>JADLSH010000371.1:3600000-4200000 GCA_016169945.1 Trachythela sp. YZ-2020 | reverse complement strand
TCCATGCAAGGAACCGTGTCAATGGGAATGTAAACATCACAAGTGTACTCAACTCTGTAGTGATATTTGTGACCGTCCTAGATGTAATCAACCATGCAATAGAAAGATAAGTTGCAGCAAAGGAATACTTCATGCATGTCGTGGCCTTTGTGGAGAACGTTGCGTTTGCATTATCTGTAGAAAGAATAACCTCGAGGATGTGAGAACAATTTTGTTTGGAACCGAAGATGAAGAAGATGCAAGGTTTATCATGCTAAAAGATTGTGAACATATATTCGAGTACACCGCTTTGGATCAAATGGTGGATAGCATTGATGACGAGATTAAACCGAAAGTCTGTCCACTTTGCAGAGTGCCAATTGTCAAGTCGTTGAGATATGGAAATGTCGTGAAAAGAATACATACTGATATCGACAATATAAAGAGAAAGATTCTGGGCAGCACCACCGAGTTAGAGGTGAAGAAAACGCTGGTAAGGGAAATGGCATCCAATTTGAGTCCCGAAATCACGATGATCTTGAATAACATGAAATCCACCTCCATCGACAAAGCGGCGTCCGCGTGGAAAACGATTATCGAGTGTTCACCAGTCTACTATCAAGATATCTTATTGTTAGAATCTGAAGTGCATCTTTTGAGGAATTGGCTTCTCATTTATAAGTCCTACAAAGAAGCATTAAATTTTCAAAATCAAAGTCGGACATCCAGCCATGTTGAATTTGAGAGCGAAATGCAGAATGTGTTAAGTCGAACCTTGGTGCGTCCTGCATACACCAGTGCACGTATCTTGAGTCAATTGAACTTGGAACTCCAAAGATTATCTTTGAAAAGAGATGTATTGGTCCTCAAGTTAAATTGTGCTAGTCTGAAATTCAGCCTTGATGAAGAAGATGAAGAAATTGTCACAGGAATTCAGAAGGTCTTACGGTATAAAGAAATAATTGAAGAAGATCACCTTGAAAAGCTTAAAGAAGGAATAACCGACATCCATTCACGAAATCCTCAGCTTTCTCCTATTACTAAAGAGGAAAAAATTAAAATTGTTCATGCAATTGGCTTAAAGCAAGGTCATTGGTTCAAGTGTAGCAACGGTCATTTTTATGCCATCGGAGAATGTGGAGGTGCAATGGAAGAAAGCGAATGTCCTGAATGTGGTGCAGTCATTGGCGGTCAGAATCATCGTTTAGCAGATGATAACAAGCTAGCACCTGAAATGGATGGAGCTGCATTTGCAGCTTGGTCAGATCAAGCAAACATGGGAAATTACGAGCTTGATGATTGAAAAACTAATAGAGATACTTTGATTATGTTGTGGCTTATTACGTTGAAACCAAATTATTCCAAAATGGGTATTGTGGATGGATTAGTGATTCTAAAAAGTAATTTTCAGTAGTGGAAGAAATGTATCAAAGACATCAAACAGTACTTTAGACTGTTCATAATTATTTGATAAAAATTGTTCCTCGTTAACTTGATAAACAACCTACGCGGTAGTGGCGAAAATCTACGTCGGCGTAACTGCAATGTCAGACGTGCCTATTAGAATGCTTTAGCATCAAATTAGCTGGTAAAAATATTTTGAAACTTTGTGAACTTTATCCCCCTTCTCGTAATGTGTACCGAAGATCTTTTTGAACTCGAATAAATTCGTCCAATCCGTCGGGCAAATCATGTTGGATGTTTCATTTTGGTGATCAAAAACGATAACTAATAGTAGGTGCACATCACGGTTGAAAAGAATGAACCTTGTTGTCTCGTGCAAAACCAAGCCATAGGCTATCTTTCAACAACGCCATCTGACTGATGATGATATGGGACGGTCCTCGTTTTTTGTATACTTAACATGCGACACTTTCGTGAAATTCGAAATTCAGTCCTTCACTTAAATGAAGACGGGAGGCCAAATTTACACTTAAAATCGACGACTACTTTGAAACCACCTACTTTGTGTCTGTTTCTTGATTTTGGATTGGACATGCCTCGACCCAGTGATTAAAATAGTCGGCATGCAGCAACCTTGATGTATTTATTATGACTACCGGGTTCCGGTAATTAACTTTGGATGTCGACAGCTACTCTCTTACAAAGGCATCCAACTTTGCTGCTTGCTTGGTGCTCTGGATCGGGCCTTGGTGAAGATTAACGGGCAAGACAATGACTGCATCGATGTTACCACAGTTCCGCATTCTTTCTAACTCTAACCAGTAAAATAGTTCTATGTTTTGCCTGCGTAGCCGTCTTGGAAGAGGAAAAGTGGAACGGGGAAAAACAGTTTACAAAGCTTGCCATGGCAACTGGTCATCCTATGCTAACTGGCAAGAAGCGAGATCCTGCCATATAAAAACAATATACATGAGCCGGGCTGACTGGCAAGAGGCGAGATCCCGCCTCGTATATTGTTTTTATATGCTTTTCAGATTTGATTGACATGGGAACCGGACCAGCCCAGTTTGCCGGACTCCCGCTTGAGCGAGGCGAGATTCCGCCTTCTCGGGCTCATATGAATGCACTTAGCGGGCCAGGCGTGTGCAATCGATGAAAATCTATACCAATCGATATCAAATTAATCGATCGATATTGCGAATCAATGAGCAATCGATAACCCCGATGTTTGTGATTATCGATTGGTATCGATTTTCAGTACTAATCGATGATTGATTTGGCAACTATTTTCTATGTCAATCAATATATTCAATTTAAACCGACATATTTTACACTGTTTCAAAATCATGGTACCAGATTTTGCATGAGAGAAATCCCGATGCATAACCCTAACCCTAACCCTAACCCTAACCCTAACCCTAACCCTAACCAGGACTTCAATCAGAACTATTAAAGAAGTTTACTAACGATGTAAACTGAGTAACCAAACCCACAAAAATGAAGGAATTCATGGCTATCAAACCGAAACGAGAATAGAACTAATAGGACAGCTTCAAATAATAAATATTCTATTGATTGTGGACATACAGCTTTCTGAACACAGACTACGTTTTAGGCAACATTATAAATAAACTATACAGGAACTTTTGCGGATTTTGTGATTAATTCAACCGGAGGTATGATCCTAATTTGACAGTGTCAGGACCAAAGCTGAATGCTCAAATGTATCGCGAGTGTCAGTAACAATGGATGGAGTCGATAACAATCGTTGAAGTTTTCACCAAAAAATTGCGAGTATCGATCGATTGGTTATCGATTGGTTTTCACATAATCGATTACCATTGATTGCACACGCCTGGCATGAGACAATTAGTCATCGGCGGGGGGGAGCCACGAGGAAGAGTTTCAGTGGGGGAGTAGCTCAGTGTGACCAGACATGGTAATTTTTCTCAATTTTTAAGCACATTTTTATAGTAATTAGAAATTTTTGATAATAATTTTAGTATTATTTTTGAAAATTTGGTTGGGAATATTTACTGTTGTTTTTCAATAATTTTCAATTCATATGGAGAGATTTCACTTAAGGTGGGGGTCTACCTGAACTTGAATTTTTTGGTCAATTTTTTTTTGTTTCATTAATTGGTGTTTCAGTTGTTAAATTTCTTGGTAGTTATTGGTTTTTGTTCATTTCCTGGAAATAAACATGTTTTTTTAGATAATATAATAACGATGACAGTGTAAGATATGTCCGTTGCCATGGCAATAGAATATTGAATCGTTTATAAAACCCGTTGGCACAAGATTTGGCGGTAGGGAGAGACGTTGCAATGGCGCCAAGACAGACGTGCTCGTATGTCGAAGCGTCACTCCGTTAAAATAAGGTTCCAATTCGCTGTTGTAGCTGACTTAAGGGACATCATGCAAAGTCCTAGTAATAGTCGATCTACCCATAACCTGTCAAAGAACCGAGAGGTTGATACAACGCAATATTTTGGCGTTGGTGTTTATCGGGAGAGGTTGCAGCTAGCGAAGCGTGGAACTGACGGAGACCTGAATTTTAGAATAGCTAGGTTGAAAGATTTTTTTTTAAATTTAGACTGACATATTGTTGAGATATGTTAGTGTGTCTCTCCTTAGGATATGTTTTGGCTAGCAGTTTTGACCCCGAATTAGTCTTAGTATAAGTTCCCTTCAGTGGAAAATTGGCGAGGCTCCATGTCAAATTTTCACAAAATGTATCCCTTTCGTAGTATATTCATTAAGGCCAAAAAGCAATATTTTATTATGTATTCACTTACTGATTATACACTTTCACAACTGCTACTTTGAAAAGTGCAGTTGGTCGTGCAAAGTGTATCAATAGGAATTAAAGCAATGTAGTTTTCTAACGATTGACAGTTCAAATTGACGACGTCAAAGCTAAGTGAGGCTTTTCCCCTAATTTTGCCATGTTGATTTTAAATTTTGAAGTAGAACCGAAGTAAACAAATCCCGTTTCCAGAAATATTTCGCTTTTTGATAAAGTAATCGGCACAATGCATGTATCAAAATGGACACCAAGATGTGGAGAATGACCCTGCGTCGAAATTAAAATCGTATATGAGACGTTCTGAAGGATAAACCAGTCACAAAATACAAGGTGGAAGATATTTTTACAAAACGCAGTTTGGAAGATGTCCATAGTTGAGTATTATTTTTTATGACATCATTCGCAATGTTTATAATTTGTTCTTGTCTACTTACACTTTAAATCCAGTTTCCCGAAAAGTTGTATTTTTTTCTTTGAGAAAGGATATCTCTGCAACGATTAAACCAATCTGGCTGAAATTTTCAGTGTTTATAAAGTTCATTGTGATAAGTGTTATGAGCGATAGAATTTGATGTATGTTGTAACGCAATCATTTTATAAAGGAAATACCGCATTATTTTCCTATCGAGATTTAGGTGATATTTTGCAGTGACGTTGTGCAAACACTACATGCAGCATAAAAAATTCCATCGCTCATATCAATCTACTTGCTTTGTAGTCTGTAAATACCTCTAAGCAATGAAATTTGGCTAAAATGGTAAGACTCTGTTTTTTCTCAACTAACAGTGTTTCGTAAAAGACATGTATCATGTTTAATTAGTAGATGACCTAAATAAATATTGGAAATATGAAGAAAAACTTAATATTTTTGGAATCTTTGTTAATTTTGCTTTCTGGTGATATGTAGTTTTGTATAGTTAACAAAGCTACTTCGCAAGTAATAGGCTTGCAAATGCGAACGACCGGAATATTGCAATTTCAGGTAGACCCCCACCTTAATTGTTTAATACCAAATTGTAAACTTCCACATTTACAATTTTGCCATTTTGTGAAAAGAGTGCTATGTCCCTCAAACCACCCTTCCTATCTTTTAGGAGGGGCGGGGAGAAGTTATGATTGTTGTGATTTAATAGTAATTTTTAATCAGATTTAGTAAATTTTTGCCCCTTGGTTTGGTAATCATCTCTCAAAATAGTGGTCGCCACTTGTTTCCATCTACCAAACTGACGTTACGTCATTTTTTCAACTTTGAAGTAAAGTTAAAAACTTTGTAGCTGACCCTAACCCTAAAACCTACCCTAACCCAAAACCTAACCCTAATCAAATTGATGAAGAAAAATCAAGAAAAACGAATATGAAAATCTTTGAAAATCGGGAAAATTGCGCAACGTCAGTTTGATAGATGGAAAAAAGTGAAAACCCAAAAATAAATAGTCTTTAAAAGTTTCAAAGCAAGATGGCGGGCAAAGGGAGTGCATTTTGTCATGTGGAGAAGAACTTAAAAGCTTTAGAAAAGTTTCCTCGCGTAGCTCTTAATAACATTAGAGATTTTCCTGAAGCATTTAAACCGGTATGTGTAAAACTGTTATTTTTTTGTTAATCTTTGTTGCAAAAGAAATAAAATATTCCGCTTTATATATTTATTTATAATTTTATAATTTTATAAATACTCGAACGTGCGGTGCCAGTGTGGGTAGAGTATAGCTCGAAACGTCGAAGTTCTCATTGTATTTTTCAGATAGTTTTACACAACAGTCAACCGCCGTATTTTATAAATACTGTAGGAACTAGAAACGTGATATTTAATGCTTTTGCTATGCCACTACAGGCGCTACTCGCTACAATGACAGTCACTAGGGCTTAAAAATCTTGATATAGCAGAAATATCTTGAGAAATTTACACTGCATTTCATATTAAAACTTCAGAGGTGACCCAGGCCAATACCGAAAACAAGCTAGTAATTAGCTACTGTGGTCTGTGGAAAGTTTGTATCATAAGCTTTACAAAAAAGTTCCACATAACTAAAATTTTGTGCAAAATACAGTCAATTTGGATGCAATTCGTTTGCAAAATCCTTTCAGAAAATGCCAGAAATGCAGTCCTGGAGCCTCAAAAATATAAAAATCTTCTGGGGGAGGGCCCCAGATCCCCCTATCTTTTAAACAACTCAGTATTACAATTATAATCAATCAGATAAAGGTCTATTATAATCATTATACTTCAGGTAAATTTTAACAATGAAGTTCAATTTTCAGGTAAAAAATTTTGACACCCCCCCCCCAACTCCAGATGCTTTGCAACATCCCTGCATACAACTGAGATATCCAGCATGCAGTTTTGATGTTTTCTATATACCTGATATTAAATTTTCCAACATTTTGGGTAAGCAATTTCTGAACTTCCCAGCCAGGTACATAACTAGGCCACTATTTGTTGAAATTTAGGGGCGAGCAAATTATATTTTCTAAATTCGCCCACCTTGAAGTGATAATCATTGTGCACCTTACAGGTAAACTACGTCAAGCGTTCCTCTTTTCAGTTCCTAATTCATTTGCAATTTTCCTAATTACCTTTTCAATTTGCAAAAAATGTTCCTAAACCTATTCAAAGTTCCTCACTTCCTGTTTAAATCCCCTCACTTCCTGTTAACAATTCGAGCGATAAAACTCGCTGGTTTTGTTGAATTCGAAGTTGAGAGACTTTGTATTCTTATATTTAATTCCTTTCAAACAAAATTTACACTCATAAATTGAAATAAAGAGCTAGAAGTCATAATAATAAAATATTTTCGATTTTGAATGATTTAATTGAATTAGGGGTCAAAAAACTGTTATTACTTCCTGTTATTTTTTTCACTTCATGTTACTGTAAAAGTCTTTATTTTTGTTACTTCTAGCTCTTTATTTCAATTTATGAGTGTAAATATTATTTCAAAGGAATTATATATAAGAATACAAAGTCTCTCAACTTCGAATTCAACAAAACCAGCGAGTTTTTGCGCTCAAATATATTATTAACAGGAAGTTAGGAACTTCCAACAGGAACTGAAGATCTTCTAACAGGAACTGAGGAACTTCTAATTGGCTTAGGAACATTGCAAATTTCCTTAAGGAGGGATTTGCAACAAACGTTTTGAAAATTACAAATGAATTAGGAACTGAAAAGAGGAACGCTTGACGTAGTTTACCTGTAATACCGTACATGTCTTCCAAATTTTGGCTAAGTTACAAAGATTTAAAATCAGTGTTATAATCTAATCTAGTATGTGCCATGTGTTACTTCATGTTCACAAACACTGTTTATTTCTTGTTTGTTAGCTTTTCATACAGTTTAAATATTAAAAAGATAGTACTACTTGTAGCCATGATACTGGTGTATCTTACTGTTTATCTTGAATAACATGCAGTTTAACAGTATGCTTGGAATACTACCGGGTGTCCCAAAAAAAAAAGTATCGCTGTTTGATTTCATGTAGCGCAAAAACTACAACAGGTATTTCACTCAAATAACTTTAATTGTATTCGAAAAGGGCTAACTTAAATTTTGGTATACTTTTGATGCAATATTTAAAATTAGTGAAAAAACGAGAAAAGACGGCTTATTAAATTTATTTGAAAACCGAGTTGTCATTTTATCACGAGTATTGTCAATTTCAATGAAGTTAACTTTAACTTCAGATTATTTCCTAGTAGATTTATTATTTTGTTAGTCTTTTGTAACCCTTGGGAATAAAAATGGAATAATAATACACATTGAAGACAGCTTCGTGAGGCAATTTTTTTGGCATGTGAAACTTTGGATGAAGAACTGATCCAAAATTCCTTTGATGGCATGGTTTCCAGAGCAAGACGATGTATTCATGCTCCAGGACAAGCTTTTCCAGATGATCAAATCTTGATCTTTCTAACAACAACGTTGTACATGCGTTCTTTTGACCAAAATAGAAATATTTATCAAGTTTAACCAAATAGATATTTGATCGGGCCGTTTTATGATAATTTGTGGCAATTTAAAAAATGCTTATTCAACTTCAAACATCTGTAGCTTGGTATATTGTATATTGCATCAAAATTCAAATGTTATATACCAAAATTTAAGTTAGCCCTTTTTAAATATAATGAAATTTATTTGAGTAAAATACCCGTTGTAGTTTTTACGAAATATTAAATCAAACAGCGATCCACTTTTTTGGGACACCCGGTAGTTTATTGCTCAAATTTACCATGTTATAATTGGTAATTTACCCAAATCCAAAGCATCACAGGAAAGGCAGAGGACCTGGTTCTGGTCGTGGAAAGACTTCTGGGAGAGGACATAAAGGTCAAGGTCAACGAGGGACTTTGCCAAGGATTGGTTTTGAAGGAGGACAGACTCCTTTCTACCTCAGAGTACCAAAGCATGGCTTCAAAAATGTGTAAGTATAATTGATGTGCATGGTAGTTTGTTGTTATTTTCTTATATGAAATCTATTGGGCATCATGAATTATGTACCTGCCTTCTTTAAAGGCTCTTGTTTGTTTATTATACGCTGCCAGTGTCACAGTCTTTCATTCATGAATATGAACTGTATATATTAACATTAAGCCATGATGTACGCTAATGTATCTGATTTGTTAGTTTAGTTTCTTTAAAGCTAGATGGTTTTACTCCTCAAGGGAAAAGTTGGACTTTAACCCATTAACTGACAGTACCCTACCACTGACGAGTAAAATCTTCTGGCGTTAGACACAGTAAAATACTAAAGTAGGGCGCATCTGGGCACATTGCCAGCTAATGGGTTAATGGTTAACTTTTATGCCACAATGTTATACACCCTATGGTTATCTGTTAAATAATTAAAGGTCCATGTTCTACAGTAAACCAAGCAACCTGGTCATTTATTCAACAAGTACTGGCACATGTACAACAGCAATGTAGCCATGCAGGGTTTACTGGAAATTTTTTCTCTTGTGAAATATTAGTCATTTTATATATTCAAACAACAGAAAACCAACAGAAACTAACCTGTTTTTCACACGAGAGAATATATATAATTTGTGTATTTTTAGCAAGTACTGGCTTTACTGTAATCTGTATGCAAATACAGTACAAATGTACAGCAAAATACATTTGTACTTTTGTACAGCAAAATTGTCATCGCTTCTCTGAATGCTAAACCATGCTTTTTATTGCGTTGTACGTAGAAACTAAATTTTTATAATTTGTTTTTTCTAGAAACAAGAAGAATTACGTGCCATTTAATCTCAATAGACTACAATATTTCATTGATTGTGGTCGTATTGATGTCAGTAAGCCTATCAATATGAATACACTTTGGACGACAGGAGCTGTGTCGAAAGTTGGAGATGGTGTATGTCTTTTAGGAACAGTAAGTCCATCAGGTTTATTATTTTTACGATCTTTATAGGATTTACAAGAACGACCCGAAGCCGAATGTTTGTAAAGGCAATGTTAAACGGGATAATTTTTGCAACGCAATTTCTGCACATGTCAAGGTACAGGTATTGTATAGTATAGATTGTAGAAATGTATACGCACAGAAAAACAATGAATATTCCCCGCGTTTCACCGATATCATCCTTCTCATTTCGTTGTTGCTCTCTGAGCATGCTGAGCAAGAAAAGTATCGGAAAGTAAATTGTCTACGAATATGCTTTTTACCTAACATCGCTCTGTGTCCGAAATTGCATTGCAAGATGCTGCAAAAACTTACCTCGTGTGACACGGCCTTAATTAAGTAACATACAGTTTTCAGGTCGGACGCGATTGTGTACATTTAAACATTCATTTTACTGTATCAACTATATCTCAAAAGGTAGAAACTGTTTTTGCGGAGACAATCGAACGAAAAGGTTGTTAATCAAGACGAAATTTCTTCAGATTTACACACATTGATTAAACTTTCATTTATTTGAATTTTCTTCATTCAGTATTAATGACTTTGATAACTAAGTCATGTTACTAACCACGGTTAATACTGAATGTTTTTACAAGAAAGTGCATGTTATAAATATAGCCATAGGTGACGTCATGTAAAAGTATTAAGTGAAAAAATTCGGCGAAAATTTATATTATCAAAAGAGTGTATAGCGGGACAGGATATGCTCACGCTTATTCTTTTGGTACATTTCTACGTTATATGGTTCTGTGCCAGAAACTGCCTTACCGATTGCTGTAAAAATTAGAGATGAGCCGATCATCGGCAAAACATCGGCAGAGCCGATTAACGGCTACTTTTTATCACAATCGGCCGATTGCCGTTCACTATCTGATCGGTCAGTCTCAGCATAATTTCCCGCGGACCAATCGATGTCGCATCCCTGAATTTTTTACACGAAAACGTGACACGTTATTTCGGGCGAGAGGAAGCATCCGCAGTGTTCGTAATACTTCCCTATTTTCTGTTACTATTGTACTTTTGTTGTGCTCAAAAATAAATCATTGCGCAATTTGCGAGTTAAGTCGAGTAAAACACTAAAATAACAATTCGACAAAACGTGAGCATCATGCAAGTAAACCAATCATCGGTTTTCCCGATTTATCGGCCGATGGTGGGTATGTATATATCGGCTCTTGAACAATCGATATCGGAAATCAGCTCTTTTTAATATCGGCTCATCTCTAGTAAAAATTTAATTATCACTGTCGTATTTCAGGGCTCTGAAACGTTTAATTCAAAGATAAATATCGAAGTCAGTCGAGCTTCAAAGAAAGCCATCGAGACTGTAGAACGACAAGGAGGACAAATCACTTGTGCTTACTATACTAAATTAGGACTACGTGTGCTCCTAAAACCTTGGAAGTTTGATGAGAAAAGATTGCCTAGAAGAGCTGCACCACCACCCAAACATGAGAAATATTACAGAGATCCATCCAAGAGAGGATATCTTGCTGATCCTCAAGAAGTAGATCAAGAAAGAGAGAAAGTGTATCAAAACATTGATGATTCTGAATCTTTAGTAAACAAAGTTAAAAACATAAATTTATCTGTTAAAGGATAACCATTAATCATTATAGTACTAAATATATATTTTTCTCTACAAAACTTACCGTATGTATAGTAAAGAAAGGGTTCATTTTGTACGCAAGCTATTAGCCCGGGATGTATATAATACTGATTGCTGTATGACTGGACGGCTAATTTGGGATGGAACGTATATCAGAACTATCTGAAGTGGTCTAAAAGCCCTACGACATTTCGAGCGATGGCTTTAATCTTTTTCAAGTAGTTCAGATAGTATCCTTATTATATATTTGATGTCGATTACGCAGGGTGTGGTTGCTCAATTCATCGTGATAGATGCTCAATTCATCGTGGGCGAGGCTCGTGATAAATGTGCTGGACATGCAACTAAGGTCTAACGGTGAGTTTTTAGGACCAAGAGAAAACGAAGGAAAGGAGACACAAATCTACTTGCATGAATTTTCAAGCACAGGAAAGTTACCCAACCTTACTAAATCCCCTAACTTTGTCCTAAAGTAGCAGGCTTCAGCGGTAAGGGGCAGTGACCAGTGTGTCATCTGCTATCCGTGCTTCCCCGGGTGACAATGGCTTAATCATTCTGAGATGGAAGTGGCACATGCACGTTTAATTCCACATGAATTGCCATTGTCTTCTACCAATTATTAAAGGTACAAGAGTTTGGGAATTTTCCAGGTCAATTTTTGTAATCCTAATGATACCTGGTCGGCTGCGCATGATATTTCTCAGCCTAACATGAAGTAACTGCTCTAATTATAATTAAACAAAAAGATGTGTGTTGATTAAAAATAATCTATTTAAATAAAATAATCTAAAAATAGTCTAAGAAAATAATCTATTTTGCAGAAAGTAGTTATATTCGTAATAATCGAGTTTTGCTCATTCTTGTGGCAATAACCTATATAATATATCTAGATGTTTAAAAAGTGATTTTGAGTTGATATTGTATTTCTGTGGAACAACGTTCAATACTTTTAAAAATGGAGTAGAAAAGAGAAAAGATAAAAAATAAAAACGGATAAATAAACCTTCTATTCTTATCTATTTTACATATAACATGCACGAGCCACGAAGGTATATAATTTATGTATATATACAATATTTATAACATAAAATCTACAGATATTTCCTCTTAAAAAAGACAAAAGTTCAGTGCGCGTCAAATAACATATTATAAGTAGTATTAATAATATAATAACAATACCCAATGTTCCACTTTATTATTAGTGAGTAATCACTTTGAAAGATCAGTACTTTGACTGTCTTTGTGGCACATGATTCTTTCAAAATCTTAAAATGCGCTAAACTATATAAATATAGATATTAAAGCCAACAACATCAACAGGAAAACGAAGTATCTACACAATGAAATGACAACAGAGAAAGGGAAATCGAAGAATAGCAAAATATCCTGATGGTGTTTTGAACGTTGTCCCAATTCGGTTTTCGCGTCTGGACACAGATTATTGCGCATTTTAAGGCCATGTTACACCAGGCAATTTTTGCAGCATCTTGCAACGCAATTTCGGAGACAGAACGATGTTAGGTAAAAATTGTGAGCATGAATCTCGTTATACTTTGCCAATATTTTCCTTGCTAAACATGACCAGAAGGCAAATAAATGAATGTGAATGATAATGTCGGTGAAGTGAAACGCGGGCCATGTTGACTGTTTTTCTGGGCGTACATGGCTCTGTGCAGAAATTGCGTTGCAAGTTGCAGCAAAAATTGCCTTTACAACACACCGCAATCATCCTATACTATACAGTAGTTCTAAACCGCCTACAGTACAACTCTTCTGAATCGCAGAGCCCTAATCTTAATTTCTGCAATCTGTGATGAATAAAACTCGTACTTTCGGTAACATGCAACAAGAATTCTTTTCATTGATCTGAAAGTCAGAGTTTGTTTAGCCGTCTTGAGTGCTTAATGGTTTCCCTATACTGTATAACCTTTTTGATACAAAACATCGCGGAATATTATTCAGAGACGCTTACAACGAGCGTTTGCCAACAATAAATCCACTGTTTTGGTCTACTGGTCATCATGTCCCATTGACTGGACTGAAAACTTTGTTGATCAGCGGGTGACTTCATACTACGTGGACTCCCGAGACTTAAATCACTTTCACCTCCCCAGCTTAACCTCCGGCCTCGTTTTGGTGACATGGGTAGGTTTGACATGAGGCGGGAGAATGTCGGGGTGAACACCTTATGGCCTGAATCAGGTGTGTGCGGGTTACTCTGGTTATGCCTGGGTGAAAGATTTCCATTAGGAGAATGTTGACCGTCAGTCAAGTGTAATCGACTGGGGGGAGGGGGACGAGGTGGTTTGACTTTGGATCCTTTTAAAGGGATTTCTTCATTGTTGGTGGTGGTGGTGGTGGTGGTGGTGGTGCTGGTGGTGGTGGTGT
The DNA here is from genome assembly GCA_016169945.1 of Trachythela sp. YZ-2020. NCBI lineage: Eukaryota > Metazoa > Cnidaria > Anthozoa > Malacalcyonacea > Clavulariidae > Trachythela > Trachythela sp. YZ-2020. The sequence goes on along the minus strand of JADLSH010000371.1, from coordinate 4,186,412 downwards.
TGTTGTTTGTTCCATTGACGATAACATTATTTGTTTCTTGGTCAAACTTGGAAACATGTATCTGAATGTCATTAGAATTTTCATGTTCATCATAGCTTGATGTGGCGTTTAATCTCTTTAAGTTTCGAACAAGTGGATCAAGAGTCTCGGAATCTGACCACACATCATCCTCTGAATTTTGGTCAGTTGTTTTACTTGTTTGATTGTTTTTATTATAATCAGGAGATTGCAATCCTCCTGTCTCTGTTCCAATAGCTGATAACGGTCTTCCATTCCTACTCCTTGCCATATCACCCCGCACCAACGGAGAATATACAACACGCTCATTTACTAATCTTTCTTTAGAAAAATCAGAGGGGGAGGTAATAATAGGACTTGCCAGAGAATGGAAGTCAAACACATTTCTACATCCAATCCGTAGTTCTCCTAATAAGGAGTTTTTCTTGTTTATACCCAGATGCCAGTTAACCACACGGATACCCAACTGTTGTTTACGTAGCTGTGATTGCGCAACACCGTCAATGACAAAGTATTCGTCCCATGTCGGAGATGAGGATTTCTGAGCTCGTTTGGTTTTGCAGCTTTTGAGGTTTTTCTCATCAGGTAAAAGGTAGCTAAACAAATCATGAATCAGTGAAAGGAAAGTGTAAGAAAATTTATCATATAATCGATCGCAATAATTGATCAGTCCCATTACGTTATTTCTGAAATGACATCATTTTCTTCTAATTCATTATTACCATTTTCAATCAAGCGTTACACCGCGTCGCTGAAATTAGTTATTCCCGAGTTTTTCAATAAGCGTGATCATTAGACAACTTCATGTTGTCATATCATAACAGTATATGAAAAGGGGCATATACCTGTACGTTGCTAATTCATTTTAAATCCTTATACCGGGGTAATGGGAGTACAAATTTGTTACACAGTTTAATAAATATATGTTATTTAATGGCTGCGAGGTCCGGATAGGGGAATACTGTGCCCGAAGACTGAGGACACAGTATTCCCCTATCTGGACCGAGCTAAGCCATTAAATAACATTTTTATCTTTAGCGGTCTAAGAAATCAAATTTGTAACTGCAATTTGTACAATTTGTAAGTTGTTTTCTTTTTCCATCTCGTCTGGGTAATAGAATTCACTTTCACTGTGACTATCGTCTTCACTGTACATTTCGGTGTTAAGTTTATAAAACAATCATAAATATTTTTTTTTTAAATAGCATTTAAAACCTTGAATATTTGCGAAATTTGTTTTGTTTTGTTTTGCTCACGCAACGGTCCGGTATCCGGTCCGGATAGCAGGATACCGGACCGCTCGTTAGCCAATCAAAACGCACCATTTAACTGTATACCGGACCGCAAAAAAATAATAGACCTTATGCATTTTAACGTTTCTTTGTGGTGGGTGACTACTACTACCAGAATGCTTTGCGAAGATCTTATTAGAAAAAGATAGCAAATACTCATCACTAGGAAACGTCATTATCCATAAGTAGAAGGTGTTTTGAGATGGAATATTCAAACGAATAAGCAGGAATCGAACCTGCGGCAGGAATCGAATCTGCAGCCCTGTGATTCTGGTGCAGCGCTCTAACCAACTGAGCTACAGAGTCCAGTTGCTGAGCATTAACCGCAAATTCGTGTATAGATATAGTGGAGTGATGATATTTACATTATGCATAAGGTCCATTAGCAATCAAAGGCTTTCAGAAATTACCCCGATTATAGCCCCATCCCTAGGGTCCGCCACTGTTAATCAGTATGATACATTGCAGTCACCTACCATTTAACTTGCGGATCAGGGAGACCATCTTTCGAACGTGTGATACTCTTTCCTTGAACAATATTAATATGAAGAAACCCTCTGCCAGCGCTGTTTGAATGACTACGATAATGACGACGATCAACTGTAGTCTCTTGACTGTTACTGAACATCAAACCAAGCAAAATGGTCGGTTTGTTGTACATTTCGGTGGGAGGCTGGAAATATGAAAATATTTTAAAATATTATTTATTTTCTATATTTCTATTGTATTTCTTTGGGAAAGATGTTCTAAAATTTCAATTTATGAACCCAATTTACTTTGAGTCATTCAAATGGCGTCATTCACACGTCTGTCCACCAATAGAGTATGAACAAAATTGGTCTAACCATCAATGAAAAAGTGGAATGAACTCAGATTATGGTACAATATATATAATAGATGATTAAACATAATCATAGCAAGTCGATTTATGTTAACTGCGCAAAAATAAAGTGGGTTGTTACTACGGATGTCACCGAAGTATCGGGAGGCTCCCGAACACGGATGGGAGCCTCTCCATATTTCCCCGCCCAAAGACACGGACGTTTTGACAAAAACTTTACTGTGTTTTACTTCCGTTGGTCTACAGAGTGCGTGATTGTCTACTACAGTACGAGTTGTAATAGTACGAGTTTGTAATAGTACGAGTTTATAATAGTACGAGTTTATAATGGTACGAGTTTGTAATGTACGAGTTTGTAATAGTACGAGTTTATAATAGTTCGAGTTTGTAATGTACGAGTTTGTAATAGTACGAGTTTGTAATAGTACGAGTTTATAATAGTACGAGTTTGTAATAGTACGAGTTTGTAATAGTACGAGTTTGTAATAGTACGAGTTTGTAATAGTACGAGTTTGTAATTGTACGAGTTTGTAATAGTACGAGTTTGTAATACCGCGAGTTTGTAATGTACGAATTTGTAATAGTACGAGTTTGTAATAGCACGAGTTTGTAATAGTACGAGTTTGTAATAGTACGAGTTTGTAATAGTACGAGTTTGTAATAGTACGAGTTTGTAATAGTAAGATTAACGTACAATATAGCCCTGCTGGTTCTGCTGGTGAGCATAAACGCGAGGAAGAGATGAAACGCTCTAATTCAGATTTATTAATAAAGCATTTGCAAGAAAAGTGTGACAATTTCCACGTTTGTGGGAGGGGCAGCGAATGATTTTGGGCGTGGTCGTCGAACGGATTTTTCGAGGCTCTAATACTTCGGTGACATCCGTACTAATATTGCACAAAGATTTGAAGCTATAGATAGGTTTCCCGCGAAATGCATGGTGATCAATCCGCAGTTATCAGTTACAATTCTTTTTTATTATAGGCAGTAATCTTGTATTTAGTAGAGGCAAATAAATATAGTTGACAGATCTAGTTTAATTTTCCTGCACCTATTAGTGTCATCAGTCCTGAAATACTGGTTGACAATCATCTGCTGCCCTTGTAACGTTTAATGAAACACGCCAATTGCACGATTAAATTATAATTGAGTGTCCTTTCTAGCCAATCGTAAGACAGAATAAATGGTAATAACGTACTTTAAGTGTTACTTTGAGGTCCAATGGGAACTCATCTTTACTTAAAATGTTCTTTTCAAAAAGTCTTGTCTGTTGTTCCGATGTTTCTCCAATTAAATGGATAGATAGAACTAAATTCTTGGCATTTTGGAACTCTTTTACGTCCACAAGCCCAAGACCTAAACATGAATTGATATAATAGGAATGATAATTGCACAGGAGAGAACCAACCAACAGGTAAAATACTTAACCTAAGTAAATCCCCTATCCTCGACCTACAGTAGCACGCTAACCGCATCTGACGCCCGTGCTCCCAAGAATAAGGAATATCTTGCATCATTGGAGCCCCTAATTTCCAATCTTGAAGGGCGCCCATAGAATCACAATACTCAGGGGCTTCGGAATTTAGGTTTAGTAATTTTGTACATATCTCTCATTCGTAAATTGCCTGGAGTAATTTGGAGTAATTTGCCTGGATATTTCTAACAAGAGCGCAGTTTCGGAGGACACCATCGTTTAATTTAAAAATATACAATAATACGCTGACTTCAAATTATCATAACAGACCTCCGTTTACCCTGCTGCACAACTCTACTCTCCCCCTTTGACAACAAAGCGATCTTCCCTGTTTCCCTCCCCACCCCATACAATGTTCCGTTATTGGCACATTCCAATCATTGTGGGGTAGAGAGGAGGGGAAGAATGAAGATCTGTCCGCTTCCTTTGAAGTGATATTGTTGCAAGTTGTACCAATACAATTACTTCATAATTGTAGACATAAAAAAGGGACTTGGATAAAGTCTTGCAAGGTTCTCAAAAACAATTAGCAACATGTTTATCATAGGGCTCAATTAAATTTTACTAACGCGTATACAAATGCGGATCTACCTTCCATATGAGATATTGTTTTCTTGGTGTCACCACTTGCCAACATAACAAGAACATCTCCTCCACTCAAATTATGACTTTCAACTTTAATCGAAACTTGATCTACTACCAAACCACAGGGCGCAAAATCTATTTTCCATGTCAATATTCCTGTGTTACTTCCCTGTGTACGTTCCAAGTATACCTATAAGAAGAATGACTTGTGTAAGCTTCATTAAAATAGAGACTTTCATCATATGGTTATATACTTTACAGCGCTAGATTCATGCAGCTTTTCCTGGCCTGGGGCAAAAAAAGTTTTAGATCCTCTCGTAAAATGACCTAAGGCTAAGCAGACTAAGTATGAACCTTCGGTAGGAGCAGCCACTCTCATTACCAAACAGGATGATTTGTGATTGAAATACTGTGATATTTTTTCAGTTCAGTTCAGGCGTGAAAAGTTTGATGAGATTTTTAACTCTAATGCTTAGTGGTTATGTTTTAATCAAGTGATTTGAACCGCAGAATCTCTGAACAGAGGCAAATGCCCCCTTTTGTCGCTCTTTGCACACCGAGTGACGTCATTATGACGTAATTATGACGGAAAATCCATTTCTTGGTCGGACAGCATCATGCTCGGATATCGCCATATTAGAAAATATATTACAAAATCACCAATCGTTTTAAACTAACCAAATTATTTTTGGTATCCACAATTCTTTCGACAGATTCAAAGGAATAAACTCCTCTCTTCCAGCCACGCACATTTCCTCCAACCCTTGTGAGAACAGAATCTTCCAATTCTCTGTGGTACGCATCAGAACACGGACTGTAACGAAGTCGAAATCTGGAATACACGAATCAAATATATTTAGAAATTTGGTTATGAACATGAAATACAATCTGATTTTAATTTTACCTCTGTTTCACTGCATCATCTTTCTGCGGAATAAAAACGTATTTTCCTGAACTTTTGTCGGAGGTCTCAACTTCAGCAACAGTTTTCTACAAAAACATATCATATTACAATTTATTTTGAAGAACAGAAGAACATTGACCAGTACCATGATTCAAACGATATCGCAGATACCGTAAATCTTCTATTAAGCCCCCCCCCCCCCCCCCACTGGGCATTTATTCCAGGCATGTTTGAGAAAAGGCTGGAGAGGGGGCATTTAATAGGAAGGGCGTATTTAGTAATTTAGCCATAACACAGTAACTTCTAACCTATCAAGTATGAAATGGCATAGAACCTTTTTCAAACACGGTAAATGAAGGATTTGTAATACATAGTACATTTTCAACGTTTGATCTGTTTAAATTAACAAGTATGATTTACAATTATTGTGAATGGTAAAACGAAAATATGGTAACACAAATATTTTATCAATACACATGTGTTTTTTTGTTTTAAACGAAAAGGGGGCTTAACAACTTTAATAACTTTACTCCAAAAAGGGGTTGCTTATTAGAGAGGGTTTTTTTGAGAAAGGACGCAACGGGGTGGGTACTGGAAAGGACGCAACGGGGTGGGTACTGGAAATAATAGTGAAATCCATACCACAGAAATCATATTTGAAGCACTAAATCCATAGTATATCGACAATACTTCCATATACGACATCCATAGTATGGAAATGGCAATTACAGTAGTATTTCCTATTAATACTCTCTTGTTTACGTTGGAAGAACTCTCCAAAAATAGACGAGGTACAGTGAAGGTGATATGCATTTTTACAACAATTTGGAAGAAAATTTCGATCATACACTTTATGCTGCACTAATTCGTACACCTTTGCTTCATGACAAACGTTCGTTGTACGTATATGGCAATAGATGCTAATGATTCTAACAAATATTATTGAATCCTAACAAATCATGTTTACCTTTGCATTGTGTTTACTCGCTGTTGATGGTGATGTCGGTAGAGTAGAGTAGCTTAAAGCTTGTACTAATGGCTCTTGGGAACGATGTCTGGTAAAATAAGAAAAAAAGATCAAAAGTTTTGTGCAATAAAGTAAGAGGAAACAAAATTCAACAGTGATATTTCGAATTTATTAAAAATTCATCATCAGACTAATTTACAGAAGCTAACCTAGGTCTATATATACAAGCGAGGTGACATCAACAACAGGAAGAAAGACCTTATACTTAAAGTGTTTATGAAATGGCTGAAAACTGTTTTCACAATTGTACTCTTAAAGTCGAGTAATAAGCTCACAAAGTTGCTAACTAATGCCTGTATTTGTCGACGCTGTGACGTCACTGGTTGTACTCACGCGTTCATTCTGAAGGTGATTGTCATGGCGGAGACACAAAACAGCCGAGCGAAAGGGAAATCTCTAGGAAAGTATTGCGTTGCTGGTGGACCTGGCAATGTCAGTTGCAAAAATAATTCAAAAACAGAAGGAATATCAATGCATCGGTTCCCTAGCGATAGTTTTGTACGGGGAAAATGGACTATAGTTTTGTCCAAAGACATCGGGCACAATGGAAGCCATCTAGCACTTCGGTGCTTTACTCGGCTCATTTTGTTGTCACAGATTTTGAACAACGGCTTGAAGTGACGTCACGCGCTGTTTTCACTCGGGTCCAGACCCCAGGACAATAAAGCAGTTAAATTACTGACTTTTGTGGCTTTAAAAATCGACTTTAAAAAATCGCGGGGCAAAAATAAACTAGTGGATGATATTCAGCATAGTTTAAACAATAAAATGAGTACAATTGTGAAAAAAATTTTCAGCCATTTCATAAACACTTTAACAACTACATTCTTTACTCAAATGGCTTTTTAAAACAAAAACTGACTTTTATTAATGGAAGTACTTTTCATTAAATTGGTCTGATTAATTTACAATAAATTCGAAATATCACTATTGAATTTTGTCTCCTCTTGTCTTTCTCAAATATTGAGTTTCAACGGATGGAATTTCTATTCGGAATATGTTTCTTACTTTACTTCATGTTTTGTGTAAATAGCACGACTCACCCCCCCCCCCCCCCCCCCCTATAATTTATATTGCATATTGATTTTTTGCAAAATTATCAATTTCGAATTATATACACTGTCCTCTGTTGACACTAACTTAAAATTTCCTATTAAAGTATATATTTTACTAATGTATCAGATGTAATGTGGCTGTGGTGTACGTACTGGTACTTTCAGGCTATGTTAGCCTCCTCACTGTCTGTCCCTGAGCAATGCTATAATGCGGGCAATGAGCCCACACACTATGAGCCCACATTATATGCACTGCTGTTGCCATGGTCAAGCATTAATATTACATGTGACTTAATCGTACTTTATAATCTTTACCGAAATTCTCATGTGAGACTCGAATAAAGACTCGAAGACTCTTTACATACTGACAAATATATTTCTCTTTCAAACATGTTATGTAATATCTCAGTTACAGTAAAAACTAGTAAAATATGTCTGCATAGACATATAGTGGCATAGTGCAGTGAAAACTGAAAGCCGGCATATATACACAAAGAGTCCAACTAAATTGTATAGAATTAAAATCTTAATCGGATGTATATAGACTAATTAATTCTAGCATTAAGTAAAAAGCTTGAAACTATAATGAAAATGATTGTAGTCCGTAAATTCAACTGTTTTCTAAAAGACTATACAGTCTATAGTCTTGTATAGAGTAAGGGATAGCTAGGCTGAATGCAGTATGGCATTATACAGCGTTCATTTGTGTGCAATTACCAGGTAATTATATTTCAAACTCGGGCTCTACAAAGTCACAACAAAAACCTGAACTGCATGATAAACCTCAAATTTATCTCAGTACGTATATATACTTCTTTCCATGTAGTGAATTAGAATGAATTATATACTTCCAGACCTATTTTTCTAAAACTAAACCCCCAGAATATATCATTCAGTAAACTCAAATCACAAATGCTTAAAATGTTTTCAATATTATCAGATACTTACCCAATACTGAAACGCGTACTTTGAGATATCATACTTCGTCTCTGACAATAAAAACACGCATTACATTTTATCCAGTTATAAAACGGTTAACATAGTTATAAACACAATAGTTAAAAATGTTTGAAGCAAGTTTGTCAGTCCACCTGCTAACCACACACTATATAGCACATATATACACACTAAACATTTCTAAAATTAGTCACTGTATATCAATAACATTATAACCTGACCCCTATTGTTTTAGAGCAATAAAAAGAAAATGAAGCTAAATATCATGCCGTGTAGACAAAAGCCTTACCCTGAAAGGAATTCCTTCTAATATTTCTTCCATTTCGAGTTGTATTGCTTTACTCTATAATATTTTAGTTTCCGGACGCAGACAATATTGTATATAGTCAGACAAAAATAATTCCAAATAAATTATTAAAGGTTTAGCCCACTGTGTTATATATCAACTGTTATTGGCATTATGGCTATGTTAGGAAGCCTTGACCTTATTTTACATAACACTCATGTCATTATTTTAGTGGGATTAGTAGCACTAACAAACAGGCATTTAATTTCCATGTTTGGCTCTATGCACATAGAAAATTATGTAAATGATTAATATCTTTAAGCCCTAAATACTGTATTCGAGTTTGAAATGTATTGGACTTTCCTATCAAGCTGGTGGAAATTTAAGTTAAAACAGTAAGATCAGCGTCCGTAAATCTTTCCAGCTCGAGGACATTCCATTAAAATCGTTTGCTGTAAAAATAAAATACTGTACTCTGTAACGTTGCCAGAGTATAATACAAAACGGGCCTTGAAAGTATATTTATGAATATATTATTATTTTTCCGTATCGTTCTTTCTTTCCTAATTTCTGCCAATACTTAGCCGCGCATGCCGCCATTTTGGATTGTTCAATATGCTTGTGACGTCACACCTGGGAAATAGACCACTTACACAGGAGTCCACCCAGTGAGTCCACCCCGGAATGCGTCCTCTGCCCGCATTTTTCAAGTTCTCGTCAACTATGCAGATCCGGGGCGGGCTTTGGCAAAAACATTTCCGATATTTTTGATACGACAAGCTTACTGGCAAAATGAATAGTTATTTAAAGGGTATATATATATACTTGTAGGTTTAGGTCTACGAAACGCAAAGAGTGCTCGACAACATATAGTTAGAGCAAATTATAGATTTTCGCTTACCTCAAAACTTGTCTGCAACAGGCTGTTTCATCTGTAAAAGAATCATCAGGCAGTAACAAGTATCGAAAGAAATGACCGCTTATATGCTTCCTGCCGGAACGTGGGGGTGTATGTGGGAGACAATGTGTGCATGCATGGCTTTGTTTGCGTTGTTTACGCGAAATTTGTTACGATGACGACACCGTGAAATTATTTCAGCTCTTTTGTTGAGTAAACAATTCTTGTTTTTTTCTTTCAAAATACAAAATTTTTCTTCTAAACATAAATTGCATCGTTTAGTGTGGTTGGCCAATCGCTCTTTGAATGTGGTTGCAATCATGCCAATGTAATTTTTGATCGTGTTTGTGTTGCTTACTGTGACTGTTGCTTTGTATACTATGTCTCTAGTCATGCATTGTTTTTGAAGCGGGCAAATGGTGTTTTCTCTACAACTGCAATTGGTAATGTCCCTCTCCTGTGGCTTGTTATTCCTAGATATGCGTGCATTGTGTTTAGTGATTACTGACTTGATATTGTTCATGCAGCTATAACTTACTTTAACTGTATTTCTGTTAAAAATTTTATGTAGCTTGTGGTGCGGTGGAAAATGTTTGTCAATTAGACCTTACGTCCCATGTTTGTGCTAACACTCTTGCTAAATGGTGGGTTGAACCAAATGATGTTGCGTTGCCTATTCCTGCGTTGTTGTTGCGGTGTGTGCTGAGTGTAGCTAAGTTCATGATTAAAGTTGCTATGCCTAAGTGCGTTCTGATATATGGGTGCAGATTCCTGAAAAGTTTGCTCATCTGATGAAAGAAGTGCGATGCGCTTGTTAATTGATGCAGGTAGTTGCCTTGTGATGCTCGGTGGGTGATTAGAGTGCATATTTATGTATAGTGGATCGTCATTGGGCTTCCTATAGGGCCTATATTTTCCATTGTTAAGGTCGAAAGTTACATCTAAAAAGTTTACTATACGTAAATTTGATTCGGCGGTAATTTTTAGGTCAAACTGTTCGAATATTTTGTGGAGGTATTTTCTTGCTTTGTCTGCTAAACGTGCTGATTTACTTTTTATAATAGCCAAACCGTCATCTCAGGTGGTTTAAAATGAAAAGGCCTCTTCACCCGTATAGGGAAGTACGGGAAAAGACTTCACCCGTATAGGGAAGTACGGGTGGCGCACACGGCTAGCGCGTCGCCTTTCACCACTAAGTTCCAAGTTAAGCCCGGTCGGGCGAGTTCAGTGGCTGGATGAGTTACCACCTGGGCACAGTCTTCGTGTCGACTTGCAACAACTAGGGACTCATGTGAATAGAGTTGTCGTAGTTGATCTCTCCCGTGCTTCGAGGGTTTTTCTCCGGGTACTCCGGTTTTCCCCCCTCTTCAAAATCAACACCTAGTTGCATGTGCAGATCACAAAAGGGGTATGAACTAATAGCGGCTGCTAGAGGCGCCATTTGTAAGCTTACGGTTTACCTCGGTCTGTTCATGTCTGTGTAATGTCTCTGTAGTCGTAATGTAAATGGTTGTTGAAAAGCCCTGTAGGGAACAACTATTAAAATATCTATCTATCTATCTATGCCTACTAACTCACAAATTTCCGCGCCGTCGAAACTGCCCATGGTAACGTCAAACAAACTCTCGCTATCTTTTTTTATCCATGAAATTCCGGTATTGAAAAGGAGAGATTTTCTAGCGTGTTTTATTATTGAAATATCGTTTTCAGGTATAGTAGCCAAATTTGAAGCCCAAGATAAAGCTTGGTCCAATAGTTTTTCAGAAATGGATGGGTAGAAATCGACAATGTCAAACGAAATAAAACTGTGTCTGTCCTTATCTTTTATATTGCCAAACCACTGAATAACTTGTTTTGTATTCCTCCATTGATTCCTCAAATTAGAATTAATTTTGTCCAAAATAACTTTGCTTATTTTTCCGGATTCGCTTTTAGCGGGATTAATTAATCGACATTTTGGATTGTTTTCGAAATTTTCTTTGTGATCTTTTAAAGATATAAATGCTTCGCGTTTTTTCATTTTTTCAATTCTGTCGCCGATTCCTAAATTGTTCGAAATGTTTTTTAGTTCTGAATCAATTTCATCTATAGTGTCCTCGGATCCATGCTTATATGTTTTTGTGATGTTGTCATGAAGAGCTTGTTGTATGTGTCGAGCGAGGTTTCATAAATATTCCTAGTTTTGTCTGCAAAAATGAAAATGTTGGGAGACGAATTAATTTTCTTTAGATCGTTAGTCAAAGATTTCTGAAATTGGTTCCTATATGGCCGAAATTGTAAATTTTCGATCAGTTTTATAAGGTCGTCTTCCAAAGGTTTCATTTCCGGAATAGAAGGAGGTGTTTTGTTGGACGCAAGGCCGAAATGGTTGTTTTGATTTTCACATTTTTTGTTTTTAATTAAGAAAGAAATTAGCTTTCCATCTCATACGTTTTATTACACTTTCCACTTTTTCAATCAAATTTTTCAAATAAGCGTCCTGTGATGGTATAGGGATATTCTTTAGTGAATAGTCAAATCGAAATTGCCGCATTTAAATCAATGGAGGAATACAAAACAAGTTATTCAGTGGTTTGGCATGATATAAAAGATAAGGACAGACACAGTTTTATTTCGTTTGACATTGTCGATTTCTACCCATCCATTTCTGAAAAACTATTGGACCAAGCTTTATCTTGGGCTTCAAATTTGGCTACTATACCTGAAAACGATATTTCAATAATAAAACACGCTAGAAAATCTCTCCTTTTCAATACCGGAATTTCATGGATAAAAAAAGATAGCGAGAGTTTGTTTGACGTTACCATGGGCAGTTTCGACGGCGCGGAAATTTGTGAGTTAGTAGGCCTTTTCATTTTAAACCACCTGAGTAAAAAATTTGGCAAAGAAAGCATCGGCCTATATAGAGATGACGGTTTGGCTATTATAAAAAGTAAATCAGCACGTGTAGCAGACAAAACAAGGAAAGACCTCTACAAAATTTTCGAGCAGTTTGACCTAAAAATTACCGCCGAATCAAATTTACGTATAGTAAACTTTTTAGATGTAACTTTCGACCTTAACAATGGAAAATATAGGCCCTATAGGAAGCCCAATGACGATCCACTATACATAAATATGCACTCTAATCACCCACCGAGCATCACAAGGCAACTACCTGCATCAATTAACAAGCGCATCGCACTTCTTTCATCAGATGAGCAAACTTTTCAGGAATCTGCACCCATATATCAGAACGCACTTAGGCATAGCAACTCATGAACTTAGCTACACTCAGCACACACCGGAACAACAACGCAGGAATAGGCAACGCAACATCATTTGGTTCAACCCACCATTTAGCAAGAGTGTTAGCACAAACATAGGACGTAATTTCCTTAGTCTAATTGACAAACATTTTCCACCGCACCACAAGCTAAATTTTTAACAGAAATACAGTTAAAGTAAGTTATAGCTGCATGAACAATATCAAGTCAGTAATCACTAAACACAATGCACGCATATCTAGGAATAACAAGCCACAGGAGAGGGACACTACCAATTGCAGTTGTAGAGAAAACACCATTTGCCCGCTTCAAAAACAATGCATGACTAGGGACATAGTATACAAAGCAACAGTCACAGTAAGCAACACAAACACGATCAAAAATTACATTGGCATGACTGCAACCACATTCAAAGAGCGATTGGCCAACCACACTAATTAAAATCTTTTCAGCATAAAAAGCATGCAAATGACACGGAACTTTCGAAATATATTTGGACATTGAAAGAAAACAATAAGGATTTCAGTATTAATTGGCAAATTTTAAAACATTCTATTTCGTACACGGGAGGATCAAAACGATGCAATTTATGTTTAGAAGAAAAATTTTGTATTTTGAAAGAAAAAAACAAGAATTGTTTACTCAACAACAGCGCTGAAATAATTTCACGATGTCGTCATCGTAGCAAATTTCGCGTAAACAACGCAAACAAAGCCATGCATGCACACATTGTCTCCCACATACACCTTCACGCTCCATCAGGAAGCATATAAGCGATCACTTCTTTCGATACTTGTCACTGCCTGATGATTCTTTTACAGATGAAACAGCCTGTTGCAGACAAGTTTTGAGGTAAGCGAATATATATATACGGCGAAACATGCATGTCTGCAGATTTGACTATATAAGCTCCTTCACTTGTGTTGTTGAGCACTCTGTGAGGTTAATTGGTGGCTATAAGCGATAATGCAAAAAGCTCACTTCCCTTGTGGTCGTTTGAGCACTCTGGCCCCAAGACACTTCACGCATGTCTGGATGCGCATGTGTCTGAGTATTGTACCACATGCGCTTGGGAGAGCAAGCGTATGGTGTATAAATACGAAGTCACTCGCATCTAGATTGCGTTACAAGCTGCACTGACGAGCCGTTGAACGGCGAAACATGCATGTCCGCAGATTTGACTATATATATATATTCAAAAAAGGTTGTCCTTCAAAAAATCATAAACCTTAAACATTGAGCGCGCAAGGGATGATGGGTAACTTCCTATTTAGAGCCTAAAACTTCAAAAATATTGCATTGCAGCAACGCCAAAGCATATGATAAACACTTACGATGCAGAGCTACTTGTTTACTAAGCTAATTTGTCGATTCTAATGCTCTAAATAAGCAATACCCATCATCCCTTGCATGCTCAATATTTAAGGTTTATGATTTCTTGAAGGACAACGTTTTTTGAATTAGCTGTATATATATATATATATAGATTTTCGCTTACCTCAAAACTTGTCTGCAACAGGCTGTTTCATCTGTAAAAGAATCATCAGGCAGTTTACCCTGATGTAAACTGTACTGTAGACAATCCGGTAAACTGCCTGATGATTCTTTTACAGATGAAACAGCCTGTTGCAGACAAGTTTTGAGGTAAGCGAAAATCTATAATTTGCTCTAACTATATGTTGTCGAGCACTCTTTGCGTTTCGTAGACCTAAACCTACACGTATATATATATATATATATATCCAGTCATTTAACAGCAAAGAGAGAGCTTGGACCGATTGTTCAAGTGTTAAAAAGCCAAACCTGAGTAAAATGATTATGTGCTGACTGCTGTAACAGTGTTCGTGAAATTTTCTTTAGCAAATTATTGTCTCAGTGTACATATAAATAATAAGTCATTTTTGATAATTTAAGTAATAAAGGTAAATATATACGGCATTTAAGTAATAAAGGCATTTAAGTAATAAAGGTAAATATATACACATACATCTAAGGGACCAGTCATTATTAATGCCAGGTGGGGGACTGGAGGATATTTTTCTGAATAGCAAAACTGTTTCATGGCCCCTTATTCTTTAACGTAATAATTTTATGCCCCCACCTTATTGAAACAAAAGTTTTCATAGCCCCCCCCCCCCCTCGAATATTTTGAATTCAAAAATTGCAATTATTTAACTTATTTTCCCTTGTTTATACTTGTTTACTTGTATTGTAACATGTGTTTACTGTACTGTAGACAATCCGGATTTTATACTAGAGAAGTGAGAGACACAGAGCAGCCAGAAGAGTTCCAGTATGAAGAGGTGTAAAACTGGAAAACAAATGTCAATATTCAAGCTGCATTTGCAAATGCATTTGACAACCCTCCAGACAAATACAATTCATCACATTCTTGTGATGAGGAGGACAACGATGATTGAAAGAACACAACTTTTATTAATACTTTGGCAATTAGTGTTCAATTTATATCCATCTATATTTCTATATTTGCATCGTTTAACCTTTTTGATAATATATATTTCAAACTATTTCATAGCCATTATTTTGTGCCCCCCCCCCTTTCATGCTTAAAATATTTTTGTGGCCCCCCTTCATTATTCAAAACTTTTTCATGGCCCCTCAAAATATCCTCCAGCCCCCCACCAGACATTAATAATGACTGCATGGTCCCTAAAATAATACAGTAATTACATGCATACAGAATAAAATACGAGAGGTCAGGTGCATCAGTCCAAAAAGGCGTACAAGATTTTGGGATTTCGAAAATCCGGTGTAGTTTTTTTTGGGGGGAGGGAGGTTTCCAAATTTTTTTCCTTCTATTTTGGGTGGATTTGTGGAGCTTTTTAGGGATTTCATAGAGATGGCAAAACACTTAATTAAAGTAGTGACATTTGGTCGGAACTGTAATATACAAATGCGCAATAAAAACATGGAAATTTTTCGTTAAAGTTACGATTACTTGTTATATATATTACTTTCTTAAGATGTATGCACAGGTTTGTACAGCTGAGATATTGCTCTCTCCCGTGAGTCAATTTTTCCCAACTATTTAAAGTGAAGTTGTGCTATTTGGTCACGTTTAATTGCGAAATCACTGATTTGAAGCACGCAAATATACTTCAAAGCGCCTAAGCAGCATTTTACCATACGCAATGTTCAAATGTACGCGAAGATTCTGACAGCCTGGGTTCTTGCGATCATTTTAATACTAAATTTATAAATATTGACGAAATTCTTGCCAGGGAACCAAGCGTTTGAAAAGTTGAATCAACATAATATTATGCGTGGAATAGGATACACGTGTAATGCATTCTCTGTCTTTGAAGCAATTTTGTTTGGATTTACTAAGTATTTTCAACGTCAAAGACAAGGGTAATAGATTATTTGGGCGGGTTTGCTTCTCATATTACGAAACTCGACAATTGTAGAAAGAGTAAAATGTTCGGGGATTCAAGAAAAATCGTTCATTATATAGGCTAAAGATTATTCCGAATCTCAACTGGCGAAACGCGGTTTACTAAAACATTTGCATCTAAAATCGGAGCAAATGTCCTTCTCTACTGAGTACTGATAGGCTTATGTTTTGATTTGTAGAAAATATTTCTTTCCAAAGAATATTTCTTTCCAAGAAATTCTTTCATTTCATACATATTTTCGGATGGAGGTTAACGTCAAAACAAACACACAAATATTCCCAGGTTTGTTTTTGAGTTCTCAACAGCTGAATGAATTGAATTTGGAAACATGCTTTGATTTTTTTCTCAGCTGACGATTTCTGTCTGCTGTAAGCGCCAAAGTAAAATCATCTGAAATAAAGTTAACGTCCACCTTATGTCGCTCAACCAAACGGGGCCTTTTACTTTGTAGTTAATATTATACAGTCTATATATCAACAATAAAGTTTGTCCATATTTATCTTTTGCATTACATGTGTTGTATTACTAGTACTTAGGAAAAATTCCTGAGCCCAACATAAAACAGGATTCAAGCATGCATAAACCTCCGACCCGTAACATTCTTTCTGGCATTCCGAAAGTTCGATCCCTGAATGGCCATAGCCATAGGGCTCAGGAATTTTTCCAAGTGCTTACAGCCTGTACAGGTAAAACAAACAGCTTATTACATCATGTGTTGTTTTCAAATACAAAACACTTAATAAAAACAAACGAACCATTCCATTACTGTTCTTAAAAACATGTTTTAAACACAGCTGATATACAGCTGATATATAGAAAACAATAAAACTAGGTTCTTGCATATATAAATCCCCAAATAGAGAAATTTAATTAGAGTTGTGTCGTGAAACTTTATTGGCTTAATCATGGTGAACATAAAAAGCGCCATCTTACTCTTAGTTTGTGTTTCTCTATGTACATCCCAGGAAGAACAGACTGGAATCACAAAGGTATACTTTTTATTAAATACATTACTTTTGTTAATTTAAAAGTGTTTAGATTAAATACCATTTAGATTAAATACCATTAATAGTGAATGCACGAATACTGTATTATTATATATAGGTATTATTATATCTCTTCATTTTATGTACAGTACCTAAGGCTAAGCCCTAAGGTATATATTATCACTCCAACCGGTAATATGTTGATATAAAGATTTTTCGTGCATGGAAATTGCGCTCAGTTGAGTTTAGCGCCTCCATATAGACATATTTGGTTCAGACATGAAATCAAATCCCGTTTATCATCTGTTTATCCCTTCCCTCAAATAAACCCCCTTTTTTAATGGGAGAAATGTGTTAAGCCCCCCCTCTCTATTAAGCCCCCTCCTCAGTATATGCATGTACTGCTTATATAGATTATCACTTGGTGTGGAATTTCCCTAAAATCAAATAAGCCGTCCTCTTTATGAATTGGGCCCCCCTCATGCATCAATAAACCTCCCTCAAAGGTACCTGAAATATATAAGATTGAAGATTTACTGTATTCCTTAAAAAGTGTGGTGATAGTCGTTCGATTTTATATGCGCTAGAAAGAAAATTAGTACCGTGTTTGTTGTTTCATATTGTATCCCATAATACATAGAATAATTTGAATCTACATAAACTTTAGTGCATGTTCATTTTCTTGCCTTTGACAACGCTCATTTTCAAAATAGCTTCGCCAATGAAATGGTTAGTTTTTACGCTATTCAAAAAAACTCGCTTATCGTCTCGCGTTCTAAATCTCACAAAACACTCCTGTTAGAATAATTTTAAATAGTAAATAAAACTAAAATTTCACTGGCAAATTTTAGAGTGGCAGACGGATCAGCAAGAGAGATATTCCTTGGCAGAATTGGATATTGAGACCGCCATTTTGTATCCCATATGGCAACTCGTGCCCAAAAGGAGGGGCTAGACTATGTTGTTCATGGAGATGTTTTCCAGTTTTTGGTTATAATAAACCGTAAGTAGATTTTTTTACAACATTCCACCCTCAGTAATAGAACTATTCATAATACGATAGTTCAGTTTTCTATACTTCATTTTTGTTTTCTTTATAGAAGCTGCTCAAAAACCCTTTCCGCGTATATGTAAAACCCTCTATGTATAAGCTTGGTTTCAAAATTTTTACACGGCTGGCAGGGAATTTTTAATGGCCACAGATATTTTTAGGTTGACAATTTTGGGCTTTGCAACATTTAGAAATTTCTCGAAACATATAAAACTAATGCCAGTGGTGAATGATATTAACCTTGTTAAAGGTGATGTTACACAGGAAATGCGGTTACACGAAATGTGATTGGTAACTATTTGCATTGCGAATTATCGCTAAAAAATGTCCCGTGTAACCTCGCCTTGATGTTATCAACCACCTCAAAATAACAAGCACCCGAAAGTAACGGGTCCCATATTTGCAATTAATGGCTGTAACTTTCGAAACTCTACGGTATCAAAATGCTTGTCGTGCGAGAAAATATCACTGATGGAAAATATAGAAACGAGGTTAATGTTCGAAGGTCTATATAGGGTTGATAGTTCATCCATTTTTTCTTATAGATGGCGTTGTGTTTGAGAAGAAATAATAGCAAACCAGTTGAAAAAACGATAACTGAACAAAAACGCGGATTCAGGAATATATGGAAACTGCACGGAAAAATGTAAACAAAATAAGTATATGAAAGTAATATTAATATATATGTATATCAAGACTTTTATTTTTTATTTGTGTTCAATAAATATCAAGCTGTTTATGTTATTACATTCGTTGCTTGTGCGTTGTTTTTAAAGATTTTGGTAGAGCGAGATACGAATGGTAATTTTTATGTCACAATTTAAGACTTGTGAACTATCAACTTAACGATCAAGTCACTTCTGACAGAGCTACTATTGCAAATGCATTCTGTTCTTATTTTACTGGGATTGGCTTACAACTGCAAAAAACAATCGTGAGATTGGAAAATATAACCTGGAAGGCGTATGGTTTTCGTAACTTGATATCCAAAGTAAACCCTGTGATGAAAAAGTTTTGTTTCCGAAACGTCGAGGTTAGTTACGTATCCAACATATTAAAATCTACTAAAGCAACGAAATCCGCTGGGCTAGATAATATTCCACCAAGACTAATAAAAGAAGGAGCAGAACAAATTGCGGTTCCGCTTACTGCACTAATAAACCGCAGTTTGTATTCTGGCGTATTCCCCACTGCAGAAAAGGAAGCTAAAATATCACCTGTTTATAAAAACGAATCAAAATCCTTGCTTGATAACTATCGACCAATTTCAGTTTTGAACATATTTTCAAAGGTCATAGAAAGAGCGGTATACGATCAACTATCGGGGTATCTGGAACAAAACAACATGTTATCTAACAACCAGTATGGCTTTAGACCCAAACGATCAACAAACCAGGCTGTTACAATACTAGTTGATGACATAAGAATGGGTATGGACAGAGGAATGGCAACTGGAGCTGTATTCCTAGACCTGCGTAAAGCTTTCGATACTGTACATCACTCGTGTCTCCTTGAAAAGCTTCCTGTGTATGGCATCGGGGGCTATGAATTAATATGGTTTCAAGACTACTTATTTAATAGAACACAAATTGTACGATTTGATGGCGTATTATCAAAAGCTGAACACATTACACATGGTGTACCACAAGGATCTATATTGGGTCCTCTCCTCTTTGCTATCCTAATAAACGATCTTGATCAAATCCTGAAAGACACCCGAATCCTTCTTTATGCAGACGACACGGTAATCTATTGTTCAGGTAAAGACCACTTAACTATCCAAGATACCCTTAACTTAGAGTTAGACAAGGTGACGAAATGGTTATCTCAAAACAATCTCATTCTTAATCTTAAAAGGAAAACTGACTTTATACTATTTGGGACACAACAAAAACTTAGAAGGATGGATAAAATTGTTATTGTCGTTAACCGCACTCCAGTCAACGAAGCTGAAAGTTATGAGTATCTAGGAGTACATCTTGACAAATATTTAACATTGCACGAACATATGCATAAGATATATAAGAGGTCTCTGGCAAGAGTACAGTTGCTGAAACGAATCCGCCATACCATCTCTCCGACCATTGCCCTCAAGATATACAAGGTAATGATTCAACCCATAATGACATATTGCTCTACGTTGTACTTGGGATTGCCTTCTACACAAATTAACAAGCTTGAAAAAGTTCATGAAAGAGCAATGCTGATTGTAGATACAAAAAATCCTCCTATCTTAGAGAGTATAAATACCACGCTCCAAAGAAAAGCAGCAGTTGAAGTCTTTAGATGTATGCACAAGCTAAGCCCTGGACATTTCGACAACTATTTTACCAAGATCACACACACCTATAACACTCGAGGTAATGACTCATCTCTGCAAATTCCAAAAATTAAGACCGAGGTCGGAAGAAGAAGTTTCATTTTTCAAGGAGCTCGAATTTTCAACAAATTGCCAAAAGATATTAGAGATGAACAGAGTATCATTCGATTTAAGAAAAAACTTTTTAATTGTACATTCTCATAGATTCTATAAACACCGCGATACTCTTAACTTTTATTGGTGATAGAACTTTGATATTAATTATATAATGTTTTTTATTGTACATTTTTTATTGTTGATATTTTTTAGTACTTAATTTTACTCTATAATCTAATCTAACTTAACAGGTCCTTGTAGGATAACAGCTTTTAGTAGCTGAACAAGTTTTCAACCTGTATAAATATAGATTAATAATAATAATAATCTGAAACGTGAAGCCTAATCCGAACCTGTGTTTGACTTTATATAAATGTATATGCATGAAGAACAATACCCATTCCATATGCTCATTATAGGAGACGTAGAAAGTAGCAGGGGCTTTGCAGGGGCCCACGACCTCTATAATATACTAAGAGGGGTCATAATAACTTTGGGAGCCACGTGACCAGCTCCAGCCAGGGTATTTCCTCCACAAGAGGGAAGAGCCTGGGAACGAGGTTGGTATATTAAGTCCCAAATAAGAAAATCTAATTGGAGGCTTAGAGCTGTGTCGTGAAACGTTACTGGCAATCATGGTGAACATAAAAATCGCGATATTAGTTTGTATGCACATCCATGGAAGAGCAGACTGACATCACAACGGTATATTCTATTTCATAAAAAACAGCAGCCAATATATTCATGGTATTAGTTTGTTAAAAGTGTTTATAATCCACCAATATGGCGGTTTTGCGTAAACACGTGCTCGAAAGCTCGTAATCTCGGACAAACATCCATGGTCAGGTGGAACGTAATATAAATTCTATACAGAATACGCAAACTATTCCCGTATTTAACCAATAAATCCGCTTGTTAACTCCGCAAAACCAACGTTAAAATGGATAAAAGATTACAAGAACAAAACTTTAAAGCTATGAGATTAGCGGACATCAAATTTTACCTATAAAATCGAGGAGTTATTAATTCTTATTATAATGAGTAATCATTCCAAACTCGGACTCATTGTCGTAGCCATTGCATGCGCCGTCGAAGACAATTTTTTATGAATCTTCATTTCTGAATAAACTCCAGGGTTCATTCCATGTAAACTCTAAGCCGGACATACGCCAACCTTTACGATCCTGCACACCAATAAATGGAAGTTTTTTAATTTGAGGACTAAAATCCATGCAAAAACAGCTAATCATGTGTGTTTTAAGTACTGTTAACATATTCTTGAAGTTATACTGTGAATATACATATGTCAATGAACTCATGCAGGCACAAACTTAGATACACTCCTCACTTCTTTTTGAGTGATCTCACGTCAATACGCCAACAACTTTGTAACCTCACGCCGGAAATCTCCGGCGCCGAGTACATGGAATGCAGTCTGTGTTACCAATCCAATGGCAATGCAAAATAGTCTGCCTGGAAAGTATACACTCCCTGGAACGAGTTAATATAGGGAGACTATAGAAGTACGCGAGTATGATGTATTTAACTGACCTGCTACTATATAACAATATTTCCAACTTGTTATATAACTAAGTTAGTTATATACGGCGGTTGACTGTTGTGTAAAACTACCTGAAAAATACACTGAGAACTTGAAGCTATACTCTACCCACACTGGCACCGTACGTTTAAGTTAGTTATGTATAAGTTATGTATAACTACGTTAGTTATGTACTATGTGAAAGTATAATAATATATATGTGCATATGTATATATGTATAACACAATGTTTAATATGTTTATGTTCCATTTGTGTTCAGTAAATATCACAGTTTATGCTATTACATTCGTTGCTTGTGTGTTGTTTTTAAAGATTTTGGTAGAGCCAGACACGAATGGTAATTTTATGGTAACACTTGTGATCAATCTGAAATGCGAAGACTGTGTTTGACTATATGTAAATGTACATGCATGCATGTACATTTAAAGCCTAAATATGGATTGAGAGAATTTCAAACAGAACAGAACTTGCTGCGAGGTGCATGCTGCGAGGTGCATGCTGCGAGGTGCATGCTGCGAGGTGCATGCTGCGAGGTGCATGCTGCGAGGTGCATGCTGCGAGGTGCATGCTGCGAGGTGCATGGTGCGTACAAATTAGAAATGCTAGCTATCCACTGTTCCGTTTACTAGCACAATTCTTAACCGTGAGTAAATTATCAATTCTTATCCGTAATTAAGTTTCGGACCAATTTATATTAATCCATTTATTTACACTTTCCTTAAACATAGATATCACTTGTTGTGGTTCCTTACTGGAAATGATGGCACTGCCAGAAACAATCATATTTGCCCCCGCCTGAAATTCAATAAAATAGATACAGTACAACTGTCGTCATCAGATAACCTTATGATACCCAACAGTAAAAAACATTCAGTACACTGAGTACAGTTCATGTTGTCACAACGCAGGATTTACTGCACAATCAAATCAATCATATTCACTAACCTCAGCTGCAGTATCAATAGTACTTGCTCCAACACCACCGTCCACTTCTATATCTAATGATTTATAAGTATTTCTCAAATGTTTCACCTAAAAAGTATTATATTACCGTGAATGTTCTAAATACTTATTTAAGGTATGTTTGGGGGGTCATTTGAGGAGGGAGGTTAATAGAGTGGGGAGCGGGTTATTACCGAGGGGGATAATGTGGCCGAAAAAATAAATCGGCAAGATTGACCATAATGAAATTCCAGGACAATTTTAAGAGATCTAATTAAAACATGCATATCTCTGTTGTGAGTAGGAGGGGGATGAATAGAGAGGATCAAGACATAATAAATTGCATACTCTTAAATGGGCTGTTAGACCGGGCCGAATATTTAAGATAGGGCTTAACGAAGATTTGTGGTACAAAAATCATGCAAACTTTATGTACAGTTCTGTTATAATTTGTATACTGTAGTTTTCTTACTTTGGGCATCATATTTGACATAAATTTTTGTCCACCAAAGCCAGGTTCAACGGTCATCACTAATACCATATCAACAAGATCAACAAATGGCAAGACATGCTCAACTGGAGTTCCAGGCTTGATGCCAATGCCAACCTTCAAATACAGTAATTCAGTGATTAGTGATTTGAGACACTGAAATGTGTGTTAATAAACAAGATTCTAGCTGAGTTTTTCAATATTCTTTGAGGGTTTTTATAAAATCACTATAATAAAAAATGCACCATTGATATTCAACACTACAGTGGTTTAAGTTATGGATGTTTATTATTGTGTTATCAAAATAACGATATGGCCGGTACAAATTTAACTTGTATTTTGCTCATGATTAATGGGTTTGAGAACACAGTATAGTGTTTCATAACAGTAATAAATTTATATCATAACAAACATCATTGAAATTGTTAATTATATTGTAATATACATGGTTATTGTTAAAAGGGTTATTTCTAGATACATTATATATACAGTACAAGGGAGCTAGTGGTCATTATTTATTGGGTAGTAAGGGGGTGGATGTTTTTGAGGAGGGCTTACAAAATTTTAAAGCTCAATGAAGGAGGGGTTATGTTGATTCCTGACCTGAAGTTGGAAGGGTTATGGGAAAAACAGTTTTGATATGTAATAACCGAAATGATATACACCCTTCCGAAAATACTTGGAAATACCTTGGCTGTAGAACCACATTTTCGTGATTGAGACATTGGCTTTAGAGCCTTTTACCTTGTTACTGGCGACACAAATACAAAGTCATACAGTATGAATGAAAGACTCATATTTTTTAGTATTGGACTCATTTTTTCCAGTGCATTGGTCTAAACATTAGAAGTCTTTTCATCAGTTGAACTTTCAGTAACGTACATTGTTTTTTAAAGTGAACATCTATGAAAAAGACAGTTTCTGATGAGGTCGTAGACGACGAAAGCTTTTAAAAACTCTATATGTATATAACAGTAATGAATAGGTCGCATTGGCAATAAAGTTTTTTAAAAGTTCCAGACATGTTACTGAAGGATACCTTTAACATATTAAAATTTTATACTTAATATTCTAGATTTTTGGACATCTCGCTCGAAAGAACTGAATATTGAAGGCTTTAATTTTTAATGTACCACTGAGCTACAGAGTCAAGTTGCCAAGGGGGTGATGACAGTGAGTGGTATAAGAGTAATATTCTAGATTTTGGGGCATCGATCTCGAGAAAAGATTATATACATATATATTTTGGTGGTCAGAGCGCTGCACAGGAATTACAGGGCCGCAGGTTTGATTCCTGCCACAGAGTCTATATCTAGAACTTTGCATTTTTCGCAACTGCTCCTGGTTAGGTCTAAAATATGCACATAATCTTTTCTCGAAAATTTCCAGCTGCAAAACACCTTCAACATTCAGTTGTATTGAGTGAGATGCCCAAATAATACCCTTATACTAAACACTGACTTCACCCTAGTATATATACATGCTTAGCTCTTGGCAACTCGACTCTGTAGCTCAGTTGTCAGAGTGCTGCACCGGAATCACCGCTGCCAGAGGGCCTATATTATAGTTGCATTTTTTGCAACTGCTCCCGGTTAGGTCTTAAAATATGTATATTGTTTTCCATCTACAGCAAACCTTCAACATTCAGGTATTAAACTTACAATCTCCTTGAGGAGGGGTTATAATATTTTTTTAACATCTGACGGAGGGGTTATGAAGGGCAACAATTGCTCAAGAGAGGGGTTATGGAATTTTCCAGTTTGTGCCTAAAAAACATCCACCCCCTACCATACCATAAATAATGACCACTCCCTAAATAAATTATCACTAAAGGACTATATGCAGTCACTCAAAACATACCATAAATAATGACCACCGCCTAAATACAATACTATTTGGATAAGCTGCTGAATCTAACTATACCTACAACCACTGTGCACTATACATACTGTATCGCCATCTTCCTTGGCTCCACTTTTTCCACATCAATCAGGAGTCATCTTAAAATCTGTTGCTAAGTTTACACTTACTATACCTTCATTCCTGCATCCTTTATCATTTGAATCAACTCTAAAGGTTTGTCTAAAAGAAAAAACCTCTATCTTAGGCACACATTCAAATATTTTTACAGTTCATTTTGAATACAAAATTTTGCACAGTTCTCCTATGTGCTTTTTTACAATCATTTTGCTGTTGACACTCTCATGTGCCAGAAGCTAACTGCAGTTTATTAGTAATTTAGTATATCATGGATTAGATATAATTTCAATAGTGATGAAACAAATGCCATTTATATTGCAATACAATTGGGTCAAGTCAATGACTGAGTTGAACATAAGTTGAAGATAAAACGTCTTTGAATTAGTTTGTAGTTGAAGTAGACAGCATAAATGAATATCTTTGACATTGCCATCACAATAAAACGGTCATTTCTGACTTTCTAATTAAAATCCACTCTCTGACGTAAAATGACAGTTCCCCATGACCTTAAGTTGAATGTTTGATATTAGTGAGCTTAAGCAAGCGACGTTTTTGTCAACACGGACGTCACCCGAAAATTGGTATATCTAATTTTGGCGGCATTTTGCATCATAGCGCTCGTGTAAGGAAGCAAAAAACTTTAAAAATCTTATGTTTTGTCATATGTGTTGAAGATTACCGCAAACTGATACAAACACAATTTTTAATCCAGTCCCCCCTCGGCAATCTGACGTCCGTGTTGACAAAAACGTCGCTTGCTTAAGCTCGCTATTTGTTCATAAATTACAAGCATACGACCAAAGTCAAAAGTCTGAAAAATTATAATATACAGAGGCATACAAATTTTACTCAAACCAACCTGGGTTTAACAAAGGATTTAACAAGGTTTTACCATGAATAAAAATACACGAAATCCCAAGAAAACTGTAAAATTAATGTGATTAACCGTGGGTTTCGTTAGGTTATTTCTGAGTCATACTGTAAGCATAAATTTCATTTTTAAGATGTTACCGGTTGCTTCTAAATGAAATGTGTACTGATCAGCTCCAGCATCCGCCATATCTTTTACCCACTAAAAGTAAAAGTAAAAGCATTCTATGGAAAACTCCTTTGTCAATTTCACCCATTGCAGCGATGGTGAGAACCACATACCATATTTAAGAATTACTCTGCATTATCTCAAGCAACATCTGTGGTATATATATAAATCTGTGACGTACCTGTTCTGGTTTTGCCACCATCATATGCATATCTACAAGAAGTTGTACAACAATTGAAAAATGTCTCACAGTAGAACAATAAACATCTTGCATTACATAAGTTCCTTGCAAGTTTGCATGCTTATAATAAATAGAATTTGTTGGTTTTATTGAAAATGTTCACCACATGATCTGGCAGATCTGCAAGCCAGGGTGCATTATGTGCATGCAAATTTGAAGATCTCCAGTGTGGAGTTGAGATACAGCTTGGCATTTTACATTAAGTTTGCCTTGGCATAAGTCTGGTGTATCGTTTACATGGAATACATGCACTGTACTTTTAAAACTATACTGTAGTAAATGCTGATTGGTTGTGAGAAGCTCAATTATTTTACTAATTGTTCTGCTGACAATTAATAGATCATTTTCACATGACATCAAAAAATTAAAGCTACAAATTAAGATGGCTGTAACATAAGCATTTGATTTTTGGCCTCCATGCTGATGAAAAAATTAGGCACAACTCAATCGATCTGTACACCAACCTCACCAAAATTGTGGCCAAAAAGCAGTAAGTGCTCAAATAAAGTCAACATCATTTTAAATGATGTAAATTTCATTCTATTTTGCTTCAAAGCCCCCAAACGTTTTGGTGTGACATGAGGGTAGTGGAGCTTTTTAAAATATTTTTAATGATATAAAACAAATAGATAAATAAACATTTTTTGTTGTTTTTCAGTTAGAACACACAGAGAATGTCATAACAATACATGGTAAGAACATCAGTGACCCACTCCATCTGGTGCCTTACTGCCTAATTGGGCCCTTCTTGTGACAGCATCTTGTCATGATAGCATCTGTGTATCTATAACTGAACAGAAAACTGCAAAATGTCATCTGTTTGATAAGTAGAATTACACAATTTTACCTACCAAAGAAAGTATTTGGAATTTTCTTTCTCAGACATTTAACCAATGGTGCACCAAAAGTCAAGTTAGGAACAAAATGACTAAAAATATTTTGACAAAATAGTCAATTGCATGGTCTGTCATCAGTATTAAGGCCAGGCTATGGCAGCGGCACACTTAGGGGCGAACATTAGAAAAGTGATGAGGGGGAGGACTTTTTTCCCATGCACAATATTTTGTTATGCTGCTTTGGCTTTGCATAAATTTCCCCATTATGAAAGCTCTGATTGCAATTTGGAACATGAGCAAATAAAGCAGGCATGCATGGGATAACAGGGCCTTAAGAATTCTTCAGTGGGGGGACCATTAATGTAAAGGGACCTAGACAATAGGTGGTGAAGTAGAGGGGGATTTGATTCTCTGTGGCTTGATTTCCTGCATTTTAGTGAGAGCTTTTTAGTCTATCCCCTGTAGACAGAATGATTTACTTTGCACTGCATGAATTTCTTTTTTGCAAATTTGATCTTGCATGAAATTTTTTCCCTTTCATTTTCCTTTGTGCACAGGCACCCCGCATATGCATTTCAAGGCGCACCTGAGAATTTTTAGGTAGTTTTGCGCACCCGCACTTCAGATGCGGCCTGATTGCACACCCAAGATCTTGTTGAAAAGTGCCATACTCTGCAGTCTGGTATTAAGGGTGTGGAAAATTATCATCTTTAAGGCTTGCAAACCAGACTAGCTTAGCCTACTATATTTTAGTGTGAGTGTCACTGTGTCAGTAGGGCCATTCCATTTAATAAACACCCCCCTCCCCTACTGAGGGGTCTGGATATCCAAAGGGGGAGAGGGATCTTTCATCTTAACTTTCCCTAGGGGGTAGCCTCCTGACTGGAAAGTTTGGAAATCGTGTAAGTTCAGAGATTTCGAAAATTTATAGAGGAATCAAAATTGCACGCCCGATATCTCGGTTGCGCGATACAAACTTTCCAGAATGGGGTAGCTTATGGAATTTTTAGGTGTTTTTGTGATATCCAACCTTGGAGGCAATTGATATCCTACTTAAGGGGTATTTGATATATCCTATGGGAAACTACCAAAAAAACACATCCAAGGGGATTCCAAATTTTTTTTATCCTAAGGGGGATATGAAGGGACCCCTCAATAGGGGAGGTGCATATATTAAATGGAATGGCCCGTACATGGGGGGTGGGCCATGGCCTGACTGCAAAGTTTGGAAATCGCACAACCGAGATTTCAAAAAATTAATACTAAATATACAGAGAAATCAAAATTGCGCGCCTGATATCTCGGTTGCATGATACAAATTTTCCAGAGTGGGGCCATGGTTTCAATATTTTAAAAGAACATTTTACAAAATTGTATAGTACTTCTCACCCGTCCATTACATCCAAATGCAAGTAGTCAGCGCCACAATCAAGTAATTTTTGACATTCATCTGCCAAACAAGAGAGGTCAGCATTGAGTATTGAAGGACCAATTTTGCATTTTGGACAACATTTGGCAGCCATATTGTTGCTAATTTCACCAGCATTCCAACACAGCTCACCCAAGCAGATTATCAGGGAATCACAAGGGGGCAAAGGGTATAACCCCTTTACGGACTTTCTTCCACTACTGCAGCAGCCTGCGAAAAGGGAGGTGCTGTGAGAGCTACCTCAGGTGCTTCTCTTACTCAGAGGGAATAAATGCAGTGATATCTCGTCCCTAGCCAACATGCCCTGCATTTTGAATGCTTAAATAGAGATAACATGAATACACTGATACTATTGTGTCTATTTGCAAATGTGTATTAGAGCAAACGGGCAAGGACCGAGTGCAGGAAGACAAAAACAAAACAATGTTGCATTTCTTGCAATTTTTATTTCCAATAAGACATACTAGCAAACTACACACGAATGAAATAAATCGTAAATGAGAAATAAATTGTCACTAAATGACTATGTGCAGTCGCTCAATTCTATAAAACTATATCCTAATAATTATTAAAAACATTGATGCATTCCGTTTACACTGTGAAAGCAAAGTTGCACATTGACAGATCTTCAACTCGTGTCATCTCCCTAACTAGTATGGAGAAGGTCAACTATAAGGTGTATATTCCTGGGCTCAGTCACTGTCATCAGGTTCATAATAAATTGGATACCTGTAAAAAGATAAACCATCTCATTTTGAGTGACATTGTTTTGAACAGAATCTATTTTTTATCAGCTATTCCCATACTTTTAGGTATATTTCAAAGGGCTTAGTTCATTAATTTTAGAAATTAATACGCCAAAGATTAAAATCGTTAACAAATTAAATTGAAGAATCACAGAACCTGTGTACAACCAGTGAGCTCTATATATATATATCTGGAGTGAGAACTTATGTCCAAAAAGTGAAGCCAAAGATGGCGGAAATTGACGTCCAGTGCCAATCCCTTTCTATTGTTTTCGACCGCGCGGTTTGCACAAGCCGGCAAGGAGTGTGCCGAAATTTCGTGTTTTTACTCCGATGTAAACAATAACATCATGATTTTATGAACTAATAACTTGATTAGCGATGCGATCTGTTAGTATAAACTGGAATTAGCTAGAAAAATGGTATGAAAACTGTTTATGACCTTCATGAGTTTGGACGTCAATTGCCGCCATCTTTGGCTTCACTTGGCCTATTGGCCGAACATTAGAAGTTCTTACTCCAGATATATATATGGAGCTCACTGTGTACAACTAGCGGAAAACTTGACTTATTAAAAGCGTGTATAACATGACGATTCATTTGATGATCGACTGCAAAAAGCCCATCGTATGCTGAATATAAATATTCCCATGAAATTAATCAAATTTAAAAAGAGATAATAGCTTAGGGGCTATATATGGTAGTAGGTACAGTATATATTTGGTGGATTATAATGCGGAGGCTCTGATGCGGAGGGTATAAATTACAGATTGCACGTTGGTGGTCGACGTTTCCAGTTCTGGTTAAGAGGAAGATCCCAGGGTAGGGATGGGGCTTACGTACATGCGGGCTAGGTTAAGGTATTATAGTCTAATACAACGTGAAAACAGCCAAAATTCATCTGGACCATCTCATCAACCTGCATTAAAGACCCTGCGAACTACGGTGTTCATATTTACCATTTTGCGTCGGATTTCTCCAAATCCAAAGATGACATTTCCACAACAGTCTGTTGGAAAAAAAACAAAGATAAACGTATCTTGCTAAAAGAAAAATTATCTATAGGCAGTCACATAATATGTACAACTGAATACTTGCAGGAGTTCGTGATCTTACACATCGAACTCAATGATCTTCCAAAACGGCAGAAAATAAAAACGCGGTGTAACGCGAAATTCACGATGACATTTCACCAAATAACATGAATTTCAGACTTGCGCCGATGATGCGCATGATTGACTTCGGCTCGTAAATCTCGCAATTGCTCAAGCTACGCTAACACGTGCGTCTTCCAAGTCGTTTTTCGTTGTTATTTTGTCTAAAAATGGCTATAAAAGTATAAATTTCAGTGATTGAATTTATACAATATAGTCTATCGACTATACCTAGTAATTTCCGTTTGCAAATATGATATGATACAATGCATTCAACATTATTTAGACGAACGTTATCATTTTCGTTTATTTAAGAGCCTTTCTTTTGTACAACATCGACATTGTTTATCAAAAATATGTGGAGCTCTATAGACTATACTTTCTAATGCTATATACTTGCTAACTACATGGTCATTTAAAATCCACATAATTCTAGTATACATATTTATCATTCATAAGACGACTTAACAACTCTATACTATGAGTACTATCATTATACAGACGATACTGTATGCCAAGCTTTATATTATATGACTTGAAGAAATGGATGTTAATTCTTTTATCCTAAGGCCATGTTATTTATCATTGTAGTAACAACACATACACATACGCATAAATATATTAACTCTAAAGTTGCCTACTATACCATATCCCTAGCAACGCTTCATAGCGCGTCTTTTTTAAACATCAAACATGATATAAACCTAGCCTCCTCCGCAGGCATCGCCTTAAAATTGGCGGGCAGAAATTATTTGCTGGAAAAAAAAAATTAGTGTCGATGCCTGCCAAAACCCGAAGACTTTGGACCGGTCATGTTACCCTTATGGACCGGTCATGTTACCCCCACCCCCACGGGATATTTTGTTCATATATTAAAACTAAAGAGAAATGTCAAAAGCTGTGTTACCCTCACTCTCACGGGATAATTATTTGTTCATAAAAACAACTGCAAAATTATACGGATAAACGTTCGCCAGAATACTGTAACATTTTATGTTACAAATATTAAAAAAGTATTTAGTATCTTGCGCTTTAAAAGCTACAGAATAGTTGCGGACATATTTAAAGATAAAGCATGTGGATCGAAGTCATGAAAATAGAAGTCGAATGGCTTTAATCATAGACTGATTTGGCTTCTACACTACGTCGTTTGATGCTGCTAAAGCTGCTTGTTTAATAAACGGAGAATGTGTATTAAATGGATTCCCCTAATGGTCTTAGTTCGACGGAGTAAACATGTTCAAACCTTAGAAACTGTATAAAGTATGAAGAGTTGTGAGCGCCGAGCTCGAATGGAAAATATAACTTAATATATGAGTATAGCTAACACACAAATAGTGTTGAACTGGAACAGTATAAATTGTTTTGGGAAACAATGTACTCTAGAAGGTTAGAAGGTGCAAGCATAGTAAAATGTCGAAGTTTTAAGTGCAAGATATAATTGATGCTGGTGGAGTATAATACTCATTTACTTGATGAGACAAAAGATAATTTGTAACTGGTTTGGTTTGTTTACAAATCTTTTTGAGATATTTCAGCCAAGAACACACTTAAAATTTACTATGCTATGTTTTTATGCTGTACTTGAGTACTTATGCATGACTGTGTACTGCTTGAGCGCTCAGTGTTCCATGGAGCTAGGCTTATGCCGGCACAGCTGTGGGGCTGAGGAAGAGAATGGGTGGGGCTCAGAGGGTAGATTCCTCTTCAACCTGGCTCAAATTCTAGTTGTTAGCAAGTGAATCTAATTTTTTTGCAAATTGGCTTGTAACTCCAGAATTCTTTATTATTCACCTAAGTTTTGATGTGCACATTTTCAATTTGGAGTTAGCCTTATAGACTATGGAGGTTGACAACTCCATGGCTCCCTAACTTCTGCCACCATGTGGTACGTTGTGATACAAAATTTGCCTAATATTGGGAAGTGTTCAATGATTATAAATAGAGCCACTGTAATATATTAGCATGTTACAAATCAAAATTATTCTATGGCATGTATAATCAAATGCATGTTTGGACTGGATGTGCCTAATTTCAGAAAATATCAAATAGTCTTCTATGTTATAGATAAAACATGA
This sequence comes from Trachythela sp. YZ-2020, assembly GCA_016169945.1. Taxonomy (NCBI): domain Eukaryota; kingdom Metazoa; phylum Cnidaria; class Anthozoa; order Malacalcyonacea; family Clavulariidae; genus Trachythela; species Trachythela sp. YZ-2020. The sequence goes on along the minus strand of JADLSH010000371.1, from coordinate 4,153,444 downwards.
GCAGTCGATCTTTATCTGAAAAATGCAACAAGAAATTCAACATTGCAAGGGAAGGCTGTTTGCATGGAAGTTAGTGACTATTAACTTCTAAATGAATTTCACTAACTTCCAGATAAATGGCTCAAAATTGGCCTAATTAATCCTAAAGACCCAATTAAAGCTTACTATTAATTTAGTACTGCCTGCTGTAAGGTAGGTCATACAACTTTTATACCCAGCTGGCTGTTTATAATAGCTAGATCAATGTTTTCAATTTCAATGGTTGGATGCCCATGTGTTAAAATATGGTGCAGGCTATATGCTGAACAGAAAATTGAAACTGTTCAGACAGCAACAAGTTTGCCATACACATAATGACTGCTAAAATATTCCATAAACTATAATTAGGATACATGATTATTTCATTATGGCCATGTTGGCTAGGATCTTGCTTTACTACTTGCCAGATTTAGCTATTTTGGCAACAAATACCAGACAAGGTTTTTCTCTGCTGGTATTATGGCTCTTGCCTTATTTGTTGTCAAAAATATATTTTTTATTTGAATCGATTTCTTGTTATTAAAATTGATATGCTACAGTAGATAGCACAATTTTGTCCTCATTTCTTACATTTGGAAACTGTCCTCTAATGCTAAATCAGGCATACATTATATTGAGTTGTACAGTTGTACTATGATACTTTCATTTTAATAATGAATTAACCCACTTTCCATCTTCTTAGAAACCAAAAACTGTACATAGCAAATGTGTACATAAATCCCCTTGTGGTTTAAATTGGTTTCTATGTATATGAAGCAATCAGAGTAGACAGACTGACAGAGTACAGGTTTTAATAGATATGGCACAAACTATATAATTATGTGATTCATAAAAAAATTACAATTTAAAATTTAATGGTTTTCATTGTATAGAAATACCAAATCTACCTTTATGCTTGTTAAAAGATTTACAGCATCAAATATATATAGCATGCATATACAGTACACGAAAAATTACCGACAAACATTCTAAAACCTTTAAAACCTCAACCAAGTCTTTTATACATGTTTAAATTGTCCAAAAAAGCTGAACTTAAAGATAAAATAAATTCTCCACTCCATGCAATCCGCCATTTTGGATTTCAAAATCCTCCCCACGTACCTACCCTGATGACAAAAATCGCTGCGCAAGCAAGATGCGCAAAACGGCTCAACCATGTCGGGTTTTGGCAGGCATCTCCCCGACTTTCTACCCCATGACGCAACCTACCCCGGGGATCCAAGAGATGCCTGCGGAGGAGGCTAATATAAACCGAGATATGAACCTAGAAAGGTCGTTTCGACCGCCGAGCCAGATATATTTAGCAAGCGTCATGTATTTCCCGCATTTTCGTGTGAAGAAATTCGCTAAAGGAAAACCAGCTCAAGTTTCCCCAAACAAAAAATGTAAAGCTAAATTAGTACTTTTCTCGAACGAGTTAGAAATTTTCTGAGCTACAGACATGGTTATGCATACAACCATACTTCAAATAAGTTGAATATGAAGTAACATAAAAACCAAAACGACAACTTACTCTTCCCATTGTTGTCTTTGCTCTTGAGAAAAATGAAACGTCATTTTTCACAATCACTTCTAAACTTCTTTTAGGAATCTCGTTTCTATCCACAGTCCACTCAAACCTAAATAAATTAATATATATATGTTATTTACCGGTTGCGAGGTCCGGATGAGAAAAACTGTGCCCGAGGTCTTGAAAACGGCCCGAGCCCGAAGGACGTTTTCAAGACCGAGGGCACACAGTTTTTCTCATCCGGACCTCGCAACCGGCATATAACATATATTTATTTTTTATCTATGAAAATAAAGCAATCTGATTGGCTAGCAAGCGTTTCAGAGCGGTCCGGATTTTTGCATCCGGCCCTCTCTGAAACGCTTGCTAGCCAATCAGATTGCTTTATTTTCATAGGTAAGAAATAAACTGAGTTATTTTTATGTTCTGGGTCAAAATAACGTTCAGAAACTAAACCATGTTTTGTAGGCTGTTTTTGTATACCAAAAACTTCACCGACTGTTCAGAAGCGAGAACAAGATTTGAATGAGAGTTGACTGGATATTACCACGCCTACCGGTCAGACGAGGGAAAACTCTCATCAACTCCCATCAAAATTTGAACCAGCTCAAAGTTGAGAGTTGATGCATGAGAGTTGACGGTCAAACACTAGCGAGAGGAAACGTTGGTCGAAACGTTGTGTAGACTATTTGGTAGTCGTTCCTTGTGTCGTCATTATAAATTTTCCCCGCTGCCTTCTGGCTCGTAACGGCTACGTGCATGGGAGACTATACGTCGGGTCGTGTGCATTAATTGGGTTTTGCATTCATTTACTTAAATCTGAGTAGCAAGCGAAAACATATCTTATATTGTACCTGGTTGCCGTAAACTCCCATACTTTAAAAGATTGAGGAGCAATATTTCATACATAATTCATCTGTCATTTCAGATTGTTCCATGCTCAAATTGAAAACTATATTTCGTAAGGTACGGTCAAATCTTCTATTGCTTTTACGCAATTTTGAGGAACATTTGAAAAATTGAAGATCAGAGGAACATTAAACACTTTTTCTAGGTCGGAGTCTTTTTCCATCTCTGTCCAGACTCAGTATAACATAATATACTCACGTTTCATTAAACTTTGGCTCCAACGAATTTTTTACGACATCAGTCTTGCGACGGGATGATTTTGATTTTTCGGGAAGAAGATACATACGAACATAGGGATCAGCCAGGCCATCCGAGTCACATGGTTGTAAACCTCTGAAAATACAAATTTACGAATATAGTATATCTTCCATTCAGGGGGGGCATCTCTTACAGAATTGAGATGCCTATAGCCTCCAACATAGCATTTCATCACAGTTGATATGATATTTAATCACAGCCAGGTACTTCCTTGCCTCCATACAGACCAATTTCTTTCAAGCGAGATTCCAAAAACTGACATCTTGCATTAGAATTCAATAATTATATGGAACGCGACAATGTTTGATAGTTTACAGTCTCAACAACTCGTCTTGTTTGATTCATTCTATTTGGAGACTGTTTCTTTCTCTATTTTTAAAACTTTGTTAGCTTTATTTATAATTATTTCAATGTAATTGTATATAGTCGAAGTAAAATGTTTATCTTTACCTGGCTGAATGGACAACAACAGTAAGTGCCTTGTCTTTATGTGTAATAGACAGTTCTATTTCACCAGTTTGTTCCCTAAAATGGATACAGAAATTTTAAACAGCTGATATTGAGTTCTAATAGCATGCACAATTCTCGTGCAATATGAAACAAACACGTACTTGTTAGTTTTTTCAAGACCTCAAATTGCAGCCTTAGATAGTTTGTGCATGTTTTCCCAAAATGCGCTATTACATAAACATGACTGGATTGCTATACCAAATACTCCGAATTAATAATGCTTCCATTATTGCAAAAACTGTTATCTAAAATCAAAATCAAATCTTACCCAGGAGGTGGTTTGGACTCCGGTGTAGGTTTGGACTTAGGTGTAGGTACAACTGGAGATGAAACAGGTTTCCTCTGGCGGACATTAGCTGGTTCTTCACTGCAAGAGAAATGGACAACTTTTCAGCCTGTCCATGGTCGTTATATCGCTTAAACTGATTTAACTGAGTACACAACGGAACTCGAAGTACAGTGGCGGACATTTCGTGAAATAATGGGGTGGGGCGAACCCATAGATTATTTAAGTTCCCATAGGGTTACGTGGTGAACCTTGTGTACAGTATAAACGTGCAAACGCATGAATACAAATGCATGCTATAGCTTTTGGGCATGTGTATGGTAGATTTGTGGATATATACGAATAAGCCATATTTTGGGGTAACTTCAGCTATTGAATAGCACGTGGAGCCTTTATTTAGTTGAAAACAAATCAAATCTTAATTGGATATACAGTGATAGCTGCCAATTCATACGGTGGAAGTCTAAAATTATTATATGAATTAAATCTATACTAAACACAATGCTATATCCACTTATTAAAATCTACTGAGTCGTTTCAGCCCTTTCACTAGCAAGTCTACATGTCATGTGAGGCGATCGCCCACTGCCTCCCCTCCCTCCCTCTCTCCCCAGTGTCCGCCACTGCAGGGTCTTTTTTAAGAAATCGTTAGTGGGGGGGCCATCATCGAAAGGGGACGTAACAAGTAGGTGGTGTACTACAGGTGTGGGAAGGTGAAGGGGGGTCTGGGGGTACTCCCCTAGAAAATTTTTGTATTCTTGAATCTCTGTGTCTTGATTTCCTGCATTTTCAGAGACAATTGTTCATATATCCCATCTAAACGGAGCCAGTTTTGTTGTGAGAATACCATAAATGTCCTCTAAACTCAGTTCCCCCCTCCTTTTTGCTCATACTTTGGACAAAAGGGACCTTCACTGGGGGGGGCCAAAATAGCTTACTGGGGGGGGCCAACATGGGGGCTGGGGGGGCTTTGGCCCCTCCAGTACATTAGTTAAAAAAGGCCCTGCGCCACTGTCGAAGAATCAAGTATTTTGTAAACAGATACAGAAGAAGACCAAGTCCTTCGTGTACCTTCCTACTTTCTCGGCAAGAGGAACAGGTTTCACGTACTCTTCAGTTGGTTGAGCTGCAGGTTCAGTCTTTGCCTCTGGTTTAGCATCTTCTTGTTCGGTTTCTGTAACTGAAGTCACTTCACCACATGGATCATATTTCACTTTTCTGTTCACCAGAGCCTGTAAAGATAGAAATATTTTCTACGTAACATGCCGAATGGGTGGCATCTACAAGCATGTGGGCAGACCTGGCGCAAATAGACTTTGCTTCACCAAATAAATAACATAATTATTAAATATACAGGACGTAAGTTACTGACCCTAAGTTTGAGTTCACACACAATAGAACTTTCATAACCAGAATCACGAAGTAGAAATGGCTGTTCAACCGACATATCTTCAGCATCGATCAAACTGTTCAATGGGATCTCCAATACACCAATGTTCTTCTCTTTATTATTGTCAATCACCTACATGGAAAATAGTATCGTATGTTCTTTTGCACCACCCTAATCTTGGGCATTTCCTTATCAAATCCAAATGTTTTATCCGGCAAGGCAATTATCACACAAAAATATGAATGATTGATCTAAAGACTACCAACTTATAATACAATTTTGCAATGCAGCCAGATTGTCAGTAGCCCTCAGGCATTTGAAGATATCCGTGTCTTGACTGTTTTTTCTCCTCAGTGAATAGGGTTGTCTGCATTTATGCTAACCATAATTCTGCTACTCTGACCTTCTATGCAACATTATTAATCAAATATTTTCTAACAAGCTTAGAAAAGATTACTCTATCACTACCACCAGGTTGGCCCTTGGGCCCTACCGAGGGCTGTTTCCCCAGAACATTGCCCGCAGCTACCTCAGTGGCGATGCACCTTGCCTCGGTGAACAGTCGGTGCCCCGTCCTCCATGACCAGCGGTCTCTCAGCGCTCCCCCTCCCCCCCACCAACCACCCCAACATCAATCCGCATTCATCCATGCCAGAGAACTGTATGCATGGTCTAAAGGCTCTTTTCCACTCATCGCAAAACCAACTCGAAAACTCGCTGCGAGTTCTTGCATGTAATTAAAATAAACTGTCGAGCATTGTGATTGGATGATCGCAGCGAGCTTGCGAGTTGGTTTTTGCGACGAGTGGAAAAGAGCCTTTAGACAGACAATAGATGGGAAGATAGGACAACAAATGATAACCACCTCTATATTCAGCTCTTGATATTTCGCACTAAAAACCAAGAAACGATAAAATTCATCCCAAACAGGATTAACAGTGTCTTCAACAACCTAGACAAGATCGAATGTTAGACATCTGTATTCTTTGTTTCATTTCCACGACCAATGGTAAAAAATATGTCCAAATTCATACTATATACCGTGTGTTCCAAGAAAACGTATCGCTGTTTGATTTAATGTAGCTCAAAAATTATAAAAGGCATTTCACTCAAGTAAGTTTTACTCTATTCAAAAAGGGCTAACTTAAATTTTGGTATGTAACACTTGAAGTTTCATGCAGTATTGACCGAGATACAGATGTTTGAAGTTGAGTAAGCATTTTTGAAATTGCTAAAATTACCATAAATGGCCCCATCAAATTTCTATTTGGTTAAACTTGATAAATATTTCTATGTGGTCAAAAGAACGCACGTATGTACAACGATATTGTTCCAAAGACTAAGATTTGATCATCTGTAAATGCTTGTCTTTGAGCATGAATACATCGTCTTGCTCTGGAAACAACAATGCCATTAAGAGAACTTTGGATCAATTCTTCATCCAAAGTTTCACATGCCAAAACAATTGCCTCACAAAGCTGTCTTCAAAGTTTTCAACTAAATTTTATGTCAATGTGTATATAATTTATTTCATTTTTATTCCCAAGGGTTACAAAAGACTAGCCAAATAGTAAATCTACTAGGAAATAATGTGAAGTTAAAGTTAACTTTATTGAAAATGACAATACTCGTGATAAAATGACAACTGTTTTCAAATAAATTTAATAAGCCGTTTTTTCTCGATTTTTCACTAATTTTAAAAGCGTACCACAACTTCAAACATCTGTATAAGTGTGATGTGCCAAACTTTAAATTAGCCCTTTTTGAATACAGTAAAACTTATTTGAGAGAAATACGTGTTGTAGTTTTGTGCTACATTAAATCAAACAGCGATACTTTTTTGGGGGACACCCGGTATAATTACCTGACTTTCGACAGTCTTATTTCCTAACGTCAGTTTACACATAGCACTTGTTGATCGTTTCACTTTGTTGGCAATCTACACACGAATAAAACATGCAATGCAATTTACAATTGTTGTTTGAAAATGCCAAGATGAGAAATGAAGAAATCAGTACAGGATATAGGGTAGTAGACATTGCAGAGAAGGTGAGGGGAGCAAGGCCAAAATGGTATGGACAATAAGATGGGTTGACTATAAATATAGAGAAGAACTCATGGTCATTTAGGGCTTTCATGGTTGTAAAATCATTGTTACAGCTTTGTTACACAGTTTATCAGCTATCATTGAAACTATTTTCTGAAACTGCAGTTGCCCCCGCCATCGTCACTCCTAGTATCCGCCACTGCACTGAGTTGATACAAGAAGAGGAAGAAGTGTTTGTCTCCTTCATCCTTGTTTCTGCAATTTTGTGACTTGCGGTATGTACAGTACTTTATGTAGTACATCGGTTCATCGGTTGTACATTAGTCAACGTGACTGCCTTTCACAAGTCTGAGCCAGAGATCGTGGGTTTGATTCTCGATCCAGACTCCGCCCATGTGAAAGTTAACGATCTACCGAATGTCGTAGGTTTTCTCCGGGTACTCTGGCTTTCTTCTACAGTAAAAGTTGAGGGGTGGTTTAAGGTTCATAGATCAGGAAAGTAATACCATAATCAAAGGCCAGGTAAAGCACGCGGTATGGCATAAATAATGCCTGATATTAATCGCACACTGAAAGGCACCGTTGGAAAATGATCTGTTTGTTTGTCTGATTTTTTGCACTTGTTTGCTAATTTACATGTCTTACGTTTGCTTGTATTTCTGGCTCGCTTGAACACTGACCTGACATGCAATGAGATCTTAGAGTAAACTTTCGTATGCGAATAATTACTAATGATTCCAGTTCATGACTCACCGGTAATTTCTTTCCACAGTCCAGTTTTACAAACAGTGCAGCATTCGCTAGCAGATCTTTACTCTGCTCACTGTGATCCTATGAGACATAATAGTGAACCTAAGCAATGTTTAATTCAGTACCTTGTAACAATCCTCTCGAAAATAATTTTGATTTGTTTTTCTTTGTTTGAATCGGTTATCCATAGTTTGAAGAAAAGTGGGTAAATTTAAGACTGTATTTCGTCACGTACTATATGGAGCATTCCATAAGTTCACTAATAAGATCAATCAAGAGGGGAATACAAACAGCTACCCCAATAATTGGTTAACACCAAACATCTGTAATTCTGTATATGTACTCCTGAAAATATGTTCGCAACAAGCTTGTCTTACATTATCACAAGTTGCCACAAGGTTGCCACTAACAACTTGTTAACAAGTTAATGTTCAAATACAAGAAAATAATAAGTTGTTCGAACTTTTATCAAGTTGGTTGATTCACCAACATTGACATTGTAGCAATAATTCAAAGATCTGCTGTATGGCCTCAACAACCTGTGCGTATTTACCAGTGTTTTTACGTGTGACGCAAACAGTTATGTTGAATGCTCCCAACGACCCAAGTTTGTTTTTAATAGATAAACACTTGCTGAACTTGATTTTTGCGATGTGTCAATGACACAGAAGCCTTGGTAAAAGTGAATACATAATAACTGCGATTCACGCGCCGACGTCACGCAGCGGCGTAGCACACGAGGCAGAGCATAGGCAGAGGAACATACGTGTTTTGCGACCACCAAATCTTTAGGATCACTTGATAAGGCAAACCATGTGCATTTCACGTGTATTTCACCTGACTTGGTGTCTTCCAGTGGCAGCCACTACAAAAACATTCAATACTGTATTAGTAACCATTCAGACAAAAATTTGGACTTATTAGAATACAAATGTATATAATTGTACAGGTCTGAAGTCCTCAAAACTCTTGTCGTCCCTCTACTGGTCTAGAAAAATTTAATGCATGTTGGGGGGCGAGTCTTTAACTGGCACAAAATGATAGCACGATTTAATGACAAATTTTCAAAAAATTTCAACAAACGTGAATGATCGCCATTCGGGATCGTGAAAACATTCTGTACTTGTACATTGTAACGTCCGTCATCTTTTCCTGTCTGCCTACCTGCCTGTCTGTCTGCCTGTCTGCCTACCTGTCTCTTTGTCTGCCCTTCTGGGACCGGTGGCACGCTATCCACCGGAGACTACTTTTTAAAGCTTTTCTAAATTTTGCCGTCGACTTCCATAACCCAGATTAAAATTTTGTATTTATAAAGTATAAAGTTAACGTTAGTTCATATATATTTTTGGTTCAACATCCGTAGTTTCACAGCTTTTCAGACATTTTTACAAAGGTTGAAAAACCACTGTCCGGGGGATAGCGTAATTAGGCCGGTCGTACAATCTACCCCTGTCTTTGTCTGTGTTACACCCCCTGGCTGCATTAGTATGCAGTTTAAGAGTTCATTAATGATTACGAAATAACTATATGTGTGAACAGTTGCGATTTCGGGGAAGCTTTATCACGTCCCGCATCCATGAACCAGCAAGCGTCTGACATATATGGTACAAACAGTGATCGGCTGTCAAGTACAGTATAACCTTACCAAGTCCGCAATTCCTTGTGCAGCAACAGTAGAGATGTCCAACTCAATACTAAATGTAACAGAATCAGAACGTTCTCTATATATCGATATAATACATGTACGGGACATTACAGCACAGTAGAGTGCAGTACAATGCAGTGCAGTGCAACGTAGTACATTGCAGTCAATAGAGTAAAGTAAAGTACGACACAGCACAGTATACACTGTAGTATATAGCACAGCACAGCACAGCACAGGACATCACCGCACAGCACAGCACAGTACAGTACAGTACAGTACAGTACAGTACAGTACAGTGTAACGTAGTACAACATTGCAGAGCAAAGCTGTGCATAAAATTCAGTTCAGTGCAGTTACTTAATAATTATACAGTACAGTAGTACAGTACTATTTAATAGTAAAGTAGCTTGTACAACATAGCACAGCAAAGCATAAACGCCCCTCTCTAATAGACGCCCCTCTTAAAGTACGAAAATTAATTAACCGCCCAGGTCGTTCATTACTGACCACTTACGGTTTCCATATTTCTGTCAGACCTTTCTACTTACAACGCAGTGACTTTAAAATATCTACCTCCAGTACGAATATAATCAACTAAAAACTGATATATACAGTAAGAGCAAATGCAAGTACATACTATCCCATTGATTCGTTATCCGAGGCTTTGTCGTAGTCAAAGAGATGCAATCTGATCTTCTGTCCGTGTGGGAAATCGACGAAGAACTAGAAAAACAGAGAATATACTTGATAAATAATCTAGATATTTGGTACCGCGGGGAAATCAAGTCCTCGCATGGGAATCACGATCACCTCAATTCTCACAATGATTTGACGTATACATAGTAACTTGTTAAATAGTGGTTTCAGTTATAGGGCTAATGAAAAAGATTCTTTTATCTTTTACTTAAAATAGAAGTTTGTTTACCTCAAATGTTTCACTCCAGTTTGGAGATAGTGTATTTTTCTTCACTTCAGTTTTAAATGACTCTGCTCCAACTAAACACGGTCAAAAATAAACGAAACAAACCTTAGTTGCCATGTGTATACCAAAGTCTATCACTGAAACTGTTGTTAATTTTACGTTTAAATGATTGTTCCAAGTTTTTTTACAAGTCTGAAACAACATGTTGTGGAAAAAGATATGACAATACTTAAAAGTGTAGTTACTTTAAATGGTTTTAAATTACTCTGATATGCTCCACAAGCGAACCACAAGCGTGCAACACTTGTTGGAACAACCTGCAAAAACTCTGATGGCCGTTGTCAAACTTGTTTCAAGATGATAAGAGAACTAATTCAAAACCTTTCAAAAACATATGCGGAAAATTCGGATAAAAAGTTGTTGATGATAGACATCTTATAAAATAATTGTTTTCATGTTGGAGGTCCATTTTGGCATAATACACACTTTGTCTTATTGTTTGTTAATTAGCTGTATAGTCATTTCAGACTGGGGAAACGTCCACAGGTTACGGTGGTTCCTTTCTTACTTTTTACGACAACAAATGGGTCCGCTGATCCTTTTTTCAAGAAACCAATATCTTTCTTCTCTAAATCACGTGCCTCAATCACTTCAAGACTGATCACTCCCTATACATAGTGATAAAATCAAATTGGCATTTGCTTGATTCAAATACCAGCACATTTTAAGTCTAGCCTATACGATCAGTGCCGTAGCTGTAGCTTCGAAAGTTGGGGGTTTGGGGGGAGGGTTGTCATTATTCATATCCCTGTAGGACGTCGCAAAGCATCTGTAACAGACACTTCCCGAATTTGGTTGCGGCGGACAACGAGGCCGACAACGTAATCCATTGTAAGTAGGCAGTTTCTTCATTGCCAGCCAGTGTCTATTGGTGGCAAATGTTTTTGGTGGCAAGTGTCTATTGGTGGTAAATGGTTTTATTATACAACTATGTTAAAAAGTGTCCAAATAACGCTAAAAACGAGTACAAATATACAGCGATATTTGGATACTAGGTTATTTGTATAGTAGAAAACCGGTTTGACCGGTTTTTCTTCTCAATAAAAAATACTTTATAAAGCAGTTGTATAATAAATAACTAATTAGATGTTTTGGTATGTAGTATCGCTGTACATTTTTACTCGTTGTTTGTATTTTGACTCGCCCTGCGGGCTCGTCAAAATACGGCACAACTCGTAAAAATATACAGCGATACTACATACCAAAACATCTAATAAGATATATTTACTCGAATTCCATATTTCACTTGAAATTTACTTTTATCACCGTTATGTTCAAATATAGTAAATATCCAGGATATATAATTTTTGTCTGATCTGAGGGAATTCTCCCTCAAAATGGTACTTTTACGTTTCAAGACTGCTGTTGCCCAATCTGTTGCCCCCCTCCCTTCAACATCCCTTTCTCGCCCCCAGTTACTCTGGGCAGACGACGCGCGCGAAGTAAAATGACGTTATTAGAAAAGGACTTCAGTTGCGAAAGTCTAGGCGTACAATATATACCTTTGGCATAGGATATTTCAAATCAAATATGCTGCTGTCATTTAGTAACGGGATTGTAATACGGTTTGGAAGGACACAGAATGATGCGATGACGTCACCAATAGCCCCACGCAGTATACCACTAAATAAGATACCAAAATATCATTCAGGTGACATGACACGGGACAATTTTCAACGACGATTCGTAACGCAACCCAATCAAATTTCATGTAACATCATTTGCATTACAAATCGTTCCGTGTAACATCACCTTTTACCATACGATCTTAACATGTCCCATTTGGATAATATATGCAGAAAACTAATTCTTTTTCACAGTGACAAACTTAAATTGAAATGAGAAGCACGGGTGGCAGATGCAGTTAGCGTTCTGTCACTTACCGCTAAGATAAGGCTGCAACTGTAGTCTGTAGGTCGTAGTCGAAAACTCATGCATGTAATTAGAGTTTGGTTGGTTCCCTTCTGCGCTTCGAGGGTTTTTCTCCGTGTCCTCTGGTTTTCCTCCCTCACCAAAAACTAACCCTTAGACCTGAGCACTTGTATTATGAGCCTGGTTCGGATGAATTTGGTAACCACACCTTGTGTAATCGACTTAAATAAATTACAGTTACTGCGACTATTAATTTTGCTTTTAAAGATTTTATGAATATGGTACAATACCTGAGACCTGGTACATCGAATACATTGAGAAGATTTGTAAGATTGAAATCCAATTCCTAGTAATATAACAAAACAATTATGTTAAAACTGACAAGATCAAGATTAGATCGAAGCTGGAAAACGCCACAGCGATCCTTGAAATCCTGTCGACAACAGAATTAACCATTTTTGCTGTTCTAAATTTGTTTCGCCTCTAACTTTGTGAACAGATAGTCAACAAGAAAACTAGATTACATACCGGTGTATCCAAGAAAAACACGGAGAGACCAGCAACCAGTGGTGAAGCGGGAACAAGTGGAGACATGATGACACGTAAAGTACCTCGAAGCTTTAAAGATTAAAAACAAAAGGTTAAAAGCAAGCAACATAAGCCCGATTTATACTTGGGCACATATACACTTGTGTCTAACTTCTGCGTGGTTTCATGCATGACAAGTCTGCTTACAAATATGCAGAATTTCATGATCAAGTGGTGCACCACAAGCGTTAGGCTAAAGCATACATACTGTACATTTAACAGTTATTCTACGAACTCGAGTCGAATATGAGCTGATAGCCGACGAGACGCGATAGCGCCGAGTCGGCTATCAGTCATATACGACGAGAGTGAGTAGAATAACTGTTTTATTATATACACAAGCTCTGGATATGAACAGGCAAAACCCTTAGGGTTCCCTCGGGGTTCCCTTGGGGTTCCCTTGGGGTTCCCTCGGGGTTCCCTCGGTTTTTATTTTAAAGGGCAGGAAAGGCCAATCGGGCCATTCGATATGCGGGCATTTGCGGGACATATTTAGCAAGTCCCGTAGAAGTACTCATTTACGGGACCTTGTTGCGGGACATATTTAGGTATGTCCCGACGTCCCTTGCGTCCCGTGTAAGGCCAAATGTCAGGCAAAAAAAAGGCCAAACACAGGCCAAACGGGCAGAAAAGGTCAAAAAGGCCAAAAACGCTGTAGCTGTACGGAAGTTTTGTAGAATGTAATAAAGAACAGAGTTAGTTTTGTGTTTGATTTTATTTCACTCCAAGTCTCCAAGTATTAGATCCAGTTATAGATAACTTTATTAAACACATAATGCGATACAAAGGTTCTTATTGTGGAACAGTTTAATCATCGCTTTCTTCGTCATTGAAACTGTAGTCTTTTAAAAGTTTTCTAATGAGAAACTTTCTCTCATCAACAGCTGCTTCTATAGCTTCTTCTGGATCAAAGTTATCCTCATTCACAAAAGCATCCTTTGTTTGCATGATTTTCTCATGGACTGGATCTTTCTTCAGTTGTTTCATCAACAAAAGGCGTTCCATGTAAATGCTTTCTAGTTCCTTTTGGAGCTTAGGCAGAATAGCGGAGTAAGCTTTTTCACCAGCAGATTGCTCATCAAGACCACTGTCTATCAAATTCATCTTCATTTCCTCATAAGCCATCTTATTCCTTTGCATTGCTTCTTCTACCAAAGGCATCCAAGGATCCTCAGTTTCTGACTCATTTTCTCCTTCTTCAGACTCGTCGACTGTTTCCATTGAGCTCTCAGAATCATAATTTGTATTTGTTGAATCATTGTCTTCGGATTCCATTGATTGACTTTCTATTTCTGACATCTCCTGATCCCGTAGTGGACAATACTCCTTTTCGTGTCTACGCAAATTGAAACCACGGTTAAACTGCTTTCCGCAAAATTTGCAACTCATTCCTCTAGCACTGATTATGCTAAAATGACTTGCTATTGAGCAGCACGGTACTTTTATGAGCACATGCTTCCTTGCGCTCAATGAGCACTCGGTTACTGCGCATGCGCAATGCTCATCTGCTCATCGCACCATTTTGGACCACCCCCTATACACCCTTGGAAGTATGACATCTATGCAATCGGGCCACCGAGCATGTGTTTTGAGCATGTAAGATAACTGTGAGAGTGCTCGGTTACTGCGCATGCGCAATGCTCATCTGCTCAACGCACCATTTTGGACCACCCCCTATACACCCTTGGAAGTATGACATCTATGCAATCGGGCCACCGAGCATGTGTTTTGAGCATGTAAAATAACTGTGAGAGTGCTCGGTTACTGCGCATGCGCCGTTTCATTTCTAAAACGAAGCGTAACAATCATACGGAACACATACCGTGCGCACGTACGCACGTAGTACGTACAATGCGTACATATAATGCGTACTACAACTATGACGTCACTTCCCAATATGACGCACGCGACGCCATTTTGAATACTAATTACTTCCGCCGCTGGTTATGGGGGTTAAGCTACTGTAGTCGTAGATGTGAATGATTCTGTAGAATGTCATAATAAGCCGACACACACCTGAACATCTTCAATACCAACAGTTACACATTTGACAGATAATTCAAAATCTGCATCGCCGGAATATCTAAAAATGCAAATTTCCTAGGTAAATCATCTTATCGTTGACTAGCAAATCTCTTAATATTCTCTTTTTCTGAAACGACTGAAACTACTATGCATCTGAGAAAACGGTGGATGGCGATTTCGGATCCTGTGGGTAGATACATGCAGCACAAAATTTCGTCAACCTAAAAATAGTTGAACTGGATAATGTTTCTAGCGCAGCACCATTATCAGTTAACCAATATAGTCTTTCTATATGTATTAATGTTTTGGCGTTGGTTCAAAGAGTTTTGACCACGCCAAAACTACCTCTGCAGCTGTCAATAACTTATGATAAACTTACTAATTTATCTAAACAGTAGTATAAATATTATTAATAGTGTTGTACGCACATTACATCAATATCCATTATCACTTCTGATCTCTTCACGTTTTCAGTGTAAACTTTAATTCCACCAATACGAGGAGCCTTTAACACAGAATAATCATTAATATATTTGTCAACACAAAAAATGGAATCACAATCGATAAAATTGTACCCGATTTCCAAGAGATATTTCTGTAAAATAAATCGACTTCAACATTCCAGGCACAGATTCCTGTATTTTAGGTTCAACTGTTTCCTTGAGAATTTTGATTACCATTTCATTCACATAGGGCCAAAGTTGGGCAACGAACTAGATATATAGATAGATAGGTTTATTAACTAAAATTACATCACAACCAACGGTTGAATTACGTTCCGAAGATGAAGATAGATTTTTAACGTTCTACAAGCTTACTGCATAAAAAATAATTATATATACATGTATAGAACTGGAAGTGAAGAATGCGTTCCAGGTTGCTTTTTTGTTACGTTATATTCGACAGTATTTATTGTACTACAAGTGAGTACAGTTTTCAGTTGTCTTTCAGTTTGTGTTTATTGGTATTTTCTAATCAGTAGAATACTCTTTTCCGGCTAGTCAGTCCCGTTCTGTCGAGAGTAAAGTAGTGGGCATTCACCAAAAACTTCAGTTTCCTAATCCTTGCACAGAAAAGGTTAACAGGGAAAGAAACGATAAATAGAGGGTAAACAACAGCTTTTGTAGGACGCGGGGTAATGTTTATTTTGGTACAGGGTACGTACCAAACGGGTACGGATGGGTTTTGGGAAACGTTTTTGACAAGATGCGAGATTTTTACGTGTGTACGAGGTTGAGGAGAAACATCTACGGTAACGTGCGTGTACGGGCTCTGGGTACGAGAATGGTGCGTGATTACGAAAATTTGAGCACGCGGGATTCAGGATTTAAGAATCCAATAATTGTAGACCTTCTAAATAGAGGAAAGTAATATAAATAGTTTAGGATAAGTTCGCAATAATGGCATTATAATACTTTGCGTAGTCTAGCGCTGGAAAGTAGTGATCTACTCGTTTGTGCTCAATAGACAATAATATACAATAAGTACAATAGTTAAAGAACAAACCTTGTTCAACCATTCTGCTCTCTCTACATCAGGGAAAAACACCTGAAATGCAATGCAAAACACGTTTCAGTTTCCCCTGACTCTACTGTCTCAGTGATAAGGAAAAAAAAATAATAATAAGATAATAAAAAAATAATAATAATAATATGTGTACATGTAAATAGAGCTATTTTCGTTCCTAAATTATCCTATTCGGTCGTGTTTAAAAAACGATTGAAATGAGAAGAATTAGATTCAAAGCAGCAGCATGACGGGGAAGGAAAACAGAATAAGCATCTCTCTCATAAGGCGATAGGGACATACATCCCTGATAGAGAAAGGCGAACTTGGAAACGAGAAAACAGGTATTATGTGTGGAGTAGTCGCGGAACATGGACCTTAACCAAGAATGTAACATGTAATATAGTTATGTTAGAAACGTTTGGAATGTACCTGTAAGTAAGGTTTTCAGACTAAGGACTAAGGAGCATGTTAAAAATATACGATCTGTGAAGAGGAAAATTACAGCAACAAGAGTCCAACAAATGGCAAAAAAACAAGGAGATTATTTTTTTCAAACTCAGGAAGCTGAAAATTACAAAATAGAACTCGTTGCAGAAAGATCTACATGATAAAAAAAGTGAATGGAAGGGGTAGCAGAACCATAGGCATAGTAGACTTCATAGAGGTGGTTCAGATTCTGCAGCTAGATTCTGTTAGACGCCTAGACTACAGTGCAAATTAAAAATTTAAAATATAACACAAAAACAGTTATAAAGATATTGAGGAAACACATCCAATCCATCGTTGGTCAATGTTTGCGTAATAGGAATTATGATCTTGACCATGCAGAAGTTTGATAAACAGAATCTTAATTTATCCAGTAATCCTAACTCTAATTCTTGTGACATTATTTCAGCATAGTAGTATGAAAAGTTGCCTGAGAAAGTTGATGCAAATATGACATAATAACACTTTCTACTTAGCATTGCTCTTTCAAATAACGTCTACTGTAATTGCACAGTATCGGAAGAAAAGTTTTCTTCATGTTGTTTAGATTGTTTGATTTTTTAATAAAGAATAACAGGTAAGAAACCTGTTTATTTATAATTAACTCAATCTTTTAATTTGGTTTGGACCAACCAAGGAAAGGACACTCCATAGATGATTGATATTAGTCCTGAAACAACTAACAGCAAGAAAAGGCCATAAATAGAGAGAAAACTACTTTCAGGTTAATTTTTGAATGGGGGCTGCAGATTTTTCAAGAGGTAGAGTATGGTGCCAGTATTCCACCACCATAGTCACATACAGAGAAGAAATTGGTTTAATCATTGAAAGTTCATGAACTGCAGGTTGATGGTGAAGATAACTGGATATTGCTGCATGGGGGTGAACACTGTATATATGAATACAAGCAGAGCACATTAATAATTTTTCTGAGCCTGCAAGCAAAATTCATAACTTGAAAAAGTACCTGCAAAAATGCATATTATTTCAGATTTTGTCAGCTAAATATTGTTTAAAACTTGAAGTGCACAAGTCTCAATTACAGTTCAAGATTTATGACAAGCTTTAAAAACAACTGACATCTTTATGCAGACATCTTTATGCAGACATCTTTATGTTATACTGAATATACTGTAACTTCTCTATTAACCCCTCCTCTCTATCTCTCTTTAACCCTTCACACAGGGGCGAATCCAGGCTCATCTAATAGAGGGGGTGCAGTATGAATTTGTTGATGATGACTTTTTGTGGGGGGGGGGGTGCTGATGGTTTGTGCACACCCTGTTGCATCCCCCCAGTAGATCCGCCTATTTGCCTTCACATCTAAGAAATACATGTGTATTGATTAGATTTAAGATGGACTTGTTATGAACAAGTCATATTCGACAATGTGAAATAGTCTGGATCTAGTTTGTCTTTTGTGCGCTGTATGCAAATCAGTCTTTACTGACTTTGGCATACTGGTGTACATGTATGAAAATACTAAATTTTAAGCTCACAGTGTTATTTATTGACACACTGGGAATATTTCAATGGAGGTAGCTTGCACCCAAGCTAAGCTTGGCGTAGCAATTTCAATGTTTAGCGTGGCATATGAACGTGCTCATGTGTCTTCAGCATAGCCTTTACATAAAATGCACCCTGGTGGAGCCGTGGAGGATACATAATCAACCATGTTGTAAACAGACAAGCCATGAAATTATTAAGCTGTTATTGCATTATTCTATCTATTCATAACTGAAAACCATTACTTAGCCATCATGTCAAACAAATATTCAGTTAATAAATATATTCTAGACCAAGCAATAAGATACTAGAATATTCTAATTAGCATTTAATTAAACAAATTCCAGAATATTGTTATTCAAAAAAGTAAGGGAGTGAACTAGCTTGCAGACTTTTGAAAAAATCTACTTGGAAAATTAAAATTATATGACTATATATTGTGCAAACGATTTTATATGGAACATGTCGATGTTAAGAAGGCTAAACAGCATAAATTAAAACTTAGAATTCGCCTTAAGATGCTACCTACTTGCGACTCATTTTATATTCAAGTTTTATATTGCAAACACTTCGCATTTGACATATTGCCTTTATACAAACAGAAGATATTTTCAATATTTTAATATTCATTTGTACAACATAGTGCACGAAGTAAAAGGTATTAAATAACCAAATAAACCCACATTTAATGCATAAGACTCGAGGTTGAAATATTTACCGCCTGAACTCACCCAATTTGGCAGATCTTTCATACGGCTAGCATCGTTTGCATCGATAATTTCTGCTTCTGGTTCTATTCCCAACTTTTTATCTTTTTTATAACATTTCCAAAGTGTGTAAATAGCAATACCAGATAGTAACCAACCATAATTAAAGTCCCAACGACCAACCGACCACACTAAAAACCCACCACCAAAATATTTAAAGAACGAGATTACTCCGGCATATGCTCGGATTTTTGATGTGATAGGTGCAGAAGGTTTTTTTTTATTTTCGGTTGTTGGGTCTTTCTTACATACTTCTTTCTTTCCACTTTCGACGTCAGTCATTGCTGTTCAATAATATTGAAGGAGCGCTAAAATAACAGGCCCCCAGAAGTTTACCTTAATTGCAACACTGCTATGCTCCAAAGCTCCAATGTGAAAAGGTTGTGGTCAAATGCTAATTAAATGCTCATTTATGCATATATAATCATCTAATTCGCTTTGGTATATGAATATATTAGCATAAATTACAATCACCATATATATGTTGCGCGAGCAGCGCATTTTGCACCTGAGCACACCTCGGCAGAGGCACCCAACTTCCGAACCATGCATGATCCGATCCCTAGCCCTATAAAATTTCGTTATAAAATTTCCCTATAAAATTTCGTTATTAATATACAACCGTATAAAAATTTCGCCATCGTACAACAAACATACAGAAAATGCGAGGCAACTGCCTTCAACAATCGATAATGGTGACTGTGACAGAGATGATATCACTCTTGAAGAACTTACACTGGATAGGACGGGATGGGAGGCAGGATGATTTTAGTTTGCCTCAATTTTGATCACCGGATGATTAAAAGGATTCGAAACTATGTTGTTGTTAAAATCCTGGCTGTAGTTTAGTAAAATTATTATGACACTTTGAACTGCCTTTGCAATTTTCCTGAATCATCAAATCGTGACTTTGTCGGGGCCGGGATGAGAAGTGAGAAGTCAGACCACGAAAACGGGCCCAAAGCTTGCAAATTTCTCCACTCATTGTAAGAATCGGAAGCATTGTGCCCAGCCGTAAATTCTCGCCTAATACAGGAGTAGCATATACGGTGTCCAGTTTACTCAGATGCAAACTGATGACAGCTGGAAAAACTCTCATGTTCCTCAACCTCTATGTATAAGGCAAATTTAAATGTAAAACCAATGACAAAAAACTATGCATGCATGCATGTAGAATAAATAAAAGCAAATAAGATGAGATCAATTCTGGATGAAAACATTTACGTGTGGTTTATTGAAGAAATATATTAATCGTTGAGTTCTAACGATGCATATACAGCTTTGCACTATTTTCATAGAGAACTTGAAAAGGAACTTATGCCCGCTTTTGCGCCCACTTTCTTACCAAGTTCCAAGAGTTCCGGCTCACTAACGTGCTTAAAATTAAACGGGACTTGCGCAAAACAAGATAATTATTAGAAAAGAAACGCACTAATTATATACAAGCTACGCATTTCAATAATCATATAAATTATTTATTGTATTAAGATATATATATATATATAGTCAAATATTGTAAAAGTAGAGCAGTAAAATTTTGCTTTGTGGCTAAAACGTTTTGTCTGGGACAATAATTGAAGCATATAATGATAAAATATGAAGAAATTTATCATCATATCATTAACTTAAAAACTGCTTACCCATGATGGCAAATCTCTCAAACGAGCTCGGATAACTACTTCTTCATCTTTAGCCAAAGCTTGTCCAACTTTTTGCTTCCAATCACGTTTCTCTTGGTTGGTTTTCAATATATAGTAGCCGATTGCAGAAATCAAAACCCACTGGCAGCTAAAGCCAAGCCAACCGAGCAGCCACACAAAAAGAAACAAGCCAAAGTATCTTAAAAAGGTGACAATCTTTTGCAGAACATGCATGTCTTGGAGTAGTGTTTCTATGCTTTCTGGCTTTGTTTCGTTATTTTGTTTCCCATCTCTTTTTCCTTGCTCATTGGCCTTCGCGCAAACTGCCTTTTCAATTTCAGCCATTATCGTTTACTGTTCTTGTGGCTCATTCAGAAGCTTATGTCTTCCTCTTACATATAGCCTGTTTGGATCTTTACGTTTGTTTACCTAACTAAGCGCATGTCGGAAGAGTGTAATTGGATTTTTAGCCAATGGCGTATTAGCTTGCCCAGCACACAGCCGTCTGCCACTTCTACAAGAGCCTTTTGACAAGAGAATAGAACAATGATAAGAAGAACAACAGCTGTCCACAAGATATACAGCAATTATTGGACCAGAAAGTTAAAATAATTAAAAGTTTTCCTACATTTCTTTCAACAATAACATGTCGCAAGCTATTTTTTATGTTTCCATAAATTCATATATCGAGTCAAAATAACCCGCAGGTTTCTCATTTGCATAAAGCAACTTAAGCAGGTGGCTAAGGAAAGAACTAAGTTTGTTTGCGATACGGTAAATACAACAATAAAATTCCGTAAATTTAGCTTCCACTGCTCCAGTTATTTGTTGTGACAATGAATACAATATACATTAACAATACATGGTTTTTCATAAGACATATCAGGCTATAATTTTTTCTATTCATTTGCACAATACTAAGTTTTACGATGATTCCTGACAATGTTTTCAGATCCATATGCCGGGCTCTTACTATCCCGCACCAGAGATCCCGCAAATTATCCATAGATTTCTCCCATTCCACGACTCCTTAAAATTCCGAATCCCGCCAATTTCTTCATTTCATCCCATTTCCCTCCTCTTACTTTTACAGTTACAGGCTTAAATTTCAATATTTTCAATATGGATATTGCCGCGCGAGGGGAAACTCTCATCAACTCTCATCAAAATTTGAACCAGCTCAAAGTTGATGAGAGTTGGCGGATCAAACGGGAGTGAGAATTGCAACTCTCATTGACTCTCATCAACTCTCATCCTCGTTTGACCATGGTACTCGTTGGTTAGGAAATATTGGAATGCGTGAAACTTAAAATATGCAGTGAATATTTCAGAACCACAAGCGCGAAGTTTTATCATGTATGTCCCCTAGACAGAGCGTGGAACCGCACCAACCTCGTTCCCATGCAGGCTATCTCCTCTGGAACCGCACGTGCAATAATAAAGTATTTATACGGCTGCCATATTATGAGGAATAAAATAGACAAAATCTTCTATACTTTCATTAAATTATTTTCATCCTTTTACCAACTTTTATCTCCGATCAAATTTTTTGTCATGATTATTCATTTTTCAGGGAAATTAAATGCATCCGCAGTTATGGAAAGATATAAATAGGTTATCGATTACCCATAGGCCGTACAGAACGCAAGTGCATGACTTTATACAGTAATTTGGCGCTTATAGTTAAAAAATATCTTTGAATGCATGCAGATTATATGCGCTAAAACATTAAAAGCCATTGCCTGACACATACTATTAAAGCTACGGAGACACGGGCAATATTTGTCTCGCGACGCCAATGCAATGGTGGTAAGATCGTTGCATTGCCGTCGCGAGAGAGAAATTGCTCGTGTATCATGCTCTGCGACGTACGACAACGCAAAGCTTCACGCAATCGTTGCCGAAATTCCAAACCATTGAATTTTGGGCAACGATTGCCGAAAATTAGAAGGTGTGGTCAAGGCTGATGATTGACAGGTTTCTTGACCAGCCAATGAAAAGCGTTATAAAAACGTTGAATATTGCAGGTGTAGCCACCGCAGTGTGCGACGGCAATGCAATACTATTATCAACCGTTGCGTAACCATCGCAGCAAAAATATACCAGTTTTCTAATTCTCTCTGATCTGATTCGACTGAAGTTCAAATCCTCAACGTGCTAGCATGTCAGTCACTTGGAAACACAAAAGGAAAATATCATGCGATTTAAGAGATATACAATCGATCAACTGTCTAAATTCTTGACAACATATTTTCTGTCTATGACTACATGCATTATATCTTATGTAAATGTATGCAAGTGCTTGCAGATAAGCGCTATGTTTGATTGATGGGGATAAGCGCAATGTTTGATTGATCATTTAGGTACGAATATATCTATTTTGTAGCACTCTAGTCTCTACTAGCAGTTGCTGAAAAACAAATTTCCCACACGCAGTACACACGCAACCACAAAAAAAAACACACAATTTAAGCATGCCAGAATACTGTTCCTATGCATGGTGATAAAATATGCAAACTACAGTTAACAGTACATGTACGTGAAGCTGGTGTCAACGGCAACGTTTGCGCAGGTGCATGTATGATTAAACTTTCTAGTGAAAAAAACATTTCGGTTGCAAAAACAGCTAATCGGTCTCAAATTCCCTTTCAATATTGATGATCACATAAGATGGCTTTAACTGAAATCCAATATTGTACGGGGATGGGAATAAAATACCAGATATAAATATATATAATTTCTTTTTCCACCCCCTGTATATATACAGGGGGTGGAAAAAAATAGTGGTCCCATCTATAAAGTAATAGACTCACTACTTTTTGAAGAAATTGTTTATAAGTATTGTTTGGGTATGTGTTTGTACAGTATTGTGGACATGTGAGTCAAAATTGTTATTCTAAGCAATAAATTGAAAGATAAATTGCATGCATATTAATCATTGATTTTTACATGAAATTCAAGATGGCGGTCTTTAACCGACAGGTTACCGAATTTGTTGAATTCTCTTACACAACAAATGGTTTAACCAGCGCAAAATGTCAAAACGTTGGAAGAAAGTTGAAATTATGAAACGACCAACTGAAAGTAAAATTCATATCATGTACGCAAATTTGACCTTCTTAGCTTATAGAGTCGTTGAACTTGAATAATGAATAATTATGGTCACAGAAATAGAACTCCCCAAATCCAAGTATACTGAAAACTGCATCACTCATCAGCAAAATTACATTACATTATGCATTTCAATTCCATATCGCCGGGCAGAATAATCATTCTCTATCAGTGTATGTTATTTATCTAGTCATAAATTACTTCCGGTCGACGTACTACGTGCAAAATAATATGCATATATTAAGTATTTTATGCTTATGATTCCGAACGAACAAACGAACGTAATAACACCCAGAAAATAAGGCGCTGCCAACTTTGCAGGGACACCGCAATTTAAGGAGCCACTGGCACTGCAGCCAATACTTGGATCGTATAGTGTTTAGTTCTGAAAAACACCACACGTTGTTAAAAGAAGAATACAGGTTTTCGTAGTCTGAAGTGGTAGTTTTAAATTTTAATTTCTTTAACAATAGAATAGATATATTTACATATTAACTAAATCAAGATTGGGAGTACAGCTCTTGCAATGCCAAGTTCACATTAAATCATTTATTAACTACAGTTCCTCCTTCGCCTTGGATTTGTCTTCAGATAAAACTGTTGATTTCTCTTCCAAGAACTTAACAAAATCACTCAATTCTCGTGCACCTTCGTACTTTTCCGGCTTCAACTTACTTCCTTTCGGTGCGAAATAAATAGTAGGGAACCTACTGGCTTTGTATTCAACTGGTACGTCATTGGCAGTGGAGTCTAGTTTTGCAACAACAAGGCTCGGCTCATCCTTGTATTTTTAAGCAAGTTTCATATATGTTGGTTCCAGAGCCTTGCAGTGTCCACACCAAGGTGCGTAAAGTTCGATTAAGACGTCTTTTGTTTCGTCCAGTACAATCTTCTCGAAATTACTACCGACCACAACTTGAACAGGTACAGATTTTCCTTTGGGTACAGGTTGGGATTTTATCTCAGGCCTCAGTTCATCTGTTGAAAAGAAATTTACCATATTATAAGTAAAAGAAAAGTATATAGGTAAGTGTGATGAACATGTACAAACAGACAACTAGACAGACAGACACACAGACAAACTATATACTGTACTGAACTTCATTTTATTTCACGTATAGAAGAAACAGATTCCGATGAAGAATCGAGAAAAACGAGGTTCTAACATAGAGAACGTTGAAGATCAAAATATGTTGATAAAATGTCATTAGCAACACTATATGCACATAAAAAGAGCTTTAACACTCAGCTCGGGTAGGCGAGCCAGCCCTGCATGGTAATTGCGTTTATGTAGGGAAATACCCAGGAGCCAGGTTGCCCAACTTCCCGGGCAATACAAAACGAGATCTACGTTATAGGAGGGCCAGCTCGGTTCCTATATATAAACGCAAGATGAAATTTAATAGAAAACAATCACAAACGACAGATCTCCTCTATACGGCCGAGCCCAAGGTGTCGCATCCATATAAACTCCCGTACAATACTCTTTTACCCTATTCTATATAAACATCCCCTAAATTGATTTGATAAGTTCAATATATATATATATATATATAGTCAAATCTGCAGACATGCATGTTTCGCCGTTCAACGGCT
The DNA here is from genome assembly GCA_016169945.1 of Trachythela sp. YZ-2020. Taxonomy (NCBI): domain Eukaryota; kingdom Metazoa; phylum Cnidaria; class Anthozoa; order Malacalcyonacea; family Clavulariidae; genus Trachythela; species Trachythela sp. YZ-2020. The sequence goes on along the minus strand of JADLSH010000371.1, from coordinate 4,128,018 downwards.
CGTCAGTGCAGCTTGTAACGCAGTCTAGATGCGAGTGACTTCGTATTTATACACCATACTCTTGCCCTCACCAAGCGCATGTGGTACAATACTCAGACACATGCGCATCCAGACATGCGTGAAGTGTCTATATATATATATATACAGTAAGTACTTACCATTCTTGTAAGCATCCAAGAAATCTCTGAGTGAGTCCTCACTAAATTCATCATCCATTTTATATTTTCTATCTTTCTCATCCAACAACGCAACGTTCACATCTTCACCAGAATCTTCTAAACCAAAATCTTTTAAACGATTTGAATACTCTTCTTCATCAGCGATGGCGAAATTAAAATCGCGATAATCGTTTCTCCAGTAATGCGTACCTGAGAAATTAACAGGGTTTTCAATAGAAGACGGTTACCGGCTACTTTAGCAACGACCGCCGGCTATAATTCAGTTTAGTTAGTTTAGTGAAGTACCCAAAATAATATTCTTCTTTATTTTTTTTATTTACAACGATGTATTTAGCATGATTTTGGCATGTTCCCGGCAAAATGTTCCTACAAACTATGTACAAACAAACCAACTTCGATAACATTACCCTGTACTATTATCCAAAAATATCTCCAAAATGGCAGGAAATACTATTTTCCGGGGGTTCGTGGCACCCGGAACCCCTAGTAATGTGGTGCCTTTGGCACCACCTCGGACATAATCGTCTACTTTTTTCATATAGCCACCTAATTTAAATCGTAATGAAAACCCTGAATGAATGAACCAAAATGAAGTACTAATAACTGTTGGCAATATATATGCGATGTAAGTACACAGTTGATACATTTTGCCTGCTCAAAAATAAAATGTTGGGGAAAACACGGACTTTTGGGAAAACACGGACTCTTGAGCAAACTAAGGACTTTTAGCAAAGGATTATACAGGGTATGTCAAAAAACGGCGCCCCATAACTTTGGTCTTATTTTAAAGCTTACTCTTCGTTTTCCTAACGAGGGGTAATTTGTGTGTTAAGTTCAAGTGTAATAACTGGGAAAAGAAAATTAAGTAAAACAATATTTTTAGATGCGGTCAAATAGGCCAATTTATAATCAAGTTTGGAATTATTGAACTTTCTTATTTAACCTGTACTATTCCTTTCGTCAGAGTATAAATGACGGGTAGTACTATAAATGATTTAAAAAGAATGCAGATATATTTATATACCCCGTGACGTGTGTACAGTACATGGCTATGCATCTGTTTATAGTATACAAAATCGATCTATTTTCTCACACATAACATGGTTATATCAGTTACTAGTTAAATGCTGTATATACCTTCTCTGTGTTCAAAACTAAAATCAACGCCATAATACACCATGACCAATGGACGCTTTTTGTAGCGCTTCTCCTCATTTTGATTCGTCATTTGACCAACCAACGGCACGACATTATCATCGTAAAACTTCTGAAGATTTTCAGGCTTGGACGCATCCCCCTGGAAAGCAAATAACAAAGATAAAAACAACCTGAGCAGTCAATATATAATCTTATTAGAAGTAGTTATGTAGATGTAGTACTGTACTTAGATAGGTCGCTATCTTATGCACAGAGTAGGTAATCTCATATGCCGCATACATGTATGAGAATACTAGCAGGGTTGTGGTTGGATTTTTGTGCTCAATTCTGCTTAGAGATACGAAGTAGTATTCCTTTCCTTATTAAGAGGAACCGATTTTCTCTTATGACTGCTCTTTGATGTTCCCTTAACATTACCAGTTGACCCAGATGTGGTATCTCACAGAATATACTTCAACCAGAGTAAAATATGTCAGATTCTATATTTTCCTTTCTCTATGACTCTATTCACCTAAGTGATGAACAGATGTAGATTCACCTACAGCACACTAGCACAGAATTCATGTATATGCGTCAATACCAAAGGTGTCACCAGCAATTCACTCACCATAGGGACGAGTACAGGCAGCTTTCTTTTTTTTTATACTTTTTATTATGACGTCACTTTATACATAATTATGTAGAAACAGCTAGTACGCGGCAATTTGTGACAATTGTGCGAAAACTGAACCATAACAGAAAATTCCCTGTTCACTAAAGAACCAATTAAATCGTAGAGTTGGAGTTTCACTCGGTGGGAGTTCCCTGGTCTGTGGCGAAATTTGTGAACAAATAGATAAATAGAGTTATCAACATTATACAATAAAGCCAAGCCCCGGTGCTCAGTAAAATCACCAGCAACTCACCTTAAATATAATATATTTATCTTCATATTTGGATCTGAATTTCTCTGGCTGAGTTAAAGCAATTGTGTTCCTTGTAAACCCAAATGATTTTCTTGCTTCAAGATCAAAAGTATGTCCAAATCTGTAGTCAATATGGAAATTAGACATTTCATCAATAATGGGAATTAGACATTTTCGGTAATTTGAGAAAAATGGCGTTAAAGTTATATATTTTGTGTATCGAGAAGATTATCAATAAAATGGCTATATTCTGTTGATTACTAACTGTTACCATTTTAGAAAGCTCCTGCTTCATATGTGGTACCCTCTTTCTCTTTTGTTTTGTCATCTTTCTTCTTTTTATGGCCACGTAACACCTTTCTTCTTTTCTTGATCTCTGGTGTGCCTCGATGGTTAGCCTTCTTGATTCGTTTCTCGTCCGCCTTTCTAACTTCTTCTTCAAAAAAATGTCCTGGTACCAAACCTTGTTCATTAAAAATATATTTTGAAGCCTTGAAACCCACATTGAAATGTGCAACTGCATCATAAACACCAAACGCTAGCACGTCGGCACCAACAAAAACACTTTTCGGCAGTTAAGTTTATTCCAGATCATACCGTCAAGAGACTCATTCTGATTCTGGGTTTTTCCATCCAGACATTTCCTCAACAAATCATCAGTACTGAGTTGAGCATAAATGGGCTTAATTAAGGCAAGTATGTTGTCAGGCAGACCTGGTCCTGGTTTATACAAATCAGTATCGTTAGCTTTGTCTTGCTTGTAACGACACCAGCTATCAGGACCATCCGGACAGTGATTGTGGAGATTTCGCTTTTCTGAAGAGACACAATGAAAAAGGCTGGCATAAATTGCTGACTTCATGCCAGATAAATTGCCAGAATTACTTCTTATGACAATCCCATAATAATTCTGAAGTTTGTCAATAAGAGAATCTGTCAGCTTCCCCTTACCACCAAGTCCTTATTTTCTTTCTTTAATTTTCTTAGTGCAGTCCCAACCACATGAACATTTTGGTAACAATGTTCAACTTCATTGTAGGCTTTGCTATCACCGTCACCAAAATACTCAGTGTACTGTAGCTTACGAGTTTCCTCACTCCAGTTGAATATTCTTTTTATCCCCTCAGTCTCCATCGATGGGGCTGATCCTTCATAATTTACCTTGCACTTGTGTCTCTCTTGTAGGTCTGCTTTCTTTGCAGGGTCACTTTCATTGGCTATTTTCTGGCACCCATGGCAGACTTTCGTTATAGGATTTCGGCATCCAAACACTTTCCCGTGTCTATTGACAATGTGGTCACGCGGCAGCTATTTAACGATGCATACCCACGACGTTGCGGAGTACCATCGCACGACACACCACACTTGGTTATATGGTCTTCACTACCTTGGTGTATTTCGCTCGCAGCATCTTTCATAGTAGACTTTGTAGCTACAGACTTAGCTGCTTTTGACAAGGCAACATTGTTATCCCTGTAGACTTTAGATTGTAATGGTGGCATATTCATATATGGGCACAAAACCGTTCCATTGAAGCATGTCCTTGGCCAATACTCCTCATGGCATACATAAACCTCTTGTTTTATATATCAAAAGTGTATTGAACTTTCAGCTTGATGTGTAAAAGGTATAAACCCAGCCATATCCTTCACATCATAAACGAAGATGAGAGGCACTTCCTTTCCGTTCACATGCTTTGTCTTCTAACACAAGACAGGAAGAATCCCCACATTCTTTACAAACCATTTGATGGACTTAATTTATAGCTTTGCGTTCGTTATATGGGCATATGGCTATGGTGAGCGCTTTTGGAACAGTCTGATAATGTGGTTTATTTTTGAATAGCAAATGTGTGTATTTTTAGTGAATATCATAGTCAGCAGTGTATATACCCTTCCAAACATGTATTTGGTATGGAATACATGCAAATGCCAAATATTGCATGCTTGTGGTCAGGGGCGGCGCTAGCCCTGTTTTATTGGGGGGGGGGGGGTGAATGTAAATATGTCTTTTACGATAAATTTTCATTATCTTATTCATTCTCCATTAAAACATTTGCCTATGATCTGTTCAATATCGGGATTTACTGCACATTCTGACATTCTTCTACATGCCAAAAGCGCACAGATGTTTCGTCCGTGATGTTCGGTAACTATGGTTAGAGTTCAAATATTTTATTTTGGTTTCTCGTTTCTTCCTATCCAATTCACATTTTGCCGACTGGGAAAACAATTTGCCGAGTCACTGACGAGTGGGGTGTTCCATCTGCCCCACACCCCTCTAGCGCCGCCCCTGCTTGTGGTAATGTTCTATATCCAAGGACTCTATCCTAGAAATTATTAAATTAAGTGAAAAGTGCACATGTTTTACAGAGAAAATGAGAGGAAAATTCCTTTTCCGTATTTGTTAACATTATTAAGTACTATGAGCGATGAGCTGTCTTAGCAGAGAAAATTATCTAGATTATTTTGCTTCCTTAATAGAATTATAAAATTGGGAATTTCGAGGGGAATTTCGTAGTTGGAAAGCAAAACGACACCATTTTGTTTTTAACGAGACCGCTGGGTAAAACGAAGCCCGCGTTTCCGGGAGAAAATTACATAGCAACCGCCATGATAGCAACCGACCACCGTACATCTGTTTACATAATTTGACTTTAAGCAAAGCAAACGTGCCAAAAAGTTAACAATATAAGTGTTTTACAATGCACGCTTCAAACGTGTTAATTTCAAACGTCACGTTTCAAACGCGTGAAATAGTTTAGGCTACATACTTGAACTGTGGATAATAAAAAATATCACAAAAAAAAAAACAGAATGAAATTATACCAAGTTTCACTTACCTCAAATTTTATGCACTAAATGTTCAAAATATCGACGCAGATGACCATGATGTTCGGCACGCCGTCGTATTTTGACGATCTCGTCGTACTTTTACGATCTTTGTGTCACGTGAGTGGTCGAGGACATCAAACCATCAGTGCATCAAACTGATAAACATGCATGAATTTTAGGTTAACAAAGTGGCAAGCCATATATGGCTTGCCACAAAAACGTCTGCTGCACTGGCTTGAAAGGTGCCATTTTCGAAGGGCACAGGTAGTTTTGTTTCTAAGGACGATCTAAGTGTCCTTTTAGGAACATACTGCTCTAGTTTCAAATATGAAGGCCACTAGCTGATCAAAGTACAAAGCTCTAAAAATAGCTTGTGACAGATGAAACTCTCTTCGTTCTTTGATTGGGAGCCAGCCTAGTTTCAAGACATCCAACTCAATAGCGTATCTTCCGAACACAAAACCAGCAGCCGCACGCTGCACTCGCTGAAGACGTTTCACGAGATATTCAGGAATTGGATGACTCACTATATCGTTATAATCGAGCTTTGACAGTATCAAACACTCAGATAACGGCTTCCTAATTTTATAAGGGGCTAAATGTTTTAGTTTTCGAATTACCGATAGAGTTTTGTAGCAACAAGTTTTATTTCGTTCACCTGTTCAAATGCTGGTGGACTTGAGTAACTAACAAAGAAGTACCATCGAGTCGTTCGAGTAGATTTTCGCCTACACGAAGGTCAATGGAGTGATCGTCAAGCTGATGTACTCGCGCAAGCTGCGAAGTCGAGAACATCATCACCCTTGTTTTCTTAGGATTGGGTACGAGGTTACATTCTAGCGACCAAGAGGAGAGGTTGTTAAGAGCAGATTGTAATTTTGATTTACATTGTTGAAGATCAGTTGGTTTACAGTGGCGGTAGAGAGTAGTATCATCTGCATATTGATGACAGGCGACTTCTGCAGGTAATACATCAGGTAAATCGTTCACATACAAATTGAATAAAACTGGACGTAAAATAGATCCCTGTGGTACCCCGAGCGTTACACCAACTCGATTAGAAGAATGGTCATCCATCAGGACATACTGTTTTCTGTCTGTTAAGTAGCTGATTATCCATTTCAAAGAGGTCTTGGAAAATCCGAGGTTGTGTAAATTAGTCAACGTGCCAGTTTGGTATAAGCTACTGTGTCAAACGCCTTTGAAAAGTGAATTAGAACTGCAATAGTTACCTCGCCTCTTCTCATAGCTTTGAGGATATCGTCCCTTATGACTGGCTAGCATAGTGGTGGTTAAAAACAGCATTGTCTCCAAAGTAATCTGCCATACAAGATTGAAATTGACTGATACGGGCAGTTTTCCACAGCAACGGAAATGTTTGTCTTGTGATACAATTATTTATTATGTGAGTACGTGGAGGCGCTAAGTGATCTGCAGCAAGCTTAACAAATTTGCATGGAATGTTATCAGGACCGGTGGAGCAGTCAGACCTAACACATTTAATTTCTTTCAACACCTCATTGTAAGTGACTTGATGAAATTGGAATGACTTGCATGAATCTTGTGGTAACGAGTCTAGGAGTAAATATAAATCGTCTCTTATTAGTGGTGATGAAGTGGCCATACGGTGAGCTGTCGAGGCGAAATGTTCATTTAGGTGATCCGGATTTATTCGCAAAGGTTGGGGACTTGGATTAAGTATGCGATGGATGGTCTCTTCGTCGTCTTCCATACGTCTTTAGGTCTCTGGGATGACAGAGTACCTTTTCTATAAAACAAATTGAGGGTTGCTTCGCGTGTGCCTAAAAGATATAAACAAAATCTCGACGTTTCGAGCTAAAGCCCTTCGTCAGGAGAAATTAGTAGACAGATAAACACATTACATCAGCTTTTATAGCAACGCTATAAAAGCTGTCACGTGAACAAAATATTAACCAATGAAAATAAAGTAGTCATAACAATCATAACAAAATAGAATTAATATGTAAAGATATAGACTGCGTGCAGGCTTCGGCCCGATTATAGGGTCGAAGGCGCACAGGCGTTACACTTATCAAAGCGCTATAAATGTCGTACAAGGGAAGGGAAGAGGGGATATAGAGGAAAGTATATAAGAAGTATTTAAGAGAAAAGAATGAGCTAGATGAAGGAGAGGCGCTCATTGATACCATCAGGCTGAATGGTGCCAAGTTTAAAAATGAGACGCTTTTCTTGCTTCCGACGGGTATCATTGCCACCAATAATGGGATGAATGGCGCATATTTTCATATCAGAAAAGGAGTGGTTGGCACTGTTGAAGTGCCTAGCAACCGGTTTGTTGTGCACATTGTTCTTAACATCACGCAAGTGCTCAGCAAACCTATCGCCTAAACGTCTTCCAGTCTCTCCGATGTAGAGCAAGCCACATTTGCTGCAAGAGATGCGAGGAGATGCACGTGAAACTGTGCTTGATGACAAACTGAGATTTTGGAGCCGAAATACAGGTGGCGAGGTTTAAATGCTTACAAGTGTAGCACTTAGCACGACCACAGGAAACAGTGCCAGCTGGTGACACAGAGTCCTGTCGCAGTGAGCTGTTTCCCGGATGTTTTTACTGTGTCGAAAAGAGACTAGTGGGGTCTCGGAGAAAATGGAAGACGTTGCAGGGTCATTTTTAAGTAGATTAAAATTCCGGCAAATGATGTCCCTTACTTTAAAATTGAAGGGATGAAAGGTTAAAACTAAAGGTATTTTTTTATTAGAAATTGCAACCGAAGGTTCTCTTAAGGTGTCTGAACGGGGTATAAGGGAGGCCTTGTTAAGGGCAGTATCTAAAAGGTGGGAAGGATAACCACGATTCACAAAAAAGCTTCTCATTTCTGAACATTTGGCATCGAAGTCGTCGTCTTCACTGCAGAGGCGACGAAGACGTAAGAATTGAGAGTAAGGGATAGCAGTTTTAGTGTGCTTAGGATGACAGGATGAGAAGAGAAGATAGCTGTGGGAGTCAGTAGGATTGTAAAAGACAGATGTGCTCAGCCTATTACCATTGATAGAAATGTGAATGTCTAGGAATGATACACTGGTCTCACTGATCTCCCATGTGAACTGAAGTGCTGGATGGAAATCATTAACAAAGTTAATGAAGCAATTCAGATCAGCACGCGAGCATGATGCAGTGCCTAAGCAATCATCAATGAACCGGCGATAGAAGTCAGGTGAGGGACCAGTGTATTGTTCGAAGATTTGTTTTTCCACATAACCAACAAACAAATTGGCATAGTTGGGTCCCATTTTGGTACCCATGGCCACACCACTTATTTGTTGGTAATGCTCACCATCAAACGAGAAATTGTTCAAGGTGAGCACTAACTCTGCCAAGCGTACCAAGGTGGTGGTAGATGGATCCTGAATTACCCTTTGGTCTAAAAAGTATTTTAGTGATTGAAGGCCGTCTTGATGCGGGATGACAGTGTAAAGTGATTGACATCCATGGTGAAAATGAATTTGTGTGGACCCTGAAAATTGATGTTGTCAAGAATTTTCAGGGCATGCTTGGTGTCCTTGATATAAGAAGGCAAGTTCTTAACCAAGGGCGCGATGATGTGATCGAGGTAGCTAGAGAGGAGTTCAGTGGGGCAACCACAAGCTGACACGATTGGTCTGCCCGGGTTGTCGGGTTTATGAATTTTGGGTAGGAAATACATGACTGGTGTGCGTGGAGTGGTGACTAGGAGATTGCCTGCCGTTGCAGGTAATTCCCCAGTCGTGATGAGATGGTTTAGAGGACTCTGTGTCACCAGCTGGCACTGTTTCCTGTGGTCGTGCTAAGTGCTACACTTGTAAGCATTTAAACCTCGCCACCTGTATTTCGGCTCCAAAATCTCAGTTTGTCATCAAGCACAGTTTCACGTGCATCTCCTCCAACCTCGTTTACTGCATCTCTTGCAGCAAATGTGGCTTGTTCTACATCGGGGAGACTGGAAGACGTTTAGGCGATAGATTTGCTGAGCACTTGCGTGATGTTAAGAACAATGTGCACAACAAACCGGTTGCTAGGCACTTCAACAGTGCCAACCACTCCTTTTCTGATATGAAAATATGCGCCATTCATCCCATTATTGGTGGCAATGATACCCGTCGGAAGTAAGAAAAGCGTCTCATTTTTAAACTTGGCACCATTCAGCCTGATGGTATCAATGAGCGCCTCTCCTTCATCTAGCTCATTCTTTTCTCTTAAATACTTCTTATATACTTTCCTCTATATCCCCTCTTCCCTTCCCTTGTACGACATTTATAGCGCTTTGACAAGTGTAACGCCTGTGCGCAGGCCTTCGACCCTATAATCGGGCCGAAGCCTGCACGCAGTCTATAAATTTACATATTAATTCTATTTTGTTATGATTTTTATGACTACTTTATTTTCATTGGTTAATATTTTGTTCACGTTATGATAATATTTTGTTATCTGTCTACTAATTTCTCCTGACGAAGGGTTTTAGCTCGAAACGTCGAGATTTTGTTTATATCTTTTAGGCACACGCGAAGCAACCCTCAATTTGTTCTATATGTCCGTGGCCGACGCTAAATTTAAGTCTACGATATCCATTTCTATAAAAGCTCGTTTTGGTTTCTTAATAACCTTCTTCAACTGGTTTCGAATATACGAAAATATATTCCAATTATCTTCATTGAGCGGAAATTTATGTGCTTCGTAGCGACTCTACTTGCACTTTTCTTGCAAAGTTTGGATATTGATGTCTTTCATCCAAGGCGCAGGCGGCCTTGTCAATTTTGTCCGTTTTGACAAGGCCGCCTGCGCCTTGGATGAAAGACATCAATATCCAAACTTTGCAAGAAGGAGTACATGCTTATCCAGGCATTCACTGATTAGGCTGTTGAGAACATCGATTGTCTATTGACAATCCTGTTGATCTTCAGGATTGTCAAAGGCATAAACTAGCTGGAAAGACTGCATGTTCAGAAAAATATCTAATGAATACAGTTTCACAAAACTGTTTTTCATTTCTGATATATTTATATCTTGGTGCATAACGGATGACCCACGCATTGACAGTAATGTAAGGTGCGTCGTGATCACTTATCGAAGGGCAAGGTCCTTGTCCGTCTGTGTAACATTATTGGGTAAATTAGTGATAAAATGATCAATAAGCGTGGAACTTGATTGTGTAGTCCTCGTCGCCTTGGTGACCATTTTTTTAAAGTTAAAACTTAAACTGGATTGCAAGAGTTAATTCACTATACCTTCGAGTGTTGCGTTTATTTGGGTTCAATAAGTCAACGTTGACATCACCTGCTAAAGCATTCCATTCCAGGAGACAGTTAAGTCACTTAACAGGTCTTCAAAGTCTTGCAGCCAATCTAGGGAATCTATTTGGCTTTCGGAGCGATATAGTGTACCTATTAACAACTTACTATTTCTCTTACGTCCTGGTATTTCAACCCACAAATGTTCTAAATTTGGATAACGAGATTCTATATCGTGTCTCCTTGTGAATTTCACAGATTCTTAAATACACACCAACACCGCCCCCTCTCATGCCATTTCTATTGCGGAAAGTGTGGCAATAATGCAATATCCAGGAATAGTTACATGCTGAGGTAATAGATCATTATCTTTGAGCCATGTTTCGCTCATAGTAATGATATCAAACAGATATTGATTAAAGTGCTTATAAATCCCTATATCACCCAAGCAACTTTCTAATACTCTAAAAATTACTTCCTTGTGCAATAATATTACTTTAGACCAAAATAATCTATTTCTCCAAAAAAAAATAATTTTGCAACATTTTCCCATGGTTTTCTCCGATGTAGCAGATTTGCTACATTGGGCTGTAATTGATAAAAATAATGTAAAATATCACTTTTAAATAAGAACTAATATATACAAAACTAAATGGTAAAAGTACAATATGTTGTTATTAGTTAGTTTTGTTGGCAAGGCTTCTCCTGACCTTGACTCCAGACATGTTCGATCAAGTACTCGGGTGTGGTGCACAGTTGTTGGGCGTGGTTTATTACTTGCCAATAGTTGAAAAGCTAACCATGGCAACAAGTCATACTATGCAGAGAAACATGCACCTAAATAGTTTTAAGACAATACAATTCCAATGTTATGAATAATTCAAATTATGAAACATTTTTATAGCATGACCTGTTGAGTGTTGGTGATAGCTAGCTTTACCACTGCTTGCATGCACGCTACTTAACATGGTAGGCATGGAAACAATTTCTACTTTTGTTCAAACACAAATGCATGTTGCACTTCTGGCAAAACACAAATGAAAAGCCATCTGGACATAGCCTACAACGTTGCCTTTTCTCTCCCCAAGAAGGGAAGTGGCAAATACCATCAAATCTGATGTCGGCAACAGGAGCAGAATTCACTTGAACTTTCCATTTCTTGGGGATTGAACCAAGTGATGGGCGGCCGCGTGGAGATTTCCCTGCAGAACACAAGGCTGATGCTACATGGGCCTGAAACATCTTCATAGGCATCTCATTTCGGATCTTTAGGATCTTGCAATTCCGTTTGTACAAGAACCATGCATTGGCCAAGGCAATGGTTAGTGTATGATAAAAAATGTACATATACCACCTCTTGCTTCTCAGTTTATACTTATATAAAGTGCACATCATGTCCATCAGATCCACACCACCCATACCACTGTTGTACACACCAATCAGATGAGGTCGATCAACATTTATATGCTTCTTCAAGGATCTAAAGAAAAGTACAAATAATTCATTTTTCACTTCCTAAGAGAGCTGTTCAGCAATGATTAGCCTAAGAGAGATCTTCCTAAGAGAGCTTTTCAGATATGATGTTCATACCTATCATATCTTTGTAATATATTATTTTATCATATATATTTATAGTGTTTGTACCTGTCATATCTTTGAACAGGTCCAACAGGGTCAGCTGCAAGATATGATGACACAACAGTTACACACTTGTTGTCAAGCCAACGAACCAGAGATAGGTTCCTTGTTGTTTCAACAACACAGTGATAAGAACCTCTGCCTTCTTTCTTCAGCTCTTTCTCCGACTTAAGAGGAGCACCATGGAGACGGTTGTTTGTTATGGTGCCAACATAGTGGAGACCTTGTTGTGCCAAAGCACTCACCATGGCAAGATTGGAAAAGTAGTTGTCGGCAAAGATCTTGAAGTTTCGGTTAGGTGGGAGGGATTCACACAACTTAAGGACCACATTTCCACCAAGTCCACAGTCAGACACATCACCAGGATCATCTCTGCCAGTACCTTTACCTTGGTAGATGTCAAACTCGTGCATAAAGCCAGTAGAAGAACATCGAGCCCAAAGTTTGAATCCCCATTTCTTGGGCTTCTTTGGAAGATACTGCTTGAGATATGATCTTCCTTTGAAGGCAACCATTGCTTCATCAATAGATTGGTTTTCTGATGGACTTACAGTTCCAAAGTTCAAGTTCAGATAATCAAACCAAGGCCTTATCTTCCAGGCCTTGTCTTTTCGTTCTTCTTCAGTGACTTCCAAGTTATCTTGGAGATGTATCATGGAAGCAATCTTCTGAAATCGATTCCTCGACATAACGTCAGCAACTGGTGGGTACCGAGTACCTGTCTCCCAATAAGCAGAAACAGTTGACATCTTTACCAGTCCCATGTGGAAGTACAGACCAACAAAAGTTTCAATTTCTTTTGCAGTAGCTTGTAGGGTCTCTCCATTTTTCTGATGCCCATACTTGTTTGACTCCAAAGCAATGTGCTCAAACATGTCATCAGTCACAAAACGTTTGAAGTACTCATAGGGAGTAACATCTATGGGTTCTGGTTCAACGGCGACATCAACAAACTCCAAACCTGATGGTGGGATAAATGCCCTTCGTTTGTTGAACTTATATCCAGATTCAACAGCAACATCTTGTTGATTTGCAAGTGAAGCAAGAGGCTCATCATCTGAAGAATTGAAATCATCAGAATCAGATCCAGATTCTCTCTGCGTATTGAAATTACTCTCGTCAGGATAGGACCACTCATCATCTAACTCGTCATCGCTTGACAAGTCACTGAACTCACTTTCCGACCCATGAATATCTTCAAGGACATCATTGACATTATACCTCTCAGCTGGCTTCTGGAGAAAAGATAAAATATGACATTAAATACAAGCTGAGTAAAAGATAAACAAGTATAGCAAAACATTATTTTATTGTGTGTTATTGTGCTTTTAAATATAGGGCAAAATCTCAAGAATAAACCTGAAAATTATCTAGTTTGATTGGGTGTTCGGTTACCATAATCGACCAATGTAGCATATTTGCTACAACGAATTTTAATTTCGAAATTTAACAACTTAAAAGCGAGTTTACTCGCTATATTTCGGCTTGAAATATTGTATAGGTGTCCTATTTTAGATATAATAACAAAAACATGTTGACTTTACAGAAAAAGGACGAGAAAAAAGCAAAGAAATTACCTTGGATTTGCGAACATGTGTTTCTTCTTGAGCCGCCATCTTTGTTTAAAAAAAATTAATATTCCGCAGGGGGGGTAGTAACGTTTACTAAAACTGAATTGATTAAAACATGTAGCAGATATACTACAATGGTTAAAAGAGTAAAAATATTTCGAAAATAATGAGAAACGAGCATTGACTTTCACTGTAGCATATATGCTACAGTGGACGATATAGGGTACCCAAAATGGGTTTTTACTGATTCGGATAGAACATAAAAAGTTAGTTAATAAGTTCTAGATTAGTTTTTGGCTTAGACTTTTAGTTTCGGAGATATAAAGGCTCAAAGTCGCTATTTTGGAAAAAAAGTAGCGTCTTCCGGGGGACTGGGTCCCAGGAACGTGTGTATTTAATTTTACTATAAAAACAATTACATTTGGATAAATCATCTTGAAAAGTCGGCTATTTCTTGAGGAAAAAAACACATTTTTGAACTCAAACACATTTTTGAGTGTGTAAAGTAACCCTTCTAGTGGTTTGCATCGTCAATCGTGGAATATAGACGAAGGAATGGATTTAAATGCGATTTCAAAGTCGATCGTGGAGACGACCATGACACTTGCAGTAACTTATGTCTATAAATTCTGGGACATAGATGCCTCTTCTGGCGAACCAATTGCTTATAAAATTATTTCGTATAGTATCAAATAAAGAAAGAAGAAATAAATGAACGAATGCAAGGGTTAAAAGTTTGTTGGAATGGTTTACTGCATTGTATAGTCTTCATGCCTTCATGGACATGGGAATCGGTTGCATTTCATTTCTGATTTCTACACCTGCTTTAAAGTTGGTTCTCACTTTAGCAAGGAAGCTTGTTTCCCTACAAATTTTACATCCAAATTTACCCAAAATTTGGACATTTTCAAGAATAATAACTGGTTAACTGCAACTGGCCAACCCACAATCTAATGAAATTGGCCCCCATGTATATTCTCACAGAACCTTTCATAGGAAGATTGGTTGACAGATTGTCATCTTTGTCCATGTAAATGAAAGATGATCAATACACAGATATCATAAACTGGATATATATGGAATTATTGTGACAACACTAAACATTAATTGCCACATAAATAGGCTTAGAATAATATTCATCTTCTGAGAATGTTTTAGTGGGGAAACATATCTAATTTAATAAATAAGCCAGTATGTGATCTGTAAAACATCATACTTTCTATTACAGTAGCTTTGCCTGTGTGGGCAGAGCAAACATGCTTCAACTTTCACATTAGATGTCTGGTGTGAGAGTGATGTTTGCTTTACTCACAGTGTACACACATCCAACTTTCTTGGCATGCCCACATAGCTGATTTAAGTGACTCAGAAAGGTGCTTCTCTGTGCAAGTAAAATGACTTTCTCTCCATGGAGGGAAATGGATGTTGACCCCCTCCCCTACCAGATGTCCTTGCACATTTTATAAGTGAAATCTCTCCTTCCAGATGGGTAAAGTTCCTCCATAGTGGGAGTCTGGCTCTTTTCTAGGTAACCCATTACCCAAAAAGCAGCTAAGGTTTAGCCGATCCAATCAAGCGCAGTTAACCCATTAATTGGCAGTACTCTACCACTGATGAGTAAAATTTGCCAATTAATGGGTTAAGCCAATCGATCCAATCAAGGGGCTGAGCTATTAAAAGTGCACTTGCCCCCAAGAGACAGTAGAGTCACAATACAACATATATTGATAAAGATGTTTAATAAATATTTAATTAAAAATGTTAATTCATCTTTCACTGATGGTTCCAGTTTACTTCACTGATAATCTAGATGAAATCACAAACAAATAGTTTAATGGGCTATACAATTTTGAAGTGTATATCTCTATTCAGGGAATGTTTTCTTAGCCTCCCTAAGGTTCTTCAACATAGGTGGCTAGCAAACCAAGGCCTAACCGCAGAAATGCCTGATACTCAGGTTAAGGTGGTTCCACTAGTGGGACAGTGCAGCACTTGGTGATCAACTTTGTGCCAAATACATGTATCAATCAAACATATAGCATCAGTGATCAGTATCTCACTGTCATATAAAACATTTGACATTGACCACATGTGTAGGATAATACAAGACACTGAAAGTCCACATATAAAGTAGGTTGAAATCTAAAAGTAGAATGGCCTATTAATTTATATTAGTTAAATACCATAAAGGCATTAAAGTTGTGATAATTTTCACATTGAAACATATATGATATATTATTCTATAACAGCAGTATGTAATCTCTCAGAGGTAGAAGCACTTCAATCGATTTGTGTGCCAACAAACACCGTTGTACACCGTTGTATACTAAGCAAATAATATGCAAATTTAGG
This sequence comes from Trachythela sp. YZ-2020, assembly GCA_016169945.1. Taxonomy (NCBI): domain Eukaryota; kingdom Metazoa; phylum Cnidaria; class Anthozoa; order Malacalcyonacea; family Clavulariidae; genus Trachythela; species Trachythela sp. YZ-2020. The sequence goes on along the minus strand of JADLSH010000371.1, from coordinate 4,112,134 downwards.
TGACAATGTGACATGATTCAACGTTAAATATCCAAAGTTCATACGCGCGAATAGACATCATTGCATTTGTTAAAATCACAGCTTACCTGTATTCTGATTCCTGTCCTATGTTGGGACAACTGGGTACATTAGTCTTTGTTTATAGGTCTATAACTATGGCCTGTATTTGCCACCAAATCCGAAGGCAAATTCAGATGAGTTTCGGTGTCCTCTTTTCTATCGGTTTAAAGCCACAGTAGGTGATTTATCATCCAAAAAAGGTGTCAGATAGCTAGATATATTACTGTTGGTACTTTCTGTGTAATATCACGCACAAACGAAACATCGTTTAGACAAAATATGCAAAAAAACACAATACATCGATATCTTCGCCATATATTTCTTAGTTGTTTATCAAAGTTGGGTTCCTGGGATCCAGGCCCCTTGGTGATATTTTGGTCGCGCTACTTTTTTTCAGAAAATGCCAAAATTTGCCTGTTTGAGCCTTTATATCTCCGAAACTAAAAGTCTAAGCCAAAAACTAATCTAGAACTTACTAACTAACTTTTCATGCCTTATCCGAATCAATAAAAACCCATTTTGGGTTTATAAGCACTTTAAGGGTTGCTAACAAACCATCAAATGTTGACACCATATTTTGGGTGTTTATGTGCATAATTTTCAATTGTGTTTCTTTATTTCTCAATGCTTCAAGATAAATGTCGAGTGTATTGTTGATATTTCCATTGTCGTCGTCAAGGTGTGAACTCTCATTGTCCGACTGGTAAGGTAATTCATGCATGGGACAAACCCATTCTTTTGGCGTGACAGCAAACACAAATGTAGTCACTGAAAGTTTGGCACATTTTTTATGAGTAAAATCAAAACATTTTGTGCAAATATAGCGCTTTTGATTTTTAGCCACAGTTTTATTGCATTCTGTGCATAGAGGGTCGCCTACACCGATTCTGAGCGGATTCCGCGTTGGTTTCAGGGCCTGGATTTACTTCCACGTCGCCACCTCTCCTCCGCAGAGGTTTCCGTTGATCATAAATGATGAGTGAGAGGGAACGCGGGCGCGAAACAAAATTAAATCGCGAAACGGGAAACTCTGCCACAGATTAAAGACACACAGATGTCTATCTCTGGACGTCTATTGTCTAACTCAGCCAAAAAACCGTAACCGGCTGCTATTCTGTCTGATGATGACTTTGAAATAGAGTCGAAAATTTACAGTCTCTCAAACTCGTCTTGTTTTATGGGGCATCGGTGGCGCAGTCGTCAGAGCAAGCGCCTTTCACCTCTGAGATCGTGGGTTCGATTCTCGCTGGGGACTCATGACACTTATGTGAAAAGAGTCAGTCAACGCTCTACCGAAAGTCGTGGGTTTTCTCCGAGTACTCCGGTTTCCTCCCACAGGAAAGTTGACTGGGTGGGTTTGGATTAGCCCCAAACTAACCCTTCCCAGTTCCATCGTAGCTGTGCTCCCTGATCGGACATGAGTCATACGGTGGCTGCCAGTGGCGCCTTTAATAAGCCTTCGACTCGATTAAGTCGAGCTGCGTCCTTCGCAATTCAGCATTTCAGCTCAGCTCTCAGCTGCAAGTACGGATGATCAGCTTACTTACTTACTTACTTACTTACTTACTTACTTACTTACTTACTTACTTACTTACTTACTTACTTACTTACTTACTTACTTACTTACTTACTTACTTACTTACTTACTTGCTTACTTGCTTGCTTGCTTGCTTGCTTGCTTGCTTGCTTGCTTGCTTGCTTACTTACTTACTTACACCTTACTTCTTCGGAATTTGTTTCTGTCTTTATTTTCTTAAATTCTCGGCCGGCCGCCATGTTAATGCCGGTTGACAGAGGCTTCCCGCTCTCACGCGTTTTCGTTTGTTGCCCGCGTTCCTCTTTAAGCCTCTGCGGAGGAGAGCCTTGCGACACTGCTGTCAAATACTAATTCTTGCACGATTTGAAATTATCGCGAATTTGAAAGTTTTGCCATCGTGAAGCAGATACGGGCAAACAGCAGTCATCAAGTGATTTTATAACTAGTATGGTGGTAGATGTGTTCAATTTCTGGATTTGAAATTATGGCGAATTTTAAACTTCTATTTTACAACCAATGCATGTGCGTGTGTCTGGGGAGGGGGTGGGGTGGGGGGGTGGGGGAGTGCGACTTCACTTCCTTAATGTCTCAGAACATAGCGCTGATTAACCATTATTAGGGTCTTATTATGCACAAACTGTCTTATTATGCACCAACTGTCAAGTGTCAATTCTCATTTAAACTTTATCATTTTCAGAATAGTTAGCAGAATATATTACAATTTAATACTGAATTAAGATAAGAGTCCATCCTCAGTTATTTAGTAGAGTTTATGCTGTCAAAAACGAGGGCTTAGAATTTCTAAGTACTTGTATGCCTTGTCGGTTCTTAAAGCTTTCTTAAGGAAAAAGCTGAACGGCCAACGGTACAGCACATCGCCATTGAGCGAGGTATTACTCCAACCCATTCTTTCAGCAACAAGGTTTCCAACTTTTTTATACTTCCTTGGTTCGCTAGTGAACTTTTCTTGCAGTAGCAGCATTATTTCAAAACAAGAACAGTTATGAGCACAAGAGTGTGCCTTGGTTACTTTTCTCCAGAGTTGTTTCTCCAGAGTAGAAATTGAACTGATGAAATGAAATGAATTGAAATGAAGCATTTTTACCAAGTGAAATCGTAACTCGGTCATATGAGCGGCAATGTCAATGAATCTGTCAGTAAAAGGATTTGAAATGATATTTTGAATGTCCAGATAAGTGAAATTTGATGAAAAAGCACGACTAGCTTCAAAAGCGGATTGCCAACAGCGTGTGGCACATCCTTTTAGTTTTATATAGTCCTTTATTTCTGTTTTATGGGGAAGCAACTCGTTTATACCTGGACATTCAAATAGACCTTCGTGGTTGAACACGTTTCTCAAGTCTAATTCTGGCGTACGGTAAAACTGGTTATAAACCAGATGATATTCCGCCTCGCGTTCGGGATATTCTAAAGGTCCAGTATCAAGTGACATTCCTAAATCCTGGAATGCTTGTTTGTCTTTCCACGATATGTAGGGATTTGTCGCGTGGTAGAGATAGGCTAAGTAGATAGGCAGAATCCCGTCACTGTTCGTACAAATGAGTGGAAATGCTGGCATATTTGGGTGAAACGTGTTCAACACTCCCATTCCGTTACTTCCTGCAACATGGATTGGTGACAGGTCAACGAGCTCGGCGTTACAACGAAAGCTCGCATGACCTTTCTCTTCCATTTTTCCTAGCAATTTATCGAAAATACGTTGTCTGTGATTGTCAAGTGGAGAAAATGTTGAAGAACTTGGATAGTTGTACGTAGCAAGAGCAAGAGAAGTCAGACCAGATTTCGTTTTCTTAGAAATATCAACACCAATTTCTATGAACCAGGAGACTGCATCAAAGTTTGTACCCTGAACTGCTCGATGGATTGCCAAATACCCTTCTCTGTCGTAACATTCATTCAAAATGTCAACACCTTCGGGATGATTTGAAATGAATCTTTGAAGTGGAAAGGAAATCTCATTGACCGACGGTTGGAAAAAATTTCCAACTTGAAATGAAGGTGTTCCTAAATACGCCATGAGGTGTAACTCGGATTGACTAAAAGGAACATCACAAATCACCTTTGCGTTTATTTGAAAAATCTTAAACACTTCCAGAATTTCGTCGTGTCTCCTACTCCAATTGGTGGAGACAGACTCGTTCAAGTGCCTTCTAAAGTGTTCACGTGCACAGTTAACATCAAGTCCGGACTTAAACAATGTGTACAAGCTTAGAGGTAGTTTGTGGTATAGCAAACCACCCAATAATTTCTTAGCTCTCATATCGCATTTCTCAATGGTTGCATTCTGTAACAGATAATTTGCCATTTCATCGAATTTGGTACTCTGACATACTCGAAACACTTGATCACTTGTCAACCGACATGGAAGAAAAATTTCAGTATCTGAAGGTCTTTCTCGTAGTGCGTATTCCAAAGCCGTGTCGCTCCTTTGATCTTTTATACTCCAGTCAGCTCCTGCGTTTACTAAAACTGCTGTAATCTTTGGAAAAACGTGTACTGCAGCATAATGAAGAGCAGTTCTTCCATGCTTATCTTGCTTATTTATCTCTGTTGTGAGTACTTTTGTCAGTAACATTACCGTTTCCAAACGTTTTTTATCCACAATATGTTCAATATCGGCACGCGTTTTGCTTGGACAGACGCACGCAGAAGATGAGCATGACTGTGTTACATAGCCCTCTGTCTTACGCTTAGACGACCCTAAGGTGGCAAAATGAAGCAGGGTTTTCCCATCGTCATAGACGCTTGTGAATTTACTCAAATCTCCACTGTTCAAGAAGTGCTTAAAAGTCTCTACTGAATGACAAACTGCCACATAACGTAACATTGTCTCGATGTTGGGAATAGAGTTTATTTTGTTGCCTGCATACGTGGCATTGATAAAATCGACTTTATCATAGATGCCTGCAACCGTTATCGCACTAACATTACCAGATGCACTACGTTTTCCTTTGGATAGAAACGAGATATCCATTTTCCAAGCTCCAAGTGCCAAGGCGAAATCTATCACACGGTTTCCATTATAGCAAACCGGTACGTTACAATGTCGACTGTATAACCACTCGTTTTCTTCGTACCCTACGAAACTACATTCATAAAACAAGTTTGAAGTCGAACTCTCGCACTCTGCGTCGATGTCCGCTCTTGCGGTTATAAGTAGTTCCACCATCCGAGCGTTTTTTCGCCAAAGCGCCTCCATCAAGGGCGTTCGTCCTGAGCCATGTTTACAGTTAACCGATGCGTTACCGTACTCAAATATTAATCTTGCCATCTCTAGGTTATCTCTGGATACAGCTGCATGAAGGGCAGTTTCACAAAAGCAATGATGTAAACGACTAAGGTTGAGTCCACACCATGACATGTTTCCTGGTTCGCAGGGCAAGCATGTGTCACGTACTCCAGTGTTCAGAAGAAACCTAACAATTTCTGTGTGATTTCTTGCAGCGGCATGATGGAGAGAAATAACGTCAGCTTGCACTCTATTGTTTATGTAAAGTTGAACTATTTCAAAATGGCCCATTACAGCTGCGGCATACAGAGGTTTCCATCCGCACTCGTCCGCTTTTTCTATTTTCGCACCACTTTTAACCACAGTTCTAACCAAGAGCTTTGCGATTTTTGTGTAACCCCTATGTGCTGCTATATAACTCATACTGGCATTAGTTTCATAAGAATCACGGAGAACCATAAGATCCCAGAAAAAACAAAATGTGCGTTTAACAGCGTGATTTACATTCGCTCCGTTATCGATGAATAACTTTACATTTTCATAGCTACCTGCCCTTACAGCTAACATTGCAGGAGTCCAGTATTTATCGTCCAGAATGTCAACAGAATTAAACTGTTTTATGAGCGCATCAATAATTTTAGTGGCGTCTCTTTTTGAGGCAAGATCATGTAATATACATCTCTTCCGGGAATCTCTAACTTCGAACACGTTCAAGGAACTAAGCCTTTTTACATTCGACACGGTCGCCTTTTCTCCATGCAAAATATGTATACATAGTTCTGATATTTCTTCAAAAGTAAGGTTAGTCTTTCTTTCATTGTAGAAATGAAATAAATAGTCGACTATGCGTTGGTGGCCTCTTGATTTCTGAATAATAATCCCATCAATGTTGGAGGTTTGGTTAGTTAACCATTCTGCAAAGAATTGATGATGGAATTCAAGAGGTTCTTGGTCAAAATCAGACTTTACATATTCAGAAAGCTTGTTGGCAATTTTGCGAGTATTGTAATTTTTGTAGTGATAGTTCAATATTTTGTCCAGCTCAAACAACGTTGGAGGTGAGTTTGCGGCAAGAAGTACCTCAAAAAGTGGCTCGAAGTCATGGAAATCGCCCTCTTTAAATCGCTCAGCGAAAGAAGTTGTATAAATGTTCCCTAAATCATCTGGAATAGATTGTGAGTTCATTTTGTGAGGATATTTCTGCCAGTGCTTTATGATTGTTTCAAGAAATAGAAAATTACCTTTGGAAAACTTCAAAGCAAGATCGATCGAGCGCTTTAGAGGTAATTTTTCCTCCGTTTGTCGTACTTCAGTGTAAAAATTTTGAAGTGTTTGATTTGCGTAAGTACGAAGGTCCTGTTCATTTCGGTGGTCTTCTACATCTATTTGTAAGGTCGAAAATCCAATTTTCGATATTTTTCCAGTACTCTGTGCTTGGTTTCGGGAGGTAACTATTAGTTTTACCCAATTTGGAAGGTCGGGCACACTGTTGTATAGAATATTCAGAATTATCGAGTGATGTCGTTCCTCTTGTTCCAAACATTCGTCTAATGCGTCAATAAGAATAAACGAGACGTTTCTTCCGGTGCCGTTTAGTTTTTGAAGAGGCTCTACTATCGCTTTCTGAAAACATTCCATTGGTTCCTTTTCGCAGTTGTCTAATTCATCCTTTATCAACTGGTCTTTGTTGACAATTTCTCCGAATTTGGGAATGTTCTTTGAAATTAACTGCACTAAATTTTTAACGAATCGTTCTCCATCACGTGTGGATTTTCTATTGTACTTGCAGAAGTGGTAACCGATAATATTTTCATGAATAACAGCACTGGACGATGACGAGTTAATCAAACGTTTCATGATGGCTGATTTACCCCAACCTGGGTCAGTTACAAGTTGAACACCGCGTACGTCGCTTGGGCTTAAAATGTGCTCAAACTTTCGAAAAACCCATTCCCGACCGACAAAACCCGGATTGGAAAAGTTTTGAGGGAAGGAATAGTCTCTTTCTTTGTTATAATATATATATAGCCAGTAAAGAAACAACAAACAAGATACCAAAATTATAGCAACAAAAGTGCACTGTGCTGCCATTATGCATTGTATATTTCTCGTATTCTTTTTCACATTTTCTTCGATATTCTCGGTTTTCTTAAGATTTTCACGCACAAGAACTTCATTACTTTTGTCATTTTCATACCATTCATTTAGTAAGCTTATGTAACGATCTTCATCAAGAATGCTCGTCTTCAAGCATGTAATATTTCCACGAGGATCCGCGCCTAGAGGACTGCTTAGCCTAACCAATACAATCGAAATCTCACTCCAATAAGTATTAAAATCAGCATCACTGACTTCAGTACTCTTTATGTGGCCATATAATACATTTCTGTAATTCTTAATTCTTACCAAGTCAGCTTCTGGGCTAATGTTGGTTGACGGAGGATTCTCATCCCATGATGTATAACCACCGTGGATAGATACAGGGGGAGTAAGGCCACAAATATTTCGAATTAAAATGAAAAGTAAAGTGACGTCATAATCTTTGGACCCTGACGGCATTGACGGGAGCACTCCAGATGGGGGAAACAACGTCTTCATTTGTTCTTTTTTGATAACTTTTATTTTACTCAGTTTGCCATAGTAAGCATTTAACGTGGCAGGTAATGTGACAGGAGGATGAATAGAGTCAAAGTACAATCGCATTGTTTCAGTTCCTTGGTCAATGATTAAGCGGCTAAGTCTTGCTCCATTGTTTTTAAGACGATTGGATGACATGGCGACCTATAAGTGAGCACAAAGTTAAAGCCTATCTTTACACGACCCACATGCTAATGCTTAAATAAAGTCGTCATTATTAATATTATTATTATTGTTGAAAACATTTTTTCAGAGAACGTTTCAAATTTAACATGTCTTATCCTGGCCGCACAACTCCCCATATTTTGAACTCAAAGTTATTTTATTGTGCCTATAGGCATAGCCGTGTTTACACTAAGGGCTGAAATTTACCACAGACTTATCTGCACCTGAGAAGTGCTTAGTACCTACCTAAAAACCTGGGGCCGGTTGTATAAAGACGTAGTTATAAGTAATTAAGTATAGTTCTTGAGGGAATTAACCTATCAGCATTATCTATTTAAGAGTAAACTATGATATATCAAAAGTTGGCCCCTTAGTCCTACAAATTAGACAATTATATGCATGTATATGTTTATACCTAGGACTGACCTTAGTCTCTTATATAGTGCTATGCACATGGACATGGTGGTTTACGTCCACTTGCATTGAGAATAATGGAGTGAGAATGTTCTACATTCTTTTTTTAGTACTTAGGGACTTGTCAGAAATTACCAGGGGGGGAGGGGGGGTGGAGACTTGAAAACATAAGTTGAAAAACTGTGACCCCCCAGCAAGGACGAGCATGAAATATTGTGACCCTCCCCTTGGCCGTGGCCAAAAAATTAATGACCCCTCCCTTTCCTGCTGCGCAAAATCCATACATATCCTGGCAACATTTATGCAGATATAGTATATTCAGGGATGGATTTACTGCTTTCTACATCAAATCCAAATTTTTTGATTTGACAGGGCATTTATCAAACAAAAATATAATATCGCCACTGATGGGCGTTTTTGACCATCTAGACCATCTTATTTGAAAATAATTTTGTGACAAGATAACTCCTTGACCCTGCAGGTCCTCAGTGGTGATTCACCCTTCTTCGGTGCCCGACCAGCCCCCTGCTTCATGACCAAAGCCCGCTTAGCACCCTCTCTATCAAATCAAGCTGGATCCATCCCTGAATATTGTTTATACTTTTTTATAAATATCAAATATAAATATTTAATATTAACACTCAATCTGAATCAGGATCTGAATGTATACTGTTTTAGATATTGTACTATTTATACAATAATCAATGTGATCTGTTTTAGAATCATGAGGGCTTAAATTTTATGACCCTCCCTTTTCAATGGTTCAGTTTCTAATGACCCACCCTTTTGAAGGGCTGAAAAAATTAAGACCCTCCCCCTTTCTCCACCCCCCCTCCCCCCCTGGTAATTTCTGACAAGTCCCTTATCTTAATTTTTTATTTCATTTCAGTAACTGTAAAATTAATTTATTATTATATCTCACTTACTATATTTATCAACTATTTCCTTCTCTAAAAACACTCGAACTGGCACCAAATATTAGTTTTAATAAATAACCTAAGAACCTTGAATAAAAACTTTATGGTTTCTATAGAAGATTCCTAGCCCTATTCTTGTAAACATTTCCCCATTCTATGCGAATTAGTAATGGAGAAATATAATAATAAAGAATTTAGCCACTCTGATAAATAAACTGTGTTTGCTTTTATAGATTAGAGATGCCCACCACATGATGCAACGCCTCATTCAATGAAACTCCCTTACAAGTTTATATATGGTGCTACACTTGCAGTCCCTAAAACAAGGATAAAGAATTGGACAGGGAATGTTCGAAGAAAAATAATCACACAGGGATTGTGGTAAAAAATCTTACAAGTTTTAGTTTTCCATGTTACCATGTACATCGCTTTTGCTGTTGACTTGAAAGGTCCCTTGACAATGCCAGCAGAATTGGCAGCGCGTCTGTCTGGGGGTATCCTCCACCAGGAAAATTTTGAGAAAGGGACCTTTTCAATGAATCTGAATCATTAAATCATTAAATCTCAAAATTTTCACAGCCTTTTGAGTTTTCCACAGTAGTATGTATATCATATATCAGTGGTCCCTGATTTACTGATTTTGTTATTAATTCCATATTCGCCCGCATTACTTATCCGCTCAGGACTCTGCAGTACTTCATATAGATTACTGTTTGCTGTTTTTTTTCTTTCTACAGACATAAACCGCAGTTGAGCCCCTTGTTCAAAGCTTGAAGTTTGATGAAAATTAGTGACCTCCCGGCAGAGTGGAAAAACGATCAAATTATCAATAAGGGAGCTTAAGCAAGCGACGTTTTTGTCAACACGGACGTCGCCTGAAAGTTAGCATCACTGACCTATACTAGACCTTGGAGCGGGAAGGAAGTATAAAACTTCTTGGGGTTCATGTTGATGAACATTTATCTTGGAACGTACACGTTAAGGCACTACTCTCTTCGTGTTATGGAGTTTTGTCCGTGCTCAGGAAGCTACGCAACTTAGCACCATTCCACGTACGGAAACAGCTGGGAGAAAGCCTAATCTTATCAAAATTAGACTATTCGTGCATAGTGTTTCATCCATTACAACTGTACCAACAGAAACAATTACAGAAAGTCCAAAATGTATGTGCAAGTTTTGTCTTAGGACGTTATGCAAGAGAAGCAGACTGCTTGCAATTGGGTTGGTTGCCAGTAGCTGAGAGAAGACAATTTGAAATGCTTAAATATGTATTTAAAGCTATGTATTTTGATAATTGGCCTGATTATATCAAAGTTGATCAGTATATACCAGGACGAACTCTACGGTCATCATCGCAGACACAACTGGTAGTACCAACGGAAAATGGCACATTTCAGGACAGCGCTGCGGCTATATTTAACTCCCTTCCTGAATGTTTGCGAGATTGCAAAGATTTCAACATTTTTAAGGCATCTGTAAAAGTGTATCTTAATGATTTGGCACTTGAGAGATGTGGAAACTGACTGTGAATAACAATGTTTTATAATAACTGTTTTGTATAATATGTACTGTTTATGCATATATATAGTTTATTCCTCATAATTATTCATTGTAAATAAGACATATTAAAGTACTTGTTAATGTTATTGTAGATTAGTGTTTAGTGATAGAAGAGCCAATATGATTTGGAATCACTAATAAATCATTATTATTATTATTATTACTAAATGGACTGAGTGCTCGAGGTCAAAAAGTGTCCCCACCGTTGCTGACGTCATATAGGTCCTCGCATCGATGAAAATTACCGCATACCGATATTTTCCTAATGTTATTTTGTGCTCGCGGGCGAAATTGTGTTTTTGAAAGTTAACGAAGTTTGTTTCAATTCTGTGTTGTTTTTATTGCAAACATTGCTGTTTTTAGTAAATATTTACTACCTTCGAGTTGAGAACAACCTTTTCCAAAATAGGAGTATATTTTCCTGTTGCAAGTTTGAAAACAAACATTTTAATTTTAAATAAAACGATGGCTTCGGTATGTTTTTATACACGACCACAACAAGAGCTTCGGGCCATCGATGATTGCTGGTATTTATGCTATAGTTTTTCCATAAAATTTGTCGTGTTATGTAAGTACTAACCTTCTGTTGACATGAAAATTTTTTGCCGACAATCTTTCCTGGTATACTGAGTAAAAGACTGTTTTTGTGGAGTTTTCTACGGCTATTTGAGATTTTTTTATAAACATGTATACGGCTTTAATTGAGAGTTGAAAACATACTTGACAGCCCGCCAATTTCATAAAGATCACATTTAGTATAAACTGACTTACTTTCTACAATGATTTCGCAGCAATTTCTCGCCTCAAAAACACAAAATTAACAAATTTTTTGAGTTTGAAACATATAAAAATATAGAACCGAGCCGTTTATCAACGCATTTGTGAGTCAGCGAATTTACGCATGAGAGCAAAGACCTATATGACGTGAGCAGTGGTGAGGACATCGAGCTCTTGATAAAATAGATTGCGCGCTCAGTCCATTTAGTATAGGTCAGTGGTTAGCATACCTAATTTTGGCGGCGTATTTCATCATGACGCTCGTGTAGGGACGCCATAGACTTTAAAAATCTCAAGTTTTGCCGTATTTGTTGAAGATCAGAGGTCCCTAGGCAACTCCCTAGGCTTTCCTAGGCTTCTTATACGCGTTCTCTATAGAACGCGTGCACAGAGGACTAGGGACTACTCTGGGTCAAAACAGTAAATTTGATAATATTCGATAAATATTCGCTATTAAATCACACAAACATTCACAGATTACAATTCTTTTTGCCAAAGAGTTGCCTGCGGAGGAGGCTACAATATATTATCACCTATCGCCAGCATCAGCAATTTCTCCATATCAATATCAAGGTATTTTACCGCAACAGTAAAAACCATTTCAATAAGCACATACCTTGACCTTGATGATTTGTCGAGCGATAGATTGCGATTTATTTCGTTGAAACCAACGTTGACGGTTTCAAATACGACAATTTATAGATACGAGCAACAACTGCGTCTATAGTTTACCGTAGTATTCGAAAATGAACCCCAAAGTCAAAGCTATATATCTCTCTTTCCTCGAAGGCATAACAAACTTTACACCGTAGCGAATTCCTTTGACTTCATTTGAAATGCAAATTCAACTACTAAGAAACCCAGCTTGACGTTTGGATTTTAATATTTGACATTAAAGCGGATACTAGCCATTAGTTCATTTTGGTTAAAGTGTTTGTTTGACCGAGTTTGACATGATTTAAAACCCAATATAATTCTGTTGCTAGAAGGCTTCTGTGTTACTCTCGGTTTCAGTTTGCTTTTCAAAACGCGATTCTAATATTAGTTCAAAATTACGTAACGTTGTTTACTAATTAGCCAACTTCCAATGAAATTACACAACAAATGTTCCAAATTTGCAACCTAAGTTCGAAATTACGTTGCTAAGTTCAAAACTAGGTTCCAAAGTACGTTCCGAATTACGAATTGACATTAGAACAATGTATAATGTCAATTCGTAATTCGGAACGTACTTTGGAACCTAGTTTTGAACTTAGCAACCTAATTTTTGAAACAAAGCAAAGCTATTCAGGGACTATCGAATTCGCGAGAAGCCATCTTTCGCCAAAGCAACATGCTGCAGTTGCAAAATTGGTTGGTAGAAAATGTTCTGTCAATTGTCACCTAAATGATGTAAAAGTAGAAGCACTTTGGGACACTGGAGCTCAGGTCTCAATCATTACAGAACATTTACTGAAAGAAAAACTACCTGATTTGGAGATACGTGACCTTAGTGAATTGTTGGGCATAAATTCTGATCTTAAGTTGACAGCTGCCAACGGAACTTCAATCCCATACAAAGGTTGGATCGAAGCGAGATTTCGTTTGAATGAAGAGAATGATAAAGAAGTGACTGTTCCTTTCTTAGTGTCTCAGGAACATATCGAACAGCCAATAATTGGGTACAACGTCATCGAATTATTTGTCAATGACAATCTGCCGAACAGTTCGACCGTGATACAGAGTATATCCAGTAGTTTTAGAAAGGTGCAAGAGAATGATGCTGAACAACTAGTCAATTACCTGATTCAAACCAACAATTCTGATTTCTTCTGTGAAGTAAAATCAATAAAACGTGACATAGTCATCCCAAAGGGCGCATCGAGTCGAGTACCTTGTCGAGCTAACACAGGTAGTGTTACCACCGCGATGCCAGTACTGTTTGAACCTGATGAACAATCACAATGGCCACCAGGATTAATGGTTCAAGAAACACTAACAACGATTAAAAAGGGGAAGTCAACCATATTAGAAATCCAAGTATCAAACACCACGAAGCACGACATAACTTTGCCTAAAAGAACGGTGTTAGGACGACTTCAATTAGTTCGTTCGGTTACCGCAGTTGACGTGAAGTTGCAAGAAAGTACAGACAACGTAAAAGAAGATAAACGTCCGGAAACAATTATAAACACAACGTCGATCGCTCGGAAAGATCAACAGAAGATATAAACGCCACAACAAGGTATAGTTCGAGATATGTTGTATGAAGAAAGAGACGCTTTTGCCGCTGATGACGATGACATGGGGTGTATACCCGACCTTGAAATGGAGATTAATCTGACAGATAGGCAACCTGTACAAAAGAACTATAATGCAATTAATAAATTTTTTTTTGCAAAAACCAGGGGGGTGTGAAAGTTGTAGCGGGCTCAAAATGAGCCTTGGTCAGTGGTAATTACCATGAGCAAAAGGAACCAGTGGCGTCATTCTGGCGTCAGAAAATGCCAAAATCCGCCATGTTTTTGGCTTCAATTTGCTGCCTGGCTGACATTAGCGTCAGGTCCTCCAGGTATTATACACGCGCAAAAATTATGAGCCTGCTGTAAAACAGGATTGAACAATGTTGTGCTGCCCACATTGTTCATAGTTGTCAACAATATTGAACAACATTGTTGAGCCTGAATCAGGTGTAACAATGCTGATCAATATTGTTGACAACTATGAACAATGTGGGCAGCACAACATTGTTCAATCCTGTTTTCATCAACGTTGCAACAAGTTGATGATTTTTGGCCGTGTATAGCTCAGTGGAAAAGCTGTTATTGCATGCTCGTTTGGCAAAGAACTAAACGAAGAACTTCATGTAACATTAAATATTAAACATAATCCGATCACATGACGAGTATCGAAAACATCGATATTTTAAAAAAGTATCGAACCATCTTTTGAATTGTGAATATCGAAAGTATCGATACTTTAGTAGTGGTAATGTGGTATCGCCCACCACTACTGCCCTCGACCAGTGCTGCCCTCGACTAGCAGAGGTCGACTTGGAGCAAGTCTAAAGAGATGCCTGCGGAGGAGGCTAGTTATACGGTAAATTGTGGTAATTAATACTTATATCCAAATTGGTATACCTAAACTGTAACGTTTGTTTGAATCAAACAAACCGCAAATACGCGAAAGACAGACCACCATTCCATTGACATTGTCATACGGCTTATCGCTGAAAGGCGAGGCAAGGTAAGTCATGCAGTTTATAATATTGAAATAGCTTTTCAGTTTTCACTAGGCTGTTGTGGTGAAAATACCAAATATGGGAAATCCTCATAATGGCGACCTAAATAACTAAATTATGTTGTTATTCGCGACAACTTCCGCATGATCTAAGCTTTTGTGCACGCTTGACAATACCGAACATATTTCGATATGTTCGGGACATGGTCATGGATATTTCATACAATGAAAAACCGAATGAACGATATCTAAACACTGTCACTGATAATTATCTGTATATATCGATATACATCAACAGCCTAGTAAGCATCTAGTGAGCATTTCAGTATACATTGTAGATTTGCTGGATGATTTTCAGCATTGACTGCACATGAAATCTCCAGTCAAATGGTAAAACATTTGTTCTTTTACTTAAGGTGGCAGACGGTGGCTCCCTACAGCTTTTGGAAAGTGGAAAATTTAGGTTCATAACTTCATATTTCCAAATTAAATTTGAGAAAAATAACAATATGGCTGAAAAAATCATTGTTTAACAGCTCGATTTTAAAAAGAATCACCAGTGTGGAATTTACTTGATTGAATAGAACGTTTATTTTTGCAATTAGAAAGATACAGCTACAAAAATTCCTCTTGCTATCATTAACATTTACCTTTAACTCTGTGTTTTGTCATTCAAATTAAGAAATATTTTAGCATTAGTCTATTAACATAAGAATGGATAAGTTCGGAAATCACTGAATTAACATGATTGAAAAGCTGCAAAAGTCCTGTAGTGCAGAAGCTAGACATATAGCAACTGGTCATGCTATGCTGAAAGTTTTAATCTATTATTATTCAGACCTTTAGAAATATATTGCCTTTCTAAGTGCACATTTATTAGCACAGCATGACCAGTTGCCATGCATGGCTAGCTTTGCTACTGCTGTGGTGCTTGAACTGACCTAAAGATCGACCAGAAACCATAATATTTTCAGGCCAAGCATGTGAGGTGGCAATTCTCAGGTCATGCCAGTAGACTGTAAACACATTTGGATTCATCCACAACACTTGAATTATTGACTTGTGTCCCTGATATCTTTACTAGTTTCCACTACAGACCTGACCGAGGGCCAAATCACTTCGACGAAAAGTCTGTGAAAGTCCGAAAAGTCCAAAGTCTGTAAAATTCCCGAAAACCCATGTGAATATACTTGAAAATTCTTAAAATTCATAAAGAATACTCCTAAAATATAAACATATGACTGAATTGAATGTAATCCCAAAAATCGGAAAGAGTATGACGGAATCTACATTCTTCCTCATAATTATATGTTCTACTTCATGTAATATTATCCTCAACTAAATGGTATGGTTCCCGTTCTGACAACTGCTATAGTATGAATATATAATTGCGTTTTTCTGGCCAATAGCTTCACCAGAACACTGAAAACAATAAGAAAATATTGTTTTATTTCGTACAAAAAGTCCGAAAAGTTTGACAAATTCCCAAAAAGTTCAACTATAAAATTCCCGGACTTTCGGAAGTCCAAAAGTCACGTACACTTTTTAGCAGTGATTTGCCCCTCAGATCTGACCTAGGACTGAGCTTCCGGCCACCTCCTATGCTGAAATCAGGTCCTAGGTCAGTCTTAGGTCTGTACTAGCACGTTTACTGCTTTAGGTGGGTCCTAAGTCAGACAAGAACTTTGTGCTCATTTGTATTTAGGTCGCCATGTCATCCAATCGTCTTAAAAACAATGGAGCAAGACTTAGCCGCTTAATCATTGACCAAGGAACTGAAACAATGCGATTGTACTTTGACTCTATTCATCCTCCTGTCACATTACCTGCCACGTTAAATGCTTACTATGGCAAACTGAGTAAAATAAAAGTTATCAAAAAAGAACAAATGAAGACGTTGTTTCCCCCATCTGGAGTGCTCCCGTCAATGCCGTCAGGGTCCAAAGATTATGACGTCACTTTACTTTTCATTTTAATTCGAAATATTTGTGGCCTTACTCCCCCTGTATCTATCCACGGTGGTTATACATCATGGGATGAGAATCCTCCGTCAACCGACATTAGCCCAGAAGCTGACTTGGTAAGAATTAAGTATTACAGAAATGTATTATATGGCCACATAAAGAGCACTGAAGTCAGTGATGCTGATTTTAATACTTATTGGAGTGAGATTTCGGTTGTATTGGTTAGGCTAAGCAGTCCTCTAGGCGCGGATCCTCGTGGAAATATTACATGCTTGAAGACGAGCATTCTTGATGAAGATCGTTACATAAGCTTACTAAATGAATGGTATGAAAATGACAAAACAAATGAAGTTCTTGTGCGTGAAAATCTTAAGAAAACCGAGAATATCGAAGAAAATGTGAAAAAGAATACGAGAAATATACAATGCATAATGGCAGCACAGTGCACTTTTGTTGCTATAATTTTGGTATCTTGTTTGTTGTTTCTTTACTGGCTATATATATATTATAATAAAGAAAGAGACTATTCCTTCCCTCAAAACTTTTCCAATCCGGGTTTTGTCGGTCGGGAATGGGTTTTTCGAAAGTTTGAGCACATTTTAAGCCCAAGCGACGTACGCGGTGTTCAACTTGTAACTGACCCAGGTTGGGGTAAATCAGCCATCATGAAACGTTTGATTAACTCGTCATCGTCCAGTGCTGTTATTCATGAAAATATTATCGGTTACCACTTCTGCAAGTACAATAGAAAATCCACACGTGATGGAGAACGATTCGTTAAAAATTTAGTGCAGTTAATTTCAAAGAACATTCCCAAATTCGGAGAAATTGTCAACAAAGACCAGTTGATAAAGGATGAATTAGACAACTGCAAAAAGGAACCAATGGAATGTTTTCAGAAAGCGATAGTAGAGCCTCTTCAAAAACTAAACGGCACCGGAAGAAACGTCTCGTTTGTTCTTATTGACGCATTAGACGAATGTTTGGAACAAGAGGAACGACATCACTCGATAATTCTGAATATTCTATACAACAGTGTGCCCGACCTTCCAAATTGGGTAAAACTAATAGTTACCTCCCGAAACCAAGCACAGAGTACTGGAAAAATATCGAAAATTGGATTTTCGACCTTACAAATAAATGTAGAAGACCACCGAAATGAACAGGACCTTCGTACTTACGCAAATCAAACACTTCAAAAATTTTACACTGAAGTACCACAGACGGAGGAAAAATTACCTCTGAAGCGCTCGATCGATCTTGCTTTGAAGTTTTCCAAAGGTAATTTTCTATTTTTTGAAACAATCATAAAGCACTGGCAGACATATCCTCACAAAATGAACTCGCAGTCTATTCCAAAGGATTTAGGGAACATTTATAAAGCTTCTTTCGCTGAGCGATTTAAAGAGGGCGATTTCCATGACTTCGAGCCACTTTTTGAGGTACTTCTTGCCGCAAACTCACCTCCAACGTTGTTTGAGCTGGACAAAATATTGAATTTCCACTACAAAAATTACAATACCCGCAAAGTTGCCAACAAACTTTCTGAATATTTCAAGTCTGATTTCGACCAAGAACCTCTTGAATTCCATCATCAATTCTTTGCAGAATGGTTAACTAACCAAACCAACGGCACTTATGGGATTGTTATTCGGAAATCAAAAGGCTACCAACGCATAGTCAACTATCTATTTTATTTTTACAATGAAAGACAGACTGGCCTTACTTTGAAAGAATTATCAGAACTATGTATACATATTTTGCATGGAGAAAAGGCGACCGTTGAGAATATAAGAAAGCTTAGTTCTTTGAACGTGTCCGAGGTCAGAGATTCCTCGAAGAGATGTATACTACATGATCTTGCATCAAAAAGAGACGCCACTAAAATTATAGCTGCGCTCATAAAACAGTTTAATTATGTTGACGTTCTGGACGATGAAGACAGAACCCCCGTGATGTTAGCTGTAAGTGCAGGTAGCTATGAAAATGTAAAGTTATTCATCGATAACGGAGCGGATGTAAATCACACCGTAAAATACACATATTGTCTTTTCGAGGATTTTGTGATTCTCCGTGCCCGTGGTTATAATCGTTTGATCGATTATAGTACGAGTTCTATAGCAGCATATAAAGGATATACAAAAATTGCAAAGTTCTTGGTTACAAGTGGTGCGGAAATAGATAAAGCGGGCGTTTGTGGTTGGAAACCTTTGTATTTAGCAGTAGCAATGGGCCATTTTGAAATAGTTCAACTTTACATAAGCAATGGAGCGCAAGCTGACGCTCTCTCTCTCCATCACGCCGCTGCAAGAAACCACACAAAAATTGTGAGGCTTCTTCTTGACACTGGAGTACGTGACAAATGTTTGACTTTCAAACCGGAAAACATGTCATGGACATGGTGTCGATCCAACCTTAATCGGTTCCATCATTGCATTTGCGAAACTGCCCTTCATGCAGCCGTGTTCAGAGATAACATAGAGATCGCAAAATTAATACTTGAGTACGGTAACGCATCGGTTAACTGTAAGCATGGCTCAGGCCGAACGCCCTTGATGGAGGCATTTTGGCGAAAAAATACTCAGATGGTTAAACTACTTACAAGCACAGGAGCAAACATCGACGCGCAGTGCAAGATGAGTTCGACTATACTCAGTCAATGGGTTCATGAATGTAGCCTCATAGTGGGTGAACCAATGAGCGCTCAGTTATACAGTCTATATTTTGACGTACCTGCTTGCGATGGATACCGTGTGATAAATTTTGCTTTCGCACATGGACTTTGGAAAATGGCGATCCCGTTCATATCTAAGGGAAAACTTGATGCATCTTCTTCGCCTTCGGATAATGTAAGATGGAGGCAGACAACGCTTGCAGTAATCTATGATAAAGTCGATTTTATCAATGCCACGTATGGCAACAAAATATACTCTATTCCCTACATCGAGACAATGTTGCGTTATGTAGCAGTTTGTCATTCAGTAGAGACTCGCAATCGTTTATGACGACCGAAAAACCCTGGTTCATTTTGCCATTTTAGGATCGTCTAAGAGTAAGACAGAGGCTTATGTAACACAATCATGCGCGTCTTCTGCGTGCGTCTGTCCAAACAAAACGCGTGCCGACGTTGACCATATTGTGGATCAAAAACGTTTGGAAACAGTAATGTTACTGACAAAAGTACTCGCATCAGAGATAAATAAACAAGATAAGCATGGAAGAACTGCTCTTCACTATGCTGCCGTACACGTTTTGCCAAAGATCGCAGAAGTTTTAGTAAACGCAGGAGCTGACTGGAGTATAAAAGATCAAAGGAGTGACACGGCTTTGGAATACGCACTACGAGAAAGACCTTCAGATACTGAAATTTTTCTTTCATGTCGGTTGACAAGTGATCAAGTGTTTCGAGTATGTCAGAGTACCAAATTCGATGAAATGGCAAATTATCTGTTACAGAATGCAACCATTAAGAAATGCGACACGAGAGCTAAGAGGTTATTGGGTGGTTTGCTATACCACAGACTACCTCTAAGCTTGTACGCATTGTTTAAGTCCGGGCTTGACGTTAACTGTGCACGTGAACACTTTAAAAGATACCTGAACGAGTCACTCTTCAGCTGGAGGAAGAGGGGACATGCCGAAATCCTGGAAGTATTTAAGATTTTTCAAATTAATGTGGAAGTGATCTATGACGTTCCTTTTAGTCAATCAGAGTTACACCTCATGGCGTATTTACGAACATCTTCAGCTCAAGTTGGGAATCTTTTCCAACCGTCAGTCAACGGGAGTTCCTTTCCACTTCAAAGATCCATTACAAATCATCCCAAAGGTGTTGACATTTTGAATGAATGTTACGACAGAGAAGGGTATTTGGCAATCCATCGAGGAGTTCAGGGTACAAACTTTGATGTAGTCTCCTGGTTCATAGAAATGGGTGTTGATATTTTGAAGAACACAAGATCTGGTTTGACTACTCTTACTCTTGCGACATACAACTATCCACCTTCTGGTTGGAAGACACAATTTGAAGAAACCAATAGACGTATTTTCGAGAAATTGTTAGAAAAAGTGAAAGAGAAAAGTTATGCCAGCTTTCATTGTAACGCCGAGCTCATTGACCTATCACCACTTCACGTTGCAGGAAGTCGGGGAATGGCAATGCTGGAATTTATTCACCGCAAGATGCCAGCATTACCATTACATTGCACTAACAGTGACGGGATTCAGCCTATCTACTTAGCCTATCTTTACCACGCGATAAATGATGGCTTAATAAATGATAAATGGAGGAAAGACAAACAAGCATTACAGGATTTAGGACTGTCACTTGATACAGGATCTTTAGAATATCCCAAACGAGAGGTGGAATATCATCTGATTTATAACCAGTTTTATCGTACGCCGCAAGACGACTTGAGAAACGTGCTCAACCACGAAAGTTTATTTGAATGTCCAGGTATAAACGAGTTCCTTCCCCATAAAACAGAAATAAAGGACTATATAAAACTAAAAGGATGTGCCACACGCTGTTGGCAATCCGCTTTTGAAGCTAGTCGTGCTTTTTCATCAAATTTTCTTTATCTGGACATTCAAAACATCATTTCAAATCCTTTTACTGACAGATTCATTGACATTGCCGCTCATATGACCGAGTTACGGTTTCACTTGGTAAAAATGCTTCATTTCAATTCATTTCATTTCATTTCAATTTCTACACTGGAGAAACAACTCTGGAGAAAAGTAACCAAGGCACACTATTGTGCTCATAACTGTTCTTGTTTTGAAATAATGCTACTACTGCAAGAGAAGTTCACTGGCGAACTAAGCATAGATGACCAAGTTGACCCACTTATTGCTAAACAAGTGAGTCGTAGTGAACTCTGGCCCTGGGATATAGAAATTGGTAAACTTGTTACTGAAAGAATGGGTTGGACTGATACCTCACTCGAAGGCGATGTGCTGTACCGTTGGCCGTTCAGCTTTTTGCTTAAGAAAGCTTTAAGAACTGATAAGGCATACAAGTACTTAGAAATTCTAAGTCCTCGTTATCTGACGGACTATGATCCCTGATCCAATGTTAAAAAATATAGCATGCTTAACTTAAGTCTCACTCAAAAGGTGACTCACCTATGCTCACCGACCGACCTTTGCACTTGTAAAAAGATTTGTACAAATGAACAGCAACGATTTCTATTAAATTAATTAACCATTTTTCAGAGAGATTACATAAGTCTTTTACATCAGTTATGTACTTGAGACAAGGGTGCACGGCAGTGCGCTTTTTGATAAATTTTAAGAGTAAATTCTGACACTAATTCTCATTTCTTACCTGAAATAACCTGTTGCAAAATACTGTAGAAAAAAGCTTCGAATATTTAGATTAGCTTCACGTTGTTCATTTAAATTTTGTGTTCGAATTTCTACTCTCAAATGGACATCCGTTGACTTACTGTATCGAATTGCCGTTTGTAAAATCCGCGATTAAATTTCGCGCGGATTTTACAGTGGGATTTTACAAACGACAATTCGATACAGTAGGTCAGCGGATAAAGCTATATCAATATGAAACTAACAACCACATTGAGGTTCTCTGGTGTAAATTGCGCCCACACCTCCTCCCCCGCTGTTTTTCGTGTTTAATTATTGGAGTCCTATACCATCCCCCCTCTTCAGATGACGATCAGATGATTGAATACCTGCTGGATACCATATCCAAACTTTGCTCTATTACTAGCGGGTGATTTTAATCGTTTAGATGTGTCCCAAGTGATTAATCAGTTTAGCTAAAGCAGTTGGTAAACTTTGCCACCCGAGGAGAAATAACTTTAGTTTTGATCTTAACAAATTTGAACGATTACTAGCAGAAACCTCTTAAGTCTTCACCCTTTGGTCTTTCCGAACATTTTACAGTCACAGTCTACCCAAATGTCAGACCGAAACGTGCAAAACCATTCAAAAAGGTTACAGTTAGAGACATGCGCTTAAGTTCTAAGCAGGCACTTGCAAGATACTTGAACTCTATTGATTGATCCCTTATGGATATACTAGAAAGCACCGAAGAAAAATGCCAGTTTTTTAACAACGTTGTTCATATTGGACTAGGCACGATAATGCCTTCAATAACCGTAAAAATTCATACTCACGACGCTCCATGGTTAACGGGGGATTTAAAATCCCTAATTCAGAAACGTCAACAGGCCCTTTCTCTTTCCGCCCTATTATGTTTAGTATTATCGCAACCGCGTCAACAGAAAACGGAAGTCGTGTAAAGCCAAATACTATCAAGCAAGATTAAAAGCACTAAAAAATAATGATCCCAAGAAATGGTGGTCGAAATCCAAAAAGTTGTGTGGGAGGTCCAAACCAACAAATGATATCGTGTCTTTGCTACTTCCAAATGATTCACCATCATATGAAGCTAAATGCAATCTAGCTAACGAGATTAACGCCGCCTTTCTTGAGCCACAACAAGAGTATTTACCTCTTTTATCAACAAATAGACTTGATACTAGTAACTCCGAAGTGCCTTCGATTTCTTTAGACGCGGTCGAAAGACAACTCACCTTAATCAATGTATCTAAGGCCTGCGGTCCAGACAACATTCCAAATTGGATGCTTAAAGATTTTGCGTTCATCTTGGCTGTACCAGTATGCAAGATAATAAACTCATCCTTTATTGAGAAACGCCTGCCTCACATTTGGAAGTGCGCTAATGTCACACCTATACCTAAGAATCCATCAATCAGTGATATTAATAAAGACCTGCGTCTTATATCTTTAACGTCCACCGTTTGCAAGATTACCGAAGACTACGTGGTAAGAAATCATGTCAAGCCAGCGGCCCTCAGGAACATAGGACATGACCAATACCGACGGCAATATTCCCGATTCATCAACCACTCATGCATGCCCTCATTAACTTGATTCATAAGTTAACTTGATTGGTAGCGATGTGAGTACTAGCATTTGATTCCAAAAAAACTTTTGACCTAATCGACCATAACATTCTCATTCCTCATATCGTGAACTGGATCTGGGACTTTTTAAGTAATAGATCCCAAAGAGTCCAGTTAGCAGAGAATTGTTACTCAGAATATGGAGATCAGTATATGCTGGTGTTCCGCGAGGAACAAAACTCGGCCCGTGGTTAGTTGATGACCTAGTTCCACATGTGTAGAACAGATCGATTTTAAGAACTCCTTTTTAATATCAAGTGTTCGCCGTCATAACGACAGCAACAGTTAATTTATAAGCGAACTTTAGGTTATTATAAATTGTTGCATACATTTGTAAACGAACTTTATACTTTAATTTGTTTTAAAATTGTATTATATGCTTGTACTCAACTTTTT
Organism: Trachythela sp. YZ-2020; assembly: GCA_016169945.1. Taxonomy (NCBI): domain Eukaryota; kingdom Metazoa; phylum Cnidaria; class Anthozoa; order Malacalcyonacea; family Clavulariidae; genus Trachythela; species Trachythela sp. YZ-2020. The sequence continues at coordinate 4,088,282 of JADLSH010000371.1, read as the reverse complement.
ACATAGATTTTTAAATTTTAATAATATCCACTGTAAATTTAAAATCCTTTCCAATTCAGTTGTATAGCTGTAAGAAGGTTTTTCTATTAAACAATCTATCTAAAATCTAATAGCAGAAATACAGGTAGTTTTAAATTTTAATTTCTCTAACAATAGAATAGATATATTTACATATTAACTAAATCAAGACTGGAAGTACAGCTCTTGCAATGCCAAGTTCACATTAAATCATTTATTAACTACAGTTCCTCCTTCGCCTTGGATTTGTCTTTAGATAAAACTGTTGATTTCTCTTCCAAGAACTTAACAAAATCACTCAATTCTCGTGCACCTTCGTACTTTTCCGGCTTCAACTTACTTCCTTTCGGTGCGAAATAAATAGTAGGGAACCCACTGGCTTTGTATTCAACTGGTACGTCATTGGCAGTGGAGTCTAGTTTTGCAATAACAAGGTTCGGCTCATCCTTGTATTTTTGAGCAAGTTTCATATATGTTGGTTCCAGAGCCTTGCAGTGTCCACACCAAGGTGCGTAAAGTTCGATTAAGACGTCTTTTGTTTCGTCCAGTACAATCTTCTCGAAATTACTACCGACCACAACTTGAACAGGTACAGATTTTCCTTTGGGTACAGGTTGGGATTTTATCTCAGGCTGTAGTTCATCTGTTGAAAAGAAATTTATCATATTATAAGTAAAAAGTATATAGGTAAGTGTGATGAACATGTACAAACAGACAACTAGACAGACAGACACACAGACAAACTATATACTGTACTGAACTTCAATTTATTTCACGTATAGAAGAAACAGATTCCGATGAAATATGCCATCAAGATTGAGATTATCATATAAGAATCGAGCAAAACGAGGTTCTAACATAGAGAACGTTGAAGATCAAAATATGTTGATAAAATGTCATTAACAACACTATATATAGCTATAATGCACGTAAAAAGAGCTTTAACACTCAGCTCGGGTAGGCGAGCCAGCCCTGCATGGTAATTGCGTTTATGTAGGGATTTACCCAGGAGCCAGGTTGCCCAACTTCCCGGGCAATACAAAAAGAGATCTACGTTATAGGAGGGCCAGCTCGGTTCCTATATATAAACGCAAGATGAAATTTAATAGAAAACAATCACAAACGACAGATCTCCTCTATACGGCCGAGCCCAGGGTGTCGCATCCATATAAACTCCCGTACAATACTCTTTTACTCCAGGGCCTCTTTTAAGAAATCGTTAGTGGGGGGGCATCATCGAAAGGGACGTAACAAGTAGGTGGTGTATTACAGGTGTGGGATGCTGAAGGGGGGTCTGGGGGTCCTCCCTCAGTCTGTGGCTTGATTTCCTGTATTTTCAGAGACAATTTTTTATATATCCCATCTAAATGGAGCCAGGTTTTGTTGTGAGAATACCATAACTTTCCTCTAAACTCAGTATTTTCCCCTTTTTGCTTATATTTTGGACAAAAGGGACCTTCACTGGGGGGGGGCAAAATAGCTTACTGGGGGCAACATGGGGGCTGGGGGGGCTTTGGCCAGTACATTAGTTAAAAGAGGCCCTGTTTTACACTTATATAAACACCACCTAAATTGATTTGATAAGTTCAATATATATATATATATATACATACAAGTACTTACCATTCTTGTAAGCATCCAAGAAATCTCTGAGTGAGTCCTCACTAAATTCATCATCCATTTTATATTTTCTATCTTTCTCATCCAACAACGCAACATTCACATCTTCACCAGAATCTTCTAAACCAAAATCTCTTAAACGATTTGAATACTCTTCTTCATCAGCGATGGCGAAATTAAAATCGCGATAATCGTTAGCTACCTCAACCACCTTGTTTCTCCAGTAATGCGTACCTGAGAAATTAACAGGGTTTTCAATAGAAGCCGGTTACCGGCTACTTTAGCAACGACCGCCGGCTATAATTCAGTTTAGTTAGTTTAGTGAAGTACCTAAATATTATTCTTCTTTATTTTTTTTTATTTACAACGATGTATTTAGCATGATTTTGGCATATTCCCGGCAAAATGTTCCTACAAACTATGTACAAACCAACTTCGATAACATTACCTTGTACTATTATCCAAAAAGATCTCCAAAATGGCAGGAAATACTATTTTCAAGGGCACAAATATCAAAATTTTCCCGGGGATTCGTGGCACCCGGAACCCCTAGTAATGTGGTGCCTTTGGCACCACCTCGGACATAACCGTCTACTTTTTTCATATAGCCACCTAATTTTGGCGCCCCATAACGGCGCCCCATAACTTTGGTCTTATTTTAAAGCTTACTCTTCGTTTTCCTAACGAGGGGTAATTTGTGTGTTAAGTTCAAGTGTAATAACTGGGAAAAGAAAATTAAGTAAAACAATATTTTTAGATGCGGTCAAATAGGCCAATTTATAATCAAGTTTGGAATTATTGAACTTTCTTGTTTAACCTGTACTATTTCTGCCGTCAGAGTATAAATGACGGGCAATACTGTAAATGACTTAAAAAGAATGCAGATTTATTTATATACCCCGTGGCGTGTGTACAGTACATGGCTATGCATCTGTTTATAGTATACAAAATCGATCTATTTTCTCACACATAACATGGTTATATCAGTTAAGTCAAATGCTGTATATACCTTCTCTGTGTTCAAAACTAAAATCAACGCCATAATACACCATGACCAATGGACGCTTTTTGTAGCGCTTCTCCTCGTTTTGATTCGTCATTTGACCAACCAACGGCACGACATTATCATCGTAAAACTTCTGAAGATTTTCAGGCTTGGACGCATCCCCCTGGAAAGAAAATAACAAAGATAAAAACAACCTGAGCAGTCAATATATAATCTTATTAGAAGTAGTTATGTAGATGTAGTACTGTACTTAGATAGGTCGCTATCTTATGAACAGAGTAGGTAATCTCATATGCCGCATACATGTATGAGAATAGTAATGTTGTGGTTGGTTTTTTGTGCTCAATTCTGCTTAGAGAGACGAAGTAGTATACCTTTCCTTATTAAGAGGAACCGATTTTCTCTTATGACCGCTCTTTGATGTTCCCTTAAACATTACCAGTTGACCCAGATGTGGTATCTCACAGAATCAATTAAATCGTAAAACTAAAGAACCAATTAAATCGTAATTCCCTGGTCTGTGGCGAAATTTGTGAACAAATACATAACCTATACTTATCAACATTATACAATAAAGCCAAGCCCCGGTGCTCAATAAAATCACCAGCAACTCACCTTAAATATAATATATTTATCTTCATATTTGGATCTGAATTTCTCTGGCTGAATTAAAGCAATTGTGTTCTTTGTAAACCCAAATGATTTTCTTGCTTCAAGATCAAAAGTATGTCCAAATCTGTAGTCATCTCGAATATCGTTATTTGCCTCAAGATATTTACTTAACATTTCATCATTTTCAAAGAACCCCACGATAACGACATCATCCCATTCTTTAACGAAGTCCATAACGGCTTTCTTAGTCTGCAAAAGTTTGGAGCTTAGTCCAACTTGTCCTTGCATGTAATTAATTATCCCTGCCATGGAAAATGCAAAAGATATTCATTATGTTATAAACTGTAGTATAATATGGCCAAAACATATCATGCATTGTACATGATCATGCATACAGACGTGATACAGTATGCATGCTGCAGGATGAATTCATGCAATAAAAATAATTAACATCAAGTACGAGTCCACGTGTGTTTGATGTATGTACAGTATATTATGCATTTATGCAAGCTTACCGTCCAATCGGCTGCCTGGTAGAGTGGCAATAGACCACGAGTTAGCTAGGCCAATAGCTCACTTTCGTGCTGCCTGCCATACCATACAGAACTTATTTAATGTTTCCCCACCCTCCCTCCCTCTCTTGGGGTTGGTTGGTTCTTTCCTTTTACATTCTTAATGTGTTTCCCGGTCGTTGTAGACCAGAAGTGTTGGTCGGGTTAGCTGGTGGGCTTGGGGGATCTGCATAATTGCATTTCTACGGGGTTCTCGTTTAGCTATTGCGTTTCCCGCTCGCTGTAGATCGGAGGTGCCTGTAGTGTTAGTTCCTTGGGTATTGGGGGCTATGCATAGCATTGTGTTTCCCGGTCGCTGTAGATCGGAAGAGCCTGTAGTGTTTGTTCCTTGGGTATTGGGGGGAGGGGGTATGTGTCGCATTGCGTGTCCTGGTGGTTGTACACCGGAGGTCATCGATTAATTTGCGTTTCCCGGTCGCTGTAGACCGGAAGTGCCTGTATCGTTAAATGGGGTCGCGTTATGTATATATTTGCTTGCTATTTGGACTATTTAGTGTGGTGTAGTCAAAATTCATAATTTATCCATTCAAAATTCTTACCATATTCATTTCGTTCCCCTTTATATTCAGAGGGTTTGCCATTTCTAAATATTTTCAATGTTGGGTAGCCTGTTACTTCATATTGTGAAGCCAAGTCAGGCTCAATTGTGGCATCAACTTTGGCCAATGGGATTGGTGGATCATTTTCCTTGAGAGATTTTGCAGCTTTTTCATATTCTGGAGCAAGTTTTTTGCAATGACCACACCTAGTAAATACATTTACAGTTGAATTTTTATATTTATTGTATGTACTGTGCAACACATTAAAATATTTTTAACTGGAAGCTGACCTTTTTTGAAGTTTGCAATTCTTTCTTAAATTGTTGAAGATTATAATTTAATCCCTAATTTTCATTACAGTAATCAGTATAGTTCATAATGTACAATATTGTACAAAGCCTAGGCAGGATGTAGCTTTTTTTTTTTATTCAACTTCGCCTCAATGGCAGGGAGTTCACAACAGCGTCAGCCAATTACTGTGGCCCCATTGTTAGTTCCTAATGGTTAGTATTAGAGGAAGGAAACCGGAGCACCCGGGGAAAACCCTCGAAGCACAGGAGAGAATCTCAACTTACATGAGTTATTTGAGCACACTGCCGATCTCATGCGAGTACCAACAGTGTCTTTCCTTAACAGAAATAATAACCTAGCAATTATAAAATCTTGAAAGGATTGAACATGGTATATGTACTGTATATTGATTTCTTACCATGGTGCATAAAATTCAACCAACATTAATGGTTCTTTATTAACAATGTTGGTAAAGTTATCTTTACCAAGTGTTAGAACATCTTCAGGAGGTGGCTTCCATTCAGGATCAGCTCTTCCTTTCATATACTCAACAATGCCTATAACATAAAAATTATATCCATTCAAATATTCATTAATAAGTAAACACAACTTAATCATGGGATCATAATACTGTCTGCCCATATCTCTTTGTCTAACACAAGAGGATTTCACTCATGAAAGGAGACTCTGAATTAAACAAACTATTTGCCAAATTAGAATGTACATGTATTGTAAAATCATGCACCACCAGCATAAAAAGCTCTATAATTATCCTGTGATATCAGGACACTGCAAATCTAGAGAGCCCTGTATCAAGTGGATTAGTGGAATATGTTGATCATTAATGCATATATATCTAAATACTATTAATTCATGCACTACCATACTGTACCATATGCATATTAAACTGTACACTTACCATCTTTATCCCGAAGACCATCATAATCAACTGCAACTCCTTTCTTGAAAAATTTCAAAGTTGGATAACCAGAGACATCAAATCTTGATGCCACATCAGTTTCTACAGTTGCATCAACAGCACCCAGGAGAACAGGAGGATCATTTTCTTTTAAAACCTTTGCTGCTTTCTCGTATTCTGGTGCAAGACTTTTGCAATGACCACACCTGTAGTAATAAAAAATATTGGAGTTTGTAGCTGCATGTTGATAGGTGGACAAGGGTTTGCTAGGGGACAAGGAGGGGTGTAGGGGGCAGTTGCCCCCCAATAATTTCTTATTTAAGCTTTTAAATGATAGCAGATTATTTTCGACCATGAAAGCCTGATTAGTGATTACAGTGTACCTATTATTTAAGCAGATTTGCATTAAGTTTAATTAAGCCACAAAAGCTTTGAGGACTGAAATTTAAAGAAACAAATGGGCAGGAATATTTTGGCAACCTAAATTCACACAAGGAGCACCTTTCTTATTAATGTGTTGAAATGTCAACCTATTGTTCAATTTGTTTTGGCAAAATTAGGTTAACATAATGATTTGGGATTTCCAGAGTGGAAAATTTCAAACAGGATGATGTTATTGGTATTTTTATTTCGCATCCAGCTCATTTCCGCTTAATGGGTTATTATTCATATCATAGTTCACGTTTATCTTTTGTTTTACTACTGTACAGTAAAGTTAACACCTAATTATGTAAGGGACTGGTCATAAAGTACAGGGGATTGGATATGGGGATGGAGCTTCGGACTTTACTCATCACACTCATGAGAAGAGGGTATTTACTAAGTCAACGCTCTGCCGAAAGTTGTGCGATTTCTCCGGGCACTCCGATTTCCTCCCACAGGGAAAGTTGACTGGGTGGGTTAGGATATACAGATTAGGAAAGTACTATCACAATTGTTGTAAAAATAATTAGTGTAGGCCATATACGTAGTAATCTTGATGTAATCGCTCACTGAAAAAGCCCCAATGGGGAGTGAGCTGAATAATGTATGTATAATTTGTCAGACTTGCTTCTTTTATCTCCCACTAATATTTTAAAAGTATCAAATAAATGAAACTGAAGTGATGTTCTACAGAGTCTTCTTTCAATTATAGTCATCGTCCAGTGACATATTTTTTTTGAAAACAAATAAAATGTACATTTTAGTGGTATAAGAACATATCTAAAAATTGAGGGTTGGAAATATGCCATTTCCTACACTTTCTGGGGGCCAAATTTAAGAACTTGGACAGCAAAATGCTGCAAAAATTTGCTTCATAATTAACCCATTAACTGGCAGTACCCTAGCTACCATTGACAAGTAAAATCATCCGGCGTTATAGACATGTAGAGTAAAATACTAAAGTAGGGTGCATCTGGGCACAATGCCAGCTAATGGGTTAACAAGAATCACTGACAGATAGTTTTGTAAATTGTCAATTAACCCATTAACTGGCAGTACCCTACCACCGACAAGTAAAATCGTCTGGCGCTAGGCAGAGCAAAATACTAAAGTAGGGCACATCTCAGGGCACATTGCCAGCTAATGGGTTAATGATATCATTGCTGGTAATTTTTGTTGTAAAGATCTTACAAAAAAACACATTATATTCAAGTAATATAACATTTGTGTTACATGAGTTCAGATATATATTACTTTGCACCTAGCTTAGAGTGTGCACACATGTATATATATAGAGTGGGTAGTAATGGTAGTAAAGATAGTTCTGCTACTGTAGCTGCGAACAATCAATTCAAGTAGCTTGTAGTCAATGCGCCCATGTGCAAAGGCCATAATTATGTGGAAATCAAAAAATATGAAAGGAATATCTTGTGATTCGAAGCCATATAGTTACAAATAGGAGTAACATGTGGCATCAAAGTAAATTACAAATGTGGATACCAGGAACTTTGTCAATTTGTAGCGACGTAGCAAATTGTTCGCTACATTATTTTTAGCAGTACTTAGCTGTAGTCAGTAGTGAACTACATTTTTTGACATGTAGCAGTAGTTGTAGCTGACTACAATATTTTGAAGTAGCGGTAGTTGTAGCGAACTACAAAAAATTTGTAGTCTACCCACCCTTGATGTATATACAACTCTGTACTTACTAGTAAAAAATTGGTCATGTGCCATTTTGGCAGTCAGACGTGTCACTAGTACAGTATGTCATATTGACATAGATACGTACAGTATACAATAATGTAATATATATATGCCGATTGATGGCGCACACGGCTAGCACGTCGCTTTTCACCACTAAGTTCCAAGTTAAGCCCAGTCGGGCGAGTTCAGTGGCTGGATGGGTTACCACCTGGGCACAGTCTTTGTGTCGAATTGCAACAACTAGGGACTCATGTGAATAGAGTTTTTGTAGTTGATCTCTCCCGTGCTTCGAGGGTTTTTCTCCGGGTACTCCGGTTTTCCCCCCCTCTTCAAAATCAACACCTAGTTGCATGTACAGATCATAAAAGGGGTATGAACTAATAGCGGCTGCTAGAGGCGCCATTTGTAAGCTTATGGTTTACCTCGGTCTGTTCATGTCTGTGTAATGTCTCTGTAGTCGTAATGTAAATGGTTGTTGAAAAGCCCTGTAGGGAACAACTATTAAAATATCTATCTATCTATCTATCAAACTAAATTTGTGCATTATATGCGGGCTATAAATATGCCCAATACATTAGACTGCCAATAGAGTGTTTAATGCAGGGATAATGCACCCTACTTTAGTATTTTACTCTATTTTACATCATCAACATTGTCCAGTGCCTTTTTACCATGCTAACAAAGCCACTGATCATTTTGATAATTGAAACACGATATACAATGACAACTACATCATATTTAAATAATCAATGTGATTTGAACAAATCATCAATATATTACAAAAGAATAATTAATCAATGTATTCTGAGAGCCAACCTGCCAAATCATTGAAATTCAAAATGTACACCCTGTCTTAAATTTTTAACTGCATTCAAATGAATCACTTATATGATAAGACTGTACACGCATCCATTTAAAACCAAAAAGTATCTGCTTTGTAGCAGGCAATGTGTAATCCAGCTATCCAGAGCTTTACGGTGAAAGCTGTAGCAGCACAGCTGGACACTGGCAAACTCGCAATCAATACTCTAAATCATATTGCACTCACTTTTAAGAGCAATAAATTAACGCCGTATTGAACTGCCTCGTTCTTAAATAAATTCAGTTTTATTTATCCAGGACTTAAATTCATGAATTGAACTATCCCAGGACAACAATAAAAGGTATTTTGAAATTGAACGAGACAGTTCAAATCATATATAATTTCCATACAGTGCTAACTTTTAGAGGATTGTATAATTTAATTGATTGGACTTACCAGGGTGCATAAAATTCAACCAGCACTGTTTCATGGTCTTTGATGAAATCATCGAAATTATCCTTTGTTAATGTGACCACACTTTTCTCGTCAGCTGCAGTGGTTGCTTCCTCTGTATCACTTGAAGTACTTGTTGTTGTAATGTATTCGCCACTTGCAGCCTTGTCATCATCTCCCGTGTTCTCTGATTCCTGGGTTTCTTCCTCACTTGTTTCATCAACTACATCTTCTTTAGTATCTTCTGCTTTTATCCAGCAGACATTAAGTAAAATCAGAACAAGACAAACGCTGATAGTAACTTTACTAGCCATTTCGTCCAGGTAATATGGCTGCCAACAATGAATAGAAACACGCTTCAGATTGAATAAATGTAAGAACGTTATCTAGCCAATCAGATTACGACAAGTGCTCTTCTTTCGACCAATAGGATCGTTACTTGTGGCTCCTGCTTAGCAGGTATCAAATTGTGCAGACCACTAGATTTTTAGAAATTTAAATACACAAAATAGAATAAGAATACTAATTTGCAAACAATTCTCCTCAATTGGATTAATGAAGCTATTGTAGTATTACGAGTACGACTAGAATTTTTCTGCTTAACGTCTGCTACTACAAACTCATAGTTGTACTCGCTTTAGCTCAACTGTTGTTATAAAGATCTGCTGTGCCAAAGAGAGAACGATAACAAGTTTGTAGAAGCAGATCTTTAACGGGAAAATCTGAGACTCGTAGTCGTAGTCAAATCTAAAGTTCCCTATATTGTGTGAATACTGACGGTCCACAGTAAGGTTCAAAGTAAGGTTCCCTAATCACGAATCCCGTCCTCAAATTGTCTTACTGTCCTGCACGTTTTACGCAGACTCAAGGCTGTTTTTCTCAGTTCCGCGTCCCATTTCTTTAAGTCGCAAATCCCGCCATTTTCTTCCTTTCAAATCATGAAACGTTTATACTCCGCGTCCGCAGACCTATAGATAGTTTTCACTGACGTCACGGCTTTTTTCCAGCTTATTTTAGTGTACTATTTCTATGTTTTGCATAGAGCAGGCAAAAATATACCTAGAGCCAAAATTTGGGAGCGATAGCGTTTTTGGTGGCTGAACCACTGAACCACTTTGGTACACCAACATGGCGGCCAAAATACTAAGGCCCGAAGAAAGCCGAATTTTAATCAAAATGATTAGATTTATACACAAAATGACTTAGATATCACATTTAGAGCTTAACCAAGCCTAAGACGTCGAATTGTGTGAAAGAAATAGCTTTCCGCGACCTTTGAAAATGCGCTGACGTCAGCATTGCCAAAATTCAAAACTCTATAACTCTAGAAGGAATGGTCGTATCAACCTAAACTTTTCGACAAAAACTCACAACAACGATCTGCAAAACATATATAATGACCAGCTTTATAGGATTTATAATTTAGATTTTAGAATTTTGATGACGTCACGTGAAAATCATCTATATTGTGGACCATCAATACAATCAAAGATACAATGCATCATGACTCTAAATTTGAAGGTCAAGTGTAGTTTGTACTAAACGAGGTTGCAGCATAATCTAGACAATATTAGGGAGCTTTAGATTGGCTACGAGTACGAGTGCGACTACGAAATATTTCTGCTTAACGTCTCCAGAGGGTCAACAGAGAGATATCCATTAAGACGTTCATAAATTTTTTCAATGGTGTTTTACCCTAGCTATTAGGGAGCTTTAGACTACGAGATTTTCCCATTAAATATCTGCTACTACAAACTTGTTATCGTCCTCTCTTTGGCACAGCACATCAGTTTATAACAACAGTTGAGACAAAGCAAGTACAACTATGAGTTTGTAGTACCACCACCAGCCTCAAACATGTCATGCATGCCTGAAATAGATAAAGCCCCACCCCATGGGGCTCATATAGAGGTTTTCATTAAGATGACGTCATGATCAATTTCACTATTTCAAACTTTATTTCAAACTTAAGTTCCAAAACTATCTAGGGCAAATTCAAATGTTATCAAGTTTTTTGATTACCAGCATGAGTCAGATTTTCATCTTGAACTGGTTCCAACGATTGTAAATGAGACAAAATCTGCAACAATGTCAATGAAACACTACTTTTATAGGCATTTACATATGCACAAGCAGCAGTGCAACACAACAGCACAAGTGACACTGAAATCTACTGAAAATCCAAAAACCTCGTACATGGTAAGTTTTTTAAAAGTATTAAATACAGATAGTTTCTCGTACAATTTTACATTATTTGTTCACTTATTTGGTTCGGAATCGTTCGTCAGTGCCATCCCGACCGTCGCCTGTATGCAATACACCCAGGTTTAATAGGCTATTTTGAACTTTTAAAAATGCTTAAAATTTTTCAAGACGGTTCATGAGGGACGAGTCCATGAGGTTTCAGTCCACGAGGGACGAAACGCGTGCGGGGATTCTGAAATACATACATATATATTTCCTTCTTCTCTTTAACTAATAATTACATGCACTTGTCAGTACAGCGTGGCCAATAATTACATACACTTTTCAGTACAGCGTGGCCAGTCTCGTATGAGCCTGGGCACATTTTTATACACCACAAGTTACACTTATAAACACACATAAACTTTACATACACTACAAGTTCAACCTTTATGTTTTACTTCTTACACACTCTCATTTTTTAGGTTTACATTCATACAAACATTTTACTTTTACAGTTTTTTTTACATATGATAATAACATTTTTTTGCGACCAACACGTGGCCACTGATACAGGATCATATTTCACACTTAATTTTTACAATTTCGCAGTTTACTCAGGGACTGTTGTTACACTCATATTTGATACACCACCATTATGGTTCTCATTACGTATATCTAAAAAAAAAAAGTGCCAAACAAATTATACTATGAAAGTAGGTTTTAGCAAATAGCAGTGCCTTTGAATTTATAACGAAGCATAGGAAAATAATTTTAGTGTTTTTAAATCAGTTCTTTTGTTTTTAATGGCAATCTAAAGGTTTTGATTTTTTTTTAATAGGCGATGTGCATATATGTCATATGACTCATATATATTTATTGTATTTTTAGGCCTGTTAAAGCAGCGCTGAGTCTGTTAAGTTTTTCAGTAATTATTTGATGTCATAATGTGGATTACTAATTTTGGTAGAAAATTAGTTGATGTCATAATCTTAATTAGTTAATTAAGTTAATTGGACAGTGCAAAGGTATAAAAGTGCGTGCGCAAGTGAAGATAATTAGTTGGCCGATGACTGTGGTAGTGACAACTTATGTCGCTTGAAACTGTTAAAAATTCCACCAATGCAATTCAGCTTATCTCTCACATAAACTACGTCAAATGAGAGTTTGAACTGCTTAATGTTCGTGTCAAACATCACTTTGAAAGTGGCAAAGAAAATGATCGCCATTTCATTTTACTGTGTGTGATCTTGCGAGGACTTAACCCATTGACATTGCATCAATTAACAACATGCATTTCTTTTTAATTTTTTTAGATTTCTCGTCCAGTTACAGAAGTGCGGAACTGATACCGCAAACTGTGTATGATCACACAAGAAAATTCACAATCTACAACAAAAATACAACGGAATCTCACCGAGTGTTACATAAGCTGGCAGTTCTTTGGGATATATAATGAACAAACTCAAACGGGATCGAATTTCGGATTCAGCCGTCGATCAGTCGGCAGGACATTCAAAATTGAGCGATGGAGTCGTCAGTGACTAGTAATTCCTTGGGAAAACCAAATTGTAAGTTTCACCTATTTGTTCTGCATGTTTTTATCTCATTTTCTTTTCCGCTCATGCATACAGTTATGCAGTACAGTGGTGGACACAAGGGGTGGGGTGGGGACTGGAGTTACCGTAAGAGGAGTATCTGAACATCAGGTACATCAACTTATACCTTTTTCTTCTTGTTTAGTCAAAACGGAACGAAACCAAATGTAAAGCTGAGGAAACGCAAAGAAATATATATTTTGACCAATAAGAGCAGCAGCTACAAACAACAATGAGGTATGCCAGTCATAGATAGCCGTAGTACAAAGCAGTCATAGATAGCAGTAGATAGATAGCAGTAGTACAAAGCCATGTACCCTCCCACGCAAAGGCCTTTGGTTTTTTTCAGTGGAATTTTTGCTGGTATCGATCAGGCAAACAGGCTCGTGGTTAGGGCCAGAAAGAGAGCGCACGCGCTCGAACAAGAAGCGCTGGCAGAAAAATGAGGCTGTTTTGGGAACCGTGAATGGAAATAATGAAAAACAATTAAACTCACAATCCAGTCTGCCAATATATAAATTGCCATTGAAAAAACAAAGAAGCTTCTGCGGCGGAGAGCGAGATTAATTAAACTGTTGAAAGGCTGATCTCCATGCGCCGCACAGTAATCCTATATAGATTTGATCCACAAATTTGCATGGTTATATTATGACTGGATAGAGCGTTCTTTTAAATTCAATGAACCAATTTTAGAGCCGGAATATTTATAATACCAAGTTTAAGCAAATCAATGTCTTTTTCTATGTAACCAGAAAGGTATAGCTGGCCACGCCTGACTTTTAGAACGTTTAAAAAGGGGGGGGGGGGGCTGGGTGGCTTCAGTTCTCCCAATAATTTGTCATGCATATTGTGATTTCTAGTAGAATGGACATAGTTAAACATATTGTAATTTTTCACAACCATAAAGAAGTTAAACTGAAGAAAACATTATTATACCACAAGATCTCTGCTATATCTAAGGCTTATTGTTTACTTAAATCTAGCAGGGCGCTGCTTTTCAGATTTTTTAAAAAGTATGAATGTTTTAGGTATGAAATTAGGCACTACATTCTCTTCTTCAGTCTTGGCAGTAAATACTGATTCGTTGCGTATGGGTACGATCGGTAGGTTTGGTGGTCAGCAGCTAGCTATTCGTTCGTTCGACCAAATATTTGGAAATAATTCTTGCTCTTATAAAATCTTCCCTCAAAGTGCATGAAATGGCATTTCAGAGACTGTAGATTTCAAAATTTTCTAGGGGAGCGATGCCCTCATACATCCTAAAGGTCTTGCGCCTTCAGCACTCGATACTAGTGCCACCGCGCCCTCGGAGATCTTTAGCCCCCCAATCCAAAAAATGCTCCGCGGTACTTGAAATATCAGTGGCTGAATTAAACTGAAATTGAGAAGGCCTAATGACGCTCGTAGCCAATGAGGTTTGAGGAGAGCATACAGCACTGACGTGAGAATAGATGTGAATGCAGTGAGCTCCATATATATCTGGAGTATGAACTTCAGTCCATTGAACTAACTTCAGTCATTTGGCCTATCAAGTGAAGCCAAGATGGCGGAAATTGACGTCCAAAATCTGTAAAGGTCGTAAACAATTTTCATACCATATTTCCCAGCTAATTCCATTTTTATCTAATGGATCGTATCGCTAATCAAGTTATCAGTTCATAAAGCTATAATATTAGATAGTTTAGATAGTTAGATACATCGCAACCTTTGGGGTTAAATTACGTAATTTCTATTTACAATGAATAATAATAAGCTATTATACCTATTTAAAACTACTATTAGGCTATTAAAACTATTAAAACTACATACATATTGCAATAATAAAAGATTTCTTTGCTCTGTCAGTGCGCATATGATGTGGAATGTTGAGAAGGCGCTTTTGCCTAAAGTTATAACGAGATTCGTGCCTAGGTATGTGGCAACAGGCAATTAAGTTTGTGTGATGGATCGGACATTACAGCCGCGGCCCCCCCAATATTATATGAGGGGGGGGGCGAAATATCTTTCGGCCCCCCAAAAAATAAAATAATTTTCATGAAAATGATGGAAACAGTTTAGTTCCCTGAACAAGCTAACTAAAAGAGGTAGATAAGACTCTGAAACGGCCGTTTCTGCGGTCTGGGGGCTTCAAATTTTAAAACATTTCGCTCGGCGCCAACCATGGTGGCGCCTCGTGAGCTTGGGCACCCCCAATATTGAATACGTTCCTACGCCCTTGGTTTATTACACAATTTATTGTGATGTTGAATTATTGGTTCGATATTTAAATTAACTAAAGCTGAATGATAATCTGTGTTTGATTGGATGATTGTCATTGCTCTTTTTTCTATACGTACCAGCTCGTTCATTAAGTATTAAGCAATGAATGGTGGAAGACTGGAGCGGCATAGTCCATTACAGATCTTATACATGGTGTATAGAAATGCGCCAGGTCACAAGGAGGCACCTTGGCTCGCCGCAGTTGCACTAGATAGTATAATCGTTTAGCTGCTTTCTTAATTACTTCTCCTATGTGGGCGTTTCAGGTTAGGTTGTTGCTGATTCTTACCCCCAAAAGCTTCGCGCTCTCAACCACTTCTAACCCTTTGTCGTTGACCTGCGTACTTTTGGCAAATGAAATTCTGAGCTCTTTGCATTTATCTGAGTTTAGTTGAACTCTATTTTCTAAGGACCACAATATTTAATTTTTAGCAAAATTTAAATATTAAAAAAAATTACCTACATCCTACACTGGACAATTCTATTTCAAATTGAATATAAAATTACTAGCTATTTATACTAAACTTTAAGAAGTTAATAAACGCGACTATTAGAACTACTTTAACTGCAACCTTGTCCTAACCGCGCCGAAAAAAACAATAGAAAGGGACTGGCACTGGACTTCCATTTCCGCCATCTTTGTTTCACTTTTTGGACGCGAGTTCATACTCCAGATATATATGGAGCTCACTGTGTGAAAGTTGAGCTTAGAGACCTCCATCTTGCCTGTTTTAACGAATATTTTTAAGTGAACATGTTTTGGCAAAGAATATGCCATCTTGGATATAAAAGTGAGATACTGATTCTAATTTACAAATTGTTAAAAGTTTCTTATACAATTTAGCTTTCAGTTACGTTTAGTTTCTTTCATATAGTTAGCTTTAGATAAATACATGTGACTGAGCGTAACTCTATATTAAGAAACATGCCATAGGTTTACTGAGAATGATGCCATAGGTTTACTGAGAGATGAATGGTGTTAAATAAAATTTAAACGTTTATTTCTATCACCGTGACGTCATGAAACTTTAATTAACGCAAAAACTGAAAGACTTATCACTTATGAACCGCTCCTGCCTGTACGCATTTTCGCCTTTTATTACTCCTTTTAAAACTCCCAATTAAAAATTGAGAAGAAGACTTGGAGCAAGTGTAGAATAGGTCTTGAGGTGTGTAGTTTTTTCTCGAAAGTCTCATTAATCGAACCAGCAGTCGTGTGATGTTTGACTACGTGTGACTACGTACTACATGTGACGACCTTTACATCTTTAGAGCAGCATAACGAAATAATATCATTGCAACAAATTCTTTTTAAAGTTTGATTATTCAAAATGAGACCAAAGAAACGTTAACAGTGTTAAGAAGCATATTACAATTTAAGACATTCAAATCATTTCATGATTACTAATTAATTAATTATTCATTATTGTATTGTTCTATTGTTCTTACTTCTTATGATGTTTCATTAATTTGCCAATGACACGGCCACGGAGGTATAAAGCAGACAGACCAAGAAGAGGTGTGGCATTAGGCATAACTGGGTAGTTTCCACTGGAACCAGCAATATCAACGTGCACGTATGGTAACTGATTCTCAGAGTCAGAGCCATGCTGGAGAATAAGAAACACGAGTTAAATTACTTATTCATGAAGTTACTACAGGGTGTCCGAACAAAATGCAATAGATGTGTTCCACGTTTTTATACAGCTAATTATTAGTGGGCATCGAAAATTTAAGATGAATTTTAACACTAAGATTATCAGAATTGGTCTAGTAGAAGCAATGTTTAAGGCGTCATCAAATAACACAACTGATGCATGATTTCAATGTTTATCTCACTCGGGTGAACCAGGCTTTATTTTAAACAGCCATAACACTGGTTCTACTAGACCAATCTTAATAATCTTAGTGTCAAAATTCTGATTGCCGTAAAGTCAACCAGGCATAATAGAATATATTTAAATATTTATACAAGTTACCTTATCCAAACCAGAGGCACGCTGCAAGAACACAGCAGCATACTGATGACCACGATCTCCGCTCGTCTTGTTTGATTGATAGAAATCATCGTATTCTGTTTTAGATACAGTCGCATCAAAGTCCTGTGTGAAAAAATTATGATTGATTTAATTCAGTGTCAGTGTTGCATTTTGCTGCACTGAGTTTATTTATCGGCTCAATTTCTATATTAACAACCTGAATTTTAATTCGAACTTAATCTTAATCCTAACTCTAATCCTAACCCTAATTATAACGTTAATCCTAACCTCAACCCTAATGCTAATCCTTAATCCTAACCCTAATCCTTGTGACGTAATTTCGGGAAAGTAATATGGAAAGTCACCCCAATTTATCAGTAGGTTTCAGTAAGTATTACTGGATAACAGATGCGAGTCAACTCCCGAAATGTGAAATTTAAACTTATAGACACCAAATGTATATGATTATGTGTAGAAATTGGAAAATTCTTCTGCATAATTCCTGATCGAATGTAGCGCACCTCACGACGCATTGTGGAAATTTCACATGGTTCAGCAGTTGAATCTCCGGCTAAAAGGGAAAGTGTTTTCAGTTACAATATAACCACAAGTAGTGATCGATCCTATTTTACACACGATTCCTTAGTTAATAAGAAAGGTTGAGTAGATCAGGCCAAGGGGAGCGCCACTTTCCAACCTCCATTCTACAGCAATCGAAGCCCGAACTGGACCAATTAAATGTTAGCATGAGAGAGTGGTTAGCTTACATATACATAATTATATTATTCAGCTCACTCCCCGTCGGGGCTTTTCAGTGACCGATTACATCAAGTATTTCGCTTACCTATATTACGTACTTAGCCTACACTATATATTTTTACAACAATTGTGATATTACTTTCCTAATCTGTATATCCTAACCCACCCAGTCAGCTTTCCCTGCGGGAGGAAACCGGAATGCCCGGAGAAAACCCACGACTTTCGGCAGAGCGCTGACTTACTCTTTTCACATGAGTATAGTCCCCAGCGAGAATCGAACCCACAACTCAGAGGTGAAAGGCGCTTGCTCTGACGACTGCGTCACCGATGCCCCATATTTGATACTAAAGGTAAAATAGGACTGAGTTCTTTTTTGCTATAAATCCTAACTAAAACCAACCTGCTTGAAGAGATTGGCAAATATTCTGTTTCTTGGCAGGTCCATTTTCCATGATACCCTGGAAATAGAATGTTTTAATATTAATCATGAAAGTGACCAAAGTCAACAGAATATGCAACTAATTGATATAGATGTACTTCCATTAATCAGCTAAGCAATTAACTTGACAGGAAACTGTATTTCTATCCCGCTAGCATCCTCGTTTCCAGGGCCTCTCGGCTTACCGCCTTTGTTAGCTGTCAGATACTCAGGTTAACTATAAAGTTAACAGTGCTTTGACAACGGTCATCGAAATTAGCACAAATCAAAATTTCGACTTACTGAGTAACTAGTACCATAAGTTCTGATGCAGTGACCAGTAAGAGTAGCAAAAGTGTAAATGTGAGGATTAGGTTGTCCAACAGCCTAAATAGGAAGAAAATAGTTATTTAGCATTTTTGTAACGAAGAGTCTTCGCTAAAAACGTTGAAGTATTTTTGGTGTTTTTCAGGTAGTTAGACACACACCACGGCAGCTTACTGTAGGATACTATCTATACTTGGCCATAACGTTTAAAATATTAGTACACAGAAGTTTACTGATTACATTTTATACGGTATTGTTTCATTCAAAGGTACCTCTTCTTTCATGTAATAAAGACAATCACCCATGGCAAATCTTCCCTCAGCATCCGTGTTGTTCACTCGGATCCTCACGCCAGAAGCAGCTTTGATAATCTCATCACCAACGTACATTTCTACAACAAAAAAGCTTTGCTTCGGAACTGAAATCCGTAAATCCTAGATCCATCAAGCTCCCCTTTTTGGGGAAGAAATTCATCAAGCCCCACTCTAAAATAACCCCCCCCCCCCCCTTCTTTGAGGTAGAACTTTAGCAAGCCCCACTCTCTGTGGAAGAAATTTATCAATCTTTCCCCTCTATTAAGCCCTCTTCCTCTTCTTACTAAAGAAACACCGGTATCCATATTGGATTTATTAACTGCTCTAGAAATTCATGTCACGTTTTGTTCACGGTATGGCTAAATATCAATAAGTCCTCTCTCTATTTCAGAGTCGCAAAACAGATGCGGGTACCACCCTTGAAGAAGGTTTACTGAATTACTGTGAAACATTGAATAAAACATTACAAAGCAGTAAGTACTATAGACTAGTCAGGCTAGTATTAGTAGCAACAGTCAGCACTCAGTGAAACTAGCAGTACTGCAATGGCCAACCGGCAACCAAAGATTGAGAAACCCAAATTCCTACCCGTAGGAAGGTTGAAAACATTTTGCAACTCTGCTCTATTCAGCCTCCCTCTCACAGTAAGAACTTGAAACTAACCGGCTCCAACACTGTTACGGACAATTGCCATTGTTCCACGAACACGAATACCAGCAGGTCTAAGAATGGATAAAATCTGAAAACAAACAAGAAAGTATATTTTGCTATTCTGTTCAGTAAAGCAGCTAAAATCAAATCTAAAACGAACCTTAAAGAATCCAGCAACAGCGGCCGCACCAGACTTGTCCCTTAACGAAATAAAGCACACCTCCCTTAAGAAACCTATTTTGTTGTTCCAAAATAATATCACTTTGTCCGTTATAAAATTCGCGACAAATCGTGGACGTGTGCTCTCCATCTTCGCCTAGAACAATACAAAAATCATCTTCCTACCTGTTCATACCAAGCATATTTCCACCAGTTTTAATATCAGCCCCGCCAGTATCGTACGCCACGCCCTTTGGAAATAGAAAAACTGTTTTACATATTCTTCAATTTAAAACATCCCATCACTGGACTTATTACACCATCTGGAACACTAATATCTTTAGAACTGCATGCTTTAAAGCTCGGTCAAACGAGAATGAAAGTTAATGAGAGTTGGCAAGCGAGAGATTGCATGAGAGTTTCATCAACTCTCATGCCCCGGTCAAACGAGAAGAGGAGTTACATGAGAGTTGACTGGATATTACCACGCGTACCGGTCAAACAAGCAAAAACGCTCATCAAATCTCATCAAAATTTTGAACCATCTCAAAGTTGATGAGAGTTAATTTAGATTGCCTGAGAGTGGATAAGAGTTGGCGATCAAACGCGAGCGAGAGTTGCAATTCACCAGTTGCAACGTATGCGCCCACGTAACCCAACACCAAAAACAGCAAAGTTCGTACTATGGCGCACGAAAGCAATTATAAAGTACCATTGAACATGAACTGGTGTAGTTCGTTCACTGCACTAATTTTTATCTTGTTTAAACTTTTTTCGTTAAATCTTGAGCGATGTGAATCAATATCGTGATGTAACAACTAACAAGCTGCGCGACTCTGAATCTGCGTTTATCGATTTTACGACAATTTGCGACGTCTGTAAAGCATAGCTGTAAATACAAGAATGGGTTTGGCAATGTATCGAAGTTTTGAAAATCATGACAAGAGGAATATTTGGAATCATTTAGTCATAGTACGCAAATTGACGACTTAAAATTGTCATTTATTGTCCTACCCTTTACATACAGTCGCTGTTGTTCGTTAGGCTCGAAAAGCGTCTGCACGTAAGCTACCCTTTGTATTGTACAGCAGTACGGTAATATTTGTTTAGTGTCATCATGGCATGTCTCTTGCTTCACATTAATCCTATGACGAGATGAACATGTAAATTAAACAATATGTCTCACATGATCGAGATGATATAGATGTAGAGAATAATGTCTTATGACAATTTAGCTCGCCAATTGCGTACTATGACTAAGTAATTCCAAATACCCCTCTTGTCATGATTTTCAAAACTCCGATAAATTGCCAAACCCATTCTTAGCTTGTATTTACAGCTATGCCTTGATGTCGCAAATGTCGTAAAATCGATAAATGCAGATTCTCGTTGTTAGTTGTTACACCACAATATTGATACATATTTTTGATATCGTCGCGCAGCTCTTTTGAACAGTCCCAGTAACGTTTTCACGCCACATCGCTCACGATTTAACGAAAAGGTAAAAATTAGCGCAGTGAACGAACTACGCAAGTTCATGTTCAATAGTACTTTATAATGCTTGCGTGCGCCATAGAACGAACTTTGCTGTTTTTGGTGTTTGGTTAGATTTTGATAATGCGCCAAGTACACGTGGGCGCATACGTTGCAACTGGTGAATTCTCATTGACTCTCATCAACTCTCATCCTCGTTTGCTCGCTCGTTTGACCATAGCTTAATATCTTTAGAACTGCTCTTAGGCTGAAAACTACCCTAGGACTGAAACAAGAACGTTTTCCGTCAGCATTTACTTATCAAAAGTAATTCATTGTTAATAGAAGCCTTTTTCAAAAAGCTTTAAACCTTTTTTTAAACCAGGCTTGTTTTGTCCTCGGTTAGTTTAAGGCAATGCTTAATATTCATGGAGGCATGTTATTCTCTGAGGACAAAAGGATGTACATTAAACCTTATGTCGGGCTATTTTAAATTCAAAGGATTCTACTCTCGAAAATATGGATGTCCACAACTTCGTTCCAAGGCTCTTTCTTCTGACGCTCCTAGGAGTGGCCTCTCCTATGAACCGTCACGATTTTGTTTCGTACCTTTCCAACCAACATTAAAGTATTCTGAATTGCCATCTTCTGTAGTGGGTTGTACTCAAAGTTGATAACTCGCCCTTGGTGACGTTCAGTGACTAAAGAAAATAGTTTTAGCATCACGTGTTTACATCACAAAAATCGTCAACATTATTTTGTGTGAATAGTTTCGAGCATATGTGCCAGAGGCGGACATTTCGCGAAATATTGAGAGTGTCATCAAAGATATTCCTCCCATATTGTTGAACCCCAATTTCCGTTGCTTCAAACTCAAATAATTTACTTTACAACGTTGTCACTCACAATTTTGCTAACAAGTTGTCGAATTGCAGGACAATGACAAGTTTTTGAAACAATTTGTAACAAGTCTGTTGAGTCAGTTATCAACAAGCTAGGAACAAGCAGTGCGAACACAACCTGATAACAAGTTGTCGAATTGCAGGACAATAACAAGTTTTTGAAACAATTTGTAACAAGTCTGTTGAGTCAGTTGTCAACAAGCTAGGAACAAGCAGTGCGAACACAACCTGATAACAAGTTGTCGAATTGCAGGACAATAACAAGTTTTTGAAACAATTTGTAACAAGTCTGTTGAGTCAGTTGTCAACAAGCTAGGAACAAGCAGTGCGAACACAACCTGATAACAAGTTGTCGAATTGCAGGACAATAACAAGTTTTTGAAACAATTTGTAACGAGTCTGTTGAGTCAACAACTTTGTAGCAAGTTGTCAACAAGTTAGGAACAAGCAGTGCGAACACACCTGCTAACAAGTTGTCGAATTGCAGGACAATAACAAGTTTTTGAAACAATTTACAAGTCTGCTGCAGGTTTGTTATAACTTGTGTGTTTTACGTTGGTACATAGTGTACTTACCAGAGGCAGCACGATCCACAGCGGCCAGTAAGGGATAATTTTCTTTAAGAACTTCAGTGCCCTTCGTTACAGTTATCTAATAGTAATATGATGTAATGAATTACAGTAGAGGGCAAATTGAGAAACCTTGCTGCGAAAATTTCGATATTTTACTTGATATTCACAACATTAACTCCATACACATTGGCAAATTTATGTTTTCCTATCACAACAAGTTATTACAGTCTTCTTTCCTCGACTTATTTACATTTACCAACCAAATACATTAGTACAATGCAAGAAACGCTAGTTTATATCGATCTGATGCTTGTACAACTAATATAAAACAGTTCACCATACTTTATCAAGGGGGCACATGCCCCCTGTGCCTACGTCACTGTTGTGTTAGATTGATGTAGTTACCCTCGCCTCGGTGGTTTCAATAGAAAATATATTGTCAAAGAGATTTTGTCAATGATTTTGAAAAATTTGGATAGTGAAAATATAACTATTATTGCATGTTTCCTAGCTGCTTTGAAAGTGAACGTAGAGGCTTGAACGTACCGTGATGGTTGGATCGTTTCCGAGGACCTTATGCACGTACTTTTCTACTTCACTGGTACACGAGAATTCTGGATCAGAGCCAGCGATATCACTGCACACAATTCTACACGAGACAGATAGAAAATATTATTTATCATAATCATTATGACTATCATAATCATCATCATAATCATTATGTATATCTATGTACCTTCCGATCTCCACCGCGTTCACATATCGCAGCAGTTTCTCACCGTCCTGAAATGGAGACCATGCATGTTGTAATATGGGCGAAATATTGAGCATAAATTCTAAACCATAACCCTAATCCATATCCTAACCACTAATCATAACCATAACCATAATCCTAATCCATATCCTAACCACTAATCATAACCATAACCATAATCCTAACGTAACTACAGTAGTGTGACGTCATTTCAGGATATTTATATGTTGAAAGTCACTAATAATTTACCTCGGCAAGTCCTGAATAGAAAATCGCCAAGAATTCAACTTTAAGTGCCTTCGTCGCATCAAAGACAGCCACTTCAATAGGCTAAAAATACCAAAAAAACGCATCAAAATAGAAAGGTTTATAACTAAACATTTATTCATTTACCGCACTAATCGTTTATATATCTTGTACGTTGTGACTAAGTAGATTTCACTAAGCACTATCGTGCAGCAGATGGTGGTCAACTGGCAGTTATCTAAGTGTGAAAGAATGTTAATTATTTTCATAAAATATAGTAGTTTTGTATTTGGAGGTCAATAAAATTGAAAGATATAGTTTTATTTGCTCTCTTTTATCAATGTTAACATTTCTAAAGTTGACCACCATAAGCTGGTTCGTGACTCTTACTCAAACCCACCAAGAAATGAAACAAATTCATTTGTATAGACTTACTGTATACAAAGCATGAAGAGCACCAAATGCAGATACTGTCCAAGCGTGTTCAAATGAAGTTGTGGAAGGGAAAGCCAAAACCGGTTTCTTTGATCCTGCCTTGACGGCTCTTTAATGGAGAAAAGACAAATGACAATCTTATCTAAATGAATTTAAAATGCAGGGTTCTGCTCACGGTAGGCGGCAGTGCACAGCACTCATCAGTGCCAAAGCAGACTCTTCCGTCCGACAAGTGCTCAAAAAGTAGCAATTATGTGATAAGGAAACATCTATAGTGGATTTTGTTAAGGTAAATAATACTATTAATAATTATTTGGTGTAATTGAACAACAGATTGCATGCGATCAGGTCAGTTTTACCTCTTCATTCCATTGCAAGCAGCATCATAGTAACGTCTGACGTCATCGTAGTCACGATTCACTTGTCCTGTTGGCGAGTACACCTAGAGGTAAGACCAAAGGGTAAATGACTAAAAGGGATGGACGAGAGGGAGTTTACAAGATAGTCCGAAATCTAAACTCAGAGTTCGCGTTGTGTTAGGGTTAGTGTTGGGGTTATGTGTAGGGTGAGGGTTAGGGTAAGTACTGTTGTTGCAAGAGCCTGGTTGTTGATTGTTCCATGTTTTGACGATCTTGAAAACCGGTGGTCATCTTGAAAACCTCTCTCTCTCTCTCTCGTCCATTCCCTTTAGCAACGACCAAATGTCGCGAATGTCGACTTGCCGTGCTCTCCATGCTATAACGTGCCCGTGCTTAAACTCGATCGTGTCCGCCAAATCATGAACGGGTTTTTAAGATAGGACTTTCTTATCGGCACAATACGAGGTGCTAGTCCCCCCCCCCCCACAGCCTTCCTTTCTTTCAACTCACCAGACGTTTCACATTGCCATCGATATCAATGAAACTGATGTCCTTCTCAAAGTTCGAGTCATTCTACAACAAACAAATACATAATGCAAGACAGTTCTAACTTCAATATTATGTATAATAAAGTGAAGAAAACAGTGTTAAAAAGTGGATTGATCTCATGTCTTACAATGTTTTCACTGCAGTTTGAGATTATTTTCACATAGTTAGTTTGAGACCTAAGTCAGAACTGTTAATTGCTAGTATAGAAATATGATTTAGATTTCATAATATTAAAAAAATTAGTCAGAGAGGATACATCTTCCAAGAGTACCAGTTCCTAGCCTTTACGATAGTGAAGCCGATTTTGATTACCGTCATTCTTTCTTGGAGTGGTGCTTTCAAGAAATTCAGTTGAGGGTCTGTAAACTCCAAATTTTCGCTCACAAAAACGATGCAGTCATAATCTACTTTGTTTGGATCATCTGTCAGATTGACTGGGAAAATACGACCATCCAAACCAGTCTAAAATAGAGTTGTGATGGTTATAGTAGTGGTAATGATGATGGTACTGGTTATAGTTATGATGGTAGTAGTGATGGTGAATGTGGTGGTTATGATGGTGGTGATGGAAATGATGATGGTAGTGATATGATGATGATTGTGGTGGTTATAATGATGGTACTTGTAATAAGGTTATGATGATGGTGATGGTAATGATGATGGTTGATGGTAATGATAAGATGGTGATAGTGGTGATTATGATGATGATGATAATGATAATGTAATGGTAATGTGATCGGAAGGTTCAAGTTGCTAATGGTGATGGTGATCACGATAAAATATAGTAATGACTGTATTTATGAAAATGATAATTGATGATAATTACATTAACCTAAACCAGACTAAAGACCGTAGTACCATCACAGCTAAATAAATGGTCGTAGCTCAATATATCATATA
Source organism: Trachythela sp. YZ-2020 (assembly GCA_016169945.1). Lineage (NCBI taxonomy): Eukaryota > Metazoa > Cnidaria > Anthozoa > Malacalcyonacea > Clavulariidae > Trachythela > Trachythela sp. YZ-2020. The sequence continues at coordinate 4,062,485 of JADLSH010000371.1, read as the reverse complement.
AGAAATCTTACATCCATGTTTCACCAACTCTTGTCCTGGACGCTAAAGAGAAAAGTAAAAACTTAAAAGTAACTTATTTTACAAAAACTTTGTTTGGTGAGGTGATGCAGTGGCGTAGGAAGTGGGGGGTCGGGGCCCCCCCAATATTTATGAAGGGGGGCCAGAATATCTTTCGGCCCCCCCAAAAAATAAAATAATTTTCATGAAAATGATGGAAACAGCTTAGTTCCCTGAACAAGCTAACTAAAAGAGGTAGATAAGACTCTGAAACGGCCGTTTCCGGCGATCTGGGGGCTTCAAATTTTCATTTTTTTTCGCTCACCAACCATGGTGGCGCCTCGTGAGCTTGGGCCCCCCAAATATTGATTACGTTCCTACGCCCCTGAGGTGATATCTTGTCGAGGTCTTGTAATTTGTAACTTGACTATCTATTTTTCGATATTGATCAAATACTTAGTCCCTAGGGATTTCAGGGGGCGCAAAAGTTTAGAGAAGAGGCGCCAAAACTACGTGAAATGAAACAAGAACGTTAATGTTAGAATTTCCTTAATCGACCTTAATTGACCTTAGCACGCTAGCTGAGAAGAATATGATAATCATAAAACATTTTGTACAAAACTTAAATTGCCAATTGCCAACACTTTTCATTTTCTTAATTAGGGTCAGACAAGTCTTACATAATTATTGTCTTATTGATTGATTCATTCCGTTTATTTCATATATTTAATTTCTGCGGTAGCGAGCGAGCCTGGAGCGAGCCTGGAGCGAGCGACGCAGCAGATCTAATTTGTGTATATAGGGAATTTTTATCTAAAAATTATTGGATACTTCTTTCTTATGAAATTTTTTTCCTTTTTATGTTGCGCATGTCGGCACGCTACAAAAGTTGTCCGAAAATATGCAAATTTGGTTAATACCTGGCAGTGTCATATTACTCATCGCAGTAAACATGGATTTCATGTGATTTCAGATGTTACAAAAATTGATGTTTTCACGTTTTGTGACAAACCATTTATCTTGTCAACAAGTTTTCACTGCTGCTTGCTGATGTCTCATCCTGGCAAACTATGCAAGAGAATGCGCGCGCACTTAATGAAACACGCAAGCCAACCCGCAACTTGATATCTTCTGGCATACACACTGGGCCAATGCCACTGCCAATAATTTACAATCTACTTAATATAATTTGGGTTGCATTAATGTCATGTTTCAAGAAGCTGTAGAATAATAAAGAACCCCGCAGCATTCCCTACCTTGCAGGTACCCTAATACTAAGTACTAACCAATAATGACAGCTCAAAGTCAAAGTTTGTTGAGGTTTTTGTGCAAATTTGCTTCAGAAAAGGCTGAAAATGGTGTCTTGAAGCATAAAAATCTAAAATTCTCAGGAATAGGAGCCAGCACACCACTGATGATTAGGAGCCTCACAACCTCAACTATGCCTTTAAATCTTGGTCAAACCTTTATGTCCTTCGTTACAATTTGTGTCTGCTAAGTCGCAACAGTTACTATCGCTTAATCACTTTGGGCGGGCTATTTGGCCTAGGCTACGTACCATATTAGTTTCATGGAAAGTTCTATATACCTAATTAAACACCTCTATAATACAAATCTTTCTTTCATGCAAAAGCTAACAGTGGTAAAGGGGGACTTCAGATCACGTCTCGCGTGGAGAAAAACAGCCATTTCACGTTTCACATGTAAAAAATTAGCCATTTCACGAAAATTAAGAAATACGTTTTCAACTGTGTAAATTTTATTTTCTACATTGTATATTTAAAGCCTTTCTTAACCCTTACATTATTTTTACGTTTTCGAAACAATTTTTAATTTTTAAAAAACTAATCGATATATGTAGTATGAAAAATTAAGAAAATACATGCATGCAGCAAAATTGTTACATCCAAAGCGTTGCTCTTCTTGATGATTTCATTTCTCACTACTCTTGTCTTGTCTTTGTTCTACCAGCCTCAAATATATTCTCGTTTTACAGACAAAAATTATCGGCAATCACGGCTCACGGAACAAATATTGGCAATTCACGGCTCACGAAAATACCCTTTACCACCCTCAGCTAACACAGCCACCATAACCACTAACTCCTGCAACTTATCGAGTAGCGCTGTAACAACTGGGCGTTTCTAACCTACATAGTTAGTATAGCTTTCACGGAAAATCACAATAAATAAACACCCTATGCAAACTCGCAACGTGTTAGACCGCTACGGCCGTGTATATACATAACATGCATGCACACATCTACACTACATAATTCACATGCATTTAAAAGAACTATCTTACGCTAACATGCATGCAGCAGATATAAATTCAAACATTGGTCTAACCTTTAAAACTTCCAAAAGCTAGAACACTTCTCTCAAATCGTAGTCTGCAGCAAAAGATGCCGAATGGAGTTGGGAACTGGATTTAAATCCTACTCACAGTTACACAAGAATGCATAACGTCATCATCTTATGACGCTCGTGGCCAATGAGATTTGAGGGGAGCATACTTCGAGAAACGCAAGCATTGACGTCTGAATATATTAGTATATAATGATCACCGTGACGTCATGAAACTTGAACGCAACGACTTTTGATTTTGAGGTAATATCATGTCTTTGAAACATCATTCAAAGAGGTTTACACAATCGTGTTTACACTGAAAATTGCTTGGGGATTGTCTGCGTAATTCAGTATCGTGCGTAATCTCTTGACTCTGCTCTTGACGTTTCTCCTGCATGTGACCGCTACTGAAGTCTGAAGTGGTTTTAAAGTAGCTGCGTTCAAAAAGCGAACTTGTTAAACGTCACACAACAAAACTCATTCATCATATATCAATAAATATAACCTATATTATTAAATTGCAAGATATACTCTAAATATACAAAATGATCAGGCATTAGATATAATTGAAAAAAATATTCCATATATTCTTATATACTACCACGCAGGTACAAAGGACTTAATATTATACATCAACCATATTAACTAAAATACTAACTGTAAATATATCAAAACTGAGCAAAATTTTGACTTGGAACTACTTAGTGGCAACTTAGATACCTAGCCTAAAGTGAGGCTAGGATGGTGCATGGGAGATTGAGGAATGTGACCTTTCGTGCCACAGGGAAATTATGAGCAACTGGAGCCGGGCACTTAGAAACTGCACAGCTCCCCAGACGAGCAAGTTTTCCTTGACAAATTCCTTGACGAGTTTATTTGTTCGTGTGTACGACAAACAAGATTTTTCGATCAATTTCTCCTTGTCAGCTTGTCTGGTATGACTAGCTTTCAAAAAAGGCTCCTTGTCAAGGAAAATTTGTCAATTTTTTGTCGTACACACGAGCAAATAAAACTTGTCAAGGAAAACTTGCTCGTCTGTGCGTCAAGTATTCATGCATAAATAATACATGCACTAATTACGCATTCAGTTCTGTTCAGCCCGGGAAAGTAAGATAAACTTTTGTACATTTCTCATCCAGTTTTCATAAACAAACCCAGGTCCAGGTGTAAAAATAACCTCCTGGCAGAGGTAACAATTGGCTGTTCAAAAGTGGATAAGGAGACTGGGACTAAGTGTTAAAAAGACTCTGGAAAGAGCACCTAAAATTAGTACATATACAAAATGTGTCCACATTTTGATGAATATGATGTGAATACTTTGCACATTTTGAAAATGTAGTCACCAACCTGCAGTGTATTTTCCCAATTATCGTATTTTAACACTGAAACAGTGAAACTTCAACGTTACTAACTCTAAAGCATAATAAAGAATTTCAAACAAGACTGATAAAGCTGTTTCTTATTGTTTTTGGGCTAGTAGTTTGCAGTGAGGTAATTGCTAGCGTTGTAAACAGTAAACTGAAACAGGCACAAGTATCGAACGATTTCAAGCGATACCAGGTCAGTAATCGATACCGATACCACTATGCGTGGTAACGCTGTATCGAATACCGAGTACTCCGTATCGCCCAACACTAATATCATGTCTTTGAAAGAGGTACACACAACCTTGTTCATGCTGTCACACACTATTGTTTGAGCGTTGTGTGCGTAGTTATCGTGCGCAATCTCTTGACGTTTCCCCTGCGTGTGTCCGCTACTGAAGTAGTTTTAAAGTAGTTGCGTTGTTCAAAACACGAACTTGTTACTATATATATACATGCACTTGCGGTCAATGCTTGGCAACTGGACTCTATAGGTCATTGGTCAGAGCGCTGCACTGGAATAATCGCAGGACCGCAGATTCGAGACTTAGAGTTGCATTTTTCGCAGCCGTTCCCGTTCAGGTCTAAAATATTGTATATAATATTTCACTCGAAATATCCACCACCTAAACCTTCTACCTTAATTTCAATCGAGCGAGATGCAGAAAACCCCCCCAAAAAACATCCAGCTACATACGATATAGCGTCCAGCTAGCTTCTCGCGTGGAACGCGCGCGCGCGCGTGTGGTTGTTATGGTGTTGAATCATAGTCCCTATAACACAGTGTCTGGAAACGCATCTAAAGCTTTTGTTCTATGTTTTTGTTCATGTTTGTGCACCTTCACGCTCAGTAAACACATTGTTCTCTTAGCATAATGAAGGAAGCAGCAATATTAACATTTGTAAAACAAAGAAAACGTGCACTCTTGGTTACACCCTCAACATCAACCCACGCACAACGCACATGGCTATAAACTTTCAAGTTTGCCGCGTTTCCAGACACGGTTTATAGGGACTATGGTTGAATATACCAAATTAACGAAATGTTTTGTAAATTTCAGCAAGTTAAAAAATAGATACAAGCCTGTGATTTTGTATCGCATGTCAATGAACATCAAAACGTCTTCCCAAGAACGAAGAGTTATCAATTTGAAATGCTAAAGCTATTTTTAGGGATTTCGCGACTCATGCAAATTGGAAGCTCTTGAACGCATGGTTTCACACTGTCGCTTCCTTCCGAGTTATCTAAACATACGCTAATTACGGGCGTACATTAAGAAGGGTGTGAGGGGGGGGAGGAGTGTGGGGGTAAGTTTTTCAGAAAAGTCGGTGACAAATTGTAAAATTACACTACTAATTCGGTCCGAAACATTCCGTCTAAAAATACGTAAGAAGAATCAACTAATTATAAAACAACTTTGCAAAATCCAGAAATATAATTTCCTCTTAACGAAGCAATATATTCAAATGTAGGAGGACATAGTCATGCACCACAACGCAAAACTGCTGCTTTGTGCGTTCTCTTTCCACTTCACTATTCGTCAGTATTCTTGAGTAAGATAAACTCAATTCTGTTGTAAAGATGCAGTTTCTAAGTGTGTCTCTATGATGTTGAAGCTTACGTTTTGACATCTTTCATAAAACTAACACGCTTACGTTTTGACATCTTTCATTTAACTAACAAGCTAACAATTTAGAATATCTTATGATTGAAAATTGTCGGAACTGTGTACTATGTAGTAATTAATATCTAGAAAGTATTGCATGCTTAATATTTATATGTAATTATATTTTAGACTATGTATATAACTGTATATATCTGTATATAACTAGATAGTGTCCCCAATTAGTAGACTGTATGTCGACTATGTATTCTTGACAGTTGACACTGAAATAAAGTTATCATCATCATCAGCGGTCATCCATTTAGTAAAAAAAAAAAAAAATTTTTGACCCCTCCCTCCCCCTTGTACGCAAAGAACAGTAGAAATGACGTCACATAAACAATAGGCGTACGCATAAACTGCAAAAAGTTTCACTCCCCTCCCCCCTTAGTTGCGTACGTACTGCATTATGACACGTTCTTAAAGTAGAGGAAAATATCACCCAAGTGCAGGTAAAAGTGAGATGTACAAAAGCGTTAGAAGGTTATATAAACAAGTTCCGCCTAATTTTGCTCAGGTTTTGTGTACAGGGTCTTTTATGCACACAACTACAAAGTTGCACAAAATATTGCAGTCTATCCTGCCTCAATAAAATGAATTGCAAATGTACTGATGAATATTTTCAATGTTGCCATAGTTCCTTTCAGCATATACGCCGATGTTATAAGCGCTGTCAATAATATTCACTATACATTTTTGCAAAATGCGCTGCTTCAGCGATTAATTGTCACTATTCCCATAAAGATGATGAGGGGTCATCCAATTAGTAGTGTCCTTTTATATTTTATTACTCCGTACTAATGGCTAATGTTGCCCTGAAAATGCATGAAATTACATTTCGAACTTTTGAAATTCCAAATTTTCTCTGGGGGAGAATGCCCCCAGACACCACTACTTTTAAGTTATATATCGTACATTCAAGAAGGTTGTGCGAAGCATACTATGCATAAAATGTTTGTCGTGTATCATGGCACTACACGCATTTTACATCAACTCGTACTATATGTTGATTGATAGATAGATAGATAGATAAACTTTATTTATAGAGGGTAACACCTATTACAAATTAATCTGTATTCTTCCTTGTGGCCCTCTAAGTCAGTCAAGGTTAGTCAAGGTAAGTTTGTCAAGGTTAATCCCTAAAGGTTAGTTTTTAGCGAGGGAGGAAAACCGGAGTACCCGGAGAAAAACGCTCGATGTTGATGTGGTCAAACAAATATCAAAAGTCGGTCCCTGAACAATGGAAGCCCCCCAAACTTTTTTGGAATGTGCGCCCCTGCGAAACACATTAATGAAACAAACATATTTCAACCAGTTTTCCAAAGAATCCACATCTATTATTATTGATTATCGCAAAAAAATATGATCGAAGTCGTATTTATTATACTATAAAGTATGAAAGTTGAAAACGTGCCATATTGAATTCCATGAGAAAACGCGCGATCTATCGCCACGCGTTCCACGCGGGACAGCTAAATTTATCAGAAATCCGAGACATAGTTAATATCTCGCTCGTACAATCGCTGGTGCTATTACAGTTTGAACTTGGATTGTTTATAGACAACTGAGAAGGAGACGTTGGAAATAATATAAAGCGTTATTTGAAACACATTAGAGAGCTTAAGATAGTGACGTTTTGAATCGCGAACGCCGACCGGAAGTAAATTAGCCGTTTTTGATGGCGTGAGCAGTCCGCGGTGCGAGGTGACAGACGGCAAGTTGATAGGTTTGGCGGCAGCGATTTTCATCAAAAACTTCAAAAGGTAAACATGTTTTTAATTGACAATTTTTACCTAAAAAAATAAATATACATTATATTTGGTATCAAAACTATATAATTTACCACACTTTAGCTTATTCATTATGACATGTGAGGGAAAACCCCAAGAAATTGAAGGTCAAGGACAAATTGAAGGTCAAGGACAAATGTAAGTTCAAGGCAAATGCTTTGGCGGGAAAATTTAATATACGGAAAAATAAATACGCTTGATAATGCTTGATTATAGTCGTAATGTTTATAGATTTTCATGTGCATATTCAATCAGCCATAGTTATCTAAAAGTGACCTAAATTGTACAGAAAAAGGCAGTAAACGTGCATATTTTCCTTTGGGCATTAAACCTTTTCATTCAATTTGTTGAAAACACGGGTTGAAAAAGACAACTGAACTGGCAAACAGGAATGTAAGTATAATTTGATTTTTTGTCTATTTACTTCACGGTTTTCGTCGTTTTGCTTTAGGAACTCTCCGATGGAATGGACACAAAGGCACGATACCATGTTATTCAGGGAAATCTTGGTTGTCAACCCTTTTCAAGCGAAGAAAAAGACTGTGCAACGCGCTGTGTTATGGCAAAACATTGCTACTACATTAAAAAAATTGGAAGACCCTGTATTCAAATCGACGTTATCAAAGCGATCAGTTCAAGACCGCTGCTCTCTCCTGTGTGAAAAGCACAGGAAAAGAATCACCTATGAAAAAGGTGCTACAGGGATATCGCCGGAAGTAACCGAGTTGGATGTCCTCATTGAAGAAACCATAGAGAAAGAGGAGTCGAGCGAGGAAATCAGGAAAACGCAAAGTAAGAAACTATTTGCAGTAATAATGGTACACATGGTAGTTTTAGACCTTGTCAAACTATAATCGAAAATTATGGGGGCAAGGGCTTCCTTTTTTTGTGTGACTGTACATACTCCCAGTAGCTTTCAAACAAAATGCCACAATGTAAAATAAATTATAACTATGTTTCAAATTTATTTTTAGATGAAGCACAGAAAAAGAAAGTTGAAGTGGATGGGAAAAATGCTGTTGATATGAGGAAAAAAGCCATGGAAAGATTGGGTGAGACAAAAAAGAGAAAAACAGATGAGGGAGAAATAGTAGAAAAGAAAAGGAATCGGAGAAGATCAGGATCGGATACAATGGAGTTCTTAAGGGAGCAGAGTGAAAATAATTTGAAGATGAGGGAGAAAGAATTGGATTTTGAGAAGGAAAAGCAAGCAAAGGAAGATAAAAAACATCATGATTGGAAGGATACGGTGGCACAACAGATGGCTCAACAGCATCAGCAAATGGCACAGTTCCAAATGATGATGGTGCAGCAAAACAATTTAATTCTATCAATGATAGAAAAAAAGAACTAACATTAATTTTTTGTACATTGCAATATAATAAATTAATAATGTTGAACAATTTAAAGTTAATTTATACCCCATTTACACTGATCATTATACCGTACTGTATATGCATGCTCACAACTTCAAGCTTGAGCAGTTTTCCAGTAATTTGTCTGCACTCTGCTCTTGCAACTTTCCTCTTAGCAGTTTATGTTTAATTCTGTCATAATAATTATCACAATTTTGAGTGCCAAAGCTTGACAATTAGGTTAGTTTTGATCTGACCATGTGAATCAGGTATAATGTAACTGGGGTGTAAAATTCATATTACATGTTATATGTTTGGGCTTAGTTCATTTGTGTCGATAATATTAACATTATCATTGTGAAATATGTACAGAATAATAGCAAACAGTTCTGCAAGAATTAAGAAAAGTATTGTTCAATAGATGGTGTATCTAACTGAAAAAAATTTGAGGTGACATTTCCATACAAACAAGATAAGGCATTTTGAATAATGGCAGAAACTAAATACATCTTGCCAACACTGCTGAGACCAAGCTTTAAATTACTTTTAAAGTCAAGACACCTAAATGATCTCACAACCTCACCAAATGCCCATTCAACTGACACACGAACAGTGCTCATTGACCTGTTAAACTCTTGCATGGCAGGAGTCATCACAGCACCTCTAAATGGAGCCTGCAAGTGGATCCGCAAAGGGTACGCAGGGTCTCCATAAATGCACATGGGCTCTCCATCAGGTGAGAAGGCATGATTTTCCAAGTCAGTCAGTAGATTGGAATCAGCCAGCATTCCAGCATCATGTCTTTTACCCTCTATTAGGAGTTAAGATAGAAAACCATTACATAGGATTCACTCCTTGTAGAAAATCTCTTTGACCCATTAAGGCCCATCTACAAGATAAGACTAGTCATGTATAGAATTCTTATCCTGTCAGAATGAGGTATTGTGTAGATTGGCCTTTAACGTTCAAGGCTCTCCCCTTGATGATTAAAATTGTCATGTGTTAGACAGAGTAAATAATAAATTATAGCTCAATGGGTTGAATACACTGATCAGTGGTTGAATATATACAGAGATGGAGACTGTACCTTGCTACCTAATTAAATGCTTCCACACTTTTATTAGTTTATAATAATAAACATAATACTTGGATGCAAAAATAATATACATACCGACTGGGCCAAACATATTAGCAATTATTCCATTAGGTAATGTTACTGACTGAAATTTAATGGAATGAATCCGTTTGTGGCCATTATACACTGTACGCTGGTGCTGTGTAGGTCTGCATATAGGTCGAACAGTACCGTCAACAAACCCGAAACAATTTGACAACGCTGCTTCTCTCATATAAATCGCGTCGGCATAAATTTGGATATTTTCAGGGTTCAAAAGTTGTTGGTTCCACTCGGATAGTCTGTGCCCGTGATGTTCATAAATAAAATCCAAAATCTCGTTTGTTATCATACATAACTCGGCGACTGGCCGACCAAACATTTGAATCATGTCTGCATACCGACACGGGAATGCCAAACGCCTTAAAAGTATGCATAAGGCCTCGAATTTTCTCGCAGTGCTTCCTTGATAACAACGGAATTTCTCCGGTAAACCAAGAACCTCTGCCAAAACGGGAATATCTGCTTTATCAAATCTAAAATTTGATCGACATTCAGGTTCGGGGATGCTTTCTAGATCAAACCTTTCGTACTGCTCGTAATTGAACTCCGGGTTGTGTGATGTATTTTCTTCTAGCAAGATAAGTAGCTGTTCGGCCGTAATGTGCTTGTTGTAATAACTCACTAAAAGCAAGTCTCGAGCTTGTTTAAAAGAAGTCATTTTGATAAAAAGAAAGACAGCAAAAGCGAAAAGACAAAATTAATAGTTATATGCTCAATGCTTGCGTGATACGTTTTTGCCGACGTTTTTGTTTATTTACGTTATTGCTTAATGTACAAATTTGCAACAAAAACGCCGTACTCGACCCACTCTTTTCAGGGCTGACGTGACGTCCGTGTTGACAAAAACGTCGCTATCTTAAGCTCTCTACTAATGAAACAAACATATTTCAACCAGTTTTCCAAAGAATCCGCATTTATATTTTAGGGCCAAATGCGCATTCTTGGCAGCCAGTGATGTCCCTCATTTCTGGTCATGACTATGAAGCGCTATACGCCACTCTATGCTACCGTAAACCTTTACAATGCACCACTTTGTAAGATTAGCCCCACTCTCTAATAAGCCCCCCCACCTTAGTGTAAGAAACTAATTAAGCTCCCTCTCTATTAAGCCCCCTCTCTACTAAGCACTCCACCCCCTTCACAACAACGAAACATTAATTACTTGGCCTGAAATTTCATATTACTTTACTACGTTCTCACTTGCTGTGTTTCGGCAAAATCAATAACCCCCTCTCCACTTAGACACCCTTCCCTCTCCAATAAGCTTCTCCCTCCCTCAAATGAGCCTGAAATAGATAAGCTCCTCGGTGGCTTAATAGAAGATTTACGGTATTGTAATCATAGTTTGTCCAGTTACTGTAGTGCAGTGCAGGTTGAATGCTTACAGCTTATCTTAAAAAGCTTCCATCCGTATGTCAGGGGATCTTTATCACTGCAATACTATTATTAGCATTCTGGACTGACGAAGTTGGCCAAATCAATAATCGTCATGTTTTCCACAAAATCAAAGTAATTCTATTTATTATATAAGTATAGAGATTTCCTTGCAGTAAATATTTTTATTAAGTGAAATCAATATCGTATCTCCGGATCACAGTATCATGCATGCATGGAAAACCGTTTGGTATTTGCATTCCAGAAGATTACCCTTTCACTCTTATCTTACATTTCTTTGTAGAAGACGGCAGGATCTAGCTTGCTTTATTTACCATATTTCTTTATTCCTTTCTCATTAATAACGCAGATATGCTGTTAAGAAAATAGACAGAATTTATACCCAATCCACTCATCTGAATATCATGACTGGATAGAGAGTTCTTTTGAATCCAATGAATCAATTTTAGAGCCGGAATATTTATAATACGCAGTATACGAGATTTTCAAATTTATATCCCTTTTTATACATCGAATTGTTAGGTGTTTAAATTACTGTTACTATCAAAAGCAAATGTCTTTTCCCATGTAACTGGAAAGATATAGCTTACCACGTCTAAGAAGAAAGAGAGGTCACTGATGACGAATTTCTATCTTGACAATATGTTTCCTTTCCCACCAATAACCAGAAATTGTAAAAACCCCTTCTAACTTGTCACCAATATGGCCGCCATTGGCTTCATTTATGAATAGCCAGAGGCACTATCCAGCCCTTAGTTTTGAGATCAGTCCTATAATCGCATACGACATCGAAAGCAAAATAAATATTTTAATATTCACTCACATTCAAATCCCTGAAATATTCATTGTAATCCTAAAACAAATAGTAGAAAATTATTTCATCAGAAAAATAGAGGTCTGAATTGTTTACAAGCAGATGCGAACACTAGGAAGGGGAATGAAGGTGGTTCTCATAAGTCTCGACACATTTGAAGTTGACCACCATGAATCATATAATAAGCTTACAGAAACCGATCTGTGCGTATAGGCATTGCATATGACAAACGAACATCAGTTGTACTTACCAAGGCGTAACCAACGATAAACTTATCTGGGATTTCAAAACCAATATCTACAGGAAAATATGTTTGGTAAAACTCGGGCTCACAACTTTTTGTTACGAAAACGGATCTAAAAATCAAACGTATAACAGACCGCATACAATGCCATACACTTACAGTCAGGTCTATAATTTGAGCTTCTCAGTGGTGTTCTTTTTACCAGCAAACTAAAAATAGAGTCATAAAAACCAAACTTTAATGACAAAATAGCGCTCATGCCTCGTGTGTAAGACACACTATGTGCAGTACCAATATTACATTACATTATTCAGCTCACTCCCCGTTGGGGCTTTTCAGTGACCGATTACATCAAGTATCTCGCTTACTTATATTATGTACGTAGCCTACATTATCTATTTTTACAACAATTGTGATATTACTTTCCTAATCTGTATATCCTAACCCACCCAGTCAACTTTCCCTATGGGAGGAAACCGGAGTGCCCGGAGAAAACCCACGACTTTCGGCGAGGGTTGACTTACTCTTTTCACATGAGTGTGATGAGCATAGTCCTCAGCGAGAATCAAACTCAAGGCTCAGAGGTGAAAGGCGCTTGTCCTGACGACTGCGCCACCGAAGCAGTACTTAATTATGCTGGTTATCACTGAATAGAACCAACTCATTTTTAACTTGTTTTGGTTTGTGGAAATCACTACAATTTTTTATTACAAAGCTTTCGATTCGTAAGCCCCGTCAGTCCTAATAATAGACTCAGACGAGTTTCCTTGCTGGGATAAATTTTCAGAAGATCCTGCAGTGTTGACCATTTTGACCACTTGCCATCACGGCATAATAATCCCTGACTAAAATTTCACTAGATCTTACTGATCTTAGTGTAACGTAAAAATAGATACAAATGAGTCGCGAAAGAATGTTTTCTACAGTGAACCTAGGTTTTACATTTTATATACTTCATACCAGAATTTGGGAATAATATCCTTAAGGTAGACGGCTTTCTCTGGCAAATCTATATGCAGCTGGAAGGAGTAACTATAAAAGGAACTTCTTTCACGATGATTTTGATTCACAGTCAAACAACCTATACATACCGAATTCCTTCTATTAAGGCCACCTCCCAAATACGCTCTCCTCTCTAATAAAGTCCCACTCTGATAGACTCCCCATTTTAGGGGAAGAAATGTACTAAGCCCTCCTCTCTATTAACCCCCCCCCCCCTCCTTCAAAACAAAGGAACACATTTGTTTTGGCCTGGACTTGGCCTGGACATTTACTTTAGTTTACTGCGTTTCGTACTTAGTACTTCTCGTTAAAATCAATAGGCAACCCTTTATATTAAAGATGCGGTACAGTCCGTTCGCACCTGTCGGCTTTGTCCACATTTTTGTATCCAAAATAATGAACTATATAAACGAAGTGGTGACAACTATATATGTTTTCCTGCTTCCAGAGTCAAATAGATAATCAAGGTAGCACGATCACGCTTTGCAAGAACAAAGAACCTAGTTAAGCTGTTTTTATCACGGGTAGGAGACTCCAATGTACGCATGCGCAGAACGGACTGTACCGCACCTTTAAGCCCCTCTTCTCCAATAAGTCCCCCCCCTCAAACATCCCTAATAGTATCAAAAAGCTTACAATATAAACTTACCTGACGACTTTAACCTGAGCAGGCTTAAACTGTGCAACGATTTCAAGCAATTTTTCCATCGTCTTTCCAGTATCAATTATATCCTAGAGGAAAATACAAAACACAATGTTTAAACGAACTCGGCGAAGCTACTCCCGTCTAATATGCATACGACGTGCCGCCACGAAAGGTAGGGTTCTGTAATCGTTTTGGTCTGAAATCAGGGTATAGATTTACCCTTTTGCCCTTTTGGTCAGAAATAGAATATGTTTTATACTTTTTGGTCTGAAGATGCTTTGACTTGTCTTGAAAATTACATTCTTGCTAGGTAGTTACGTAGTTGTGGTTTGGTCTAAACTGAAAAAGGTAAGGATTTCAATAGCCTGGCGGTTTACCCCCACCAAAATGTGTACGAGTAACCAGGAAGAAAGTGGCGGGGAGACACTCGGTATATTAAGTATACGTTATCTAAACTAAATGCTGTACTGGAACCTAACTATTTGGTACCCCCTCAATTATAAAAAAAATAGTTTCATAGCCCTCCCTGAATTTTTAATATCAAGACACAATAGGTACATATTATACTAGTGTAATCCATTATACAGTTGCACACTGCTACCTTCTTCTATGCCTATTTTTTAAAATTATTAATAAATCTAGTATTAATATTTAATAAAGAAAACTGTAATATATTTTGACAGTAAAATAATAAAGTAGGGCGCATCTGGGTGCATTGTCAGCTAATGGGTTAACAAGAGACACTGGCAGATAGTTTTGTTAGCGCATTAACTGGCAGTACCCTAGCACTGACGATCGAGTAAAATCGTCTGAAACAAAATAAAATACTCTGGCGTTGGACAGAGTAAAACACTAAATTAGGGTGCATCTGGGTGCATTGCAAGCTAATGGGTTAATACTGGCTGTAGTTAATATTTATACTAAAAGGTATAGAATTCTTATACAGAAATTTGAAATTGTATTCACTTGAGAATTAAATCTATTTTCAGTCATAGAGAGAGGACTGAGTACTTAATAAAGATGCATCCATGCCCCTAATAGACTCTATATATGTATTTTAGTTTCAAACCCCTTTGCTTTTTTATAAAGTCTTAACCCCCTGCTTAGAAGAAAGATTTTGCTTCATGACCCCCTCAAATAGCCAATGACCGCTCCCTTATTAAGACCTGGTTCGTACGTCACAATATATTGTCAAATTGCGATGAATCGACGTATGAACCAGGCCTAAATTTACTGTTATACAATTGGTTAATACTGTTATACTTTATGTTTGGAATACAGGAAACTTACCTCAACAATCAAAACGTTCTAAAAACAGAACAAGAAATTTTGAAATACTACAACATCCTATGTAACCATTTAAAGAGGCAGTATTTTGAACAGTTCTGTCAATGATAATACCATGCTGCAGTAGCTAATAAAAACATGTGTCCAGACTTTCAAAACCATAAGAATGTTTATTAATTATATTAGTAATAAAATGTTCATTAACCCATAGTTAAGGTGAAGTAATACGATCAACAAAATTGCTGCAACTTGCAACAAAAGCTGAATTTAACGCATGTTAACAAGTAGAAACGTACACATGTTGTCTCGTGTATTTGAACTTGTAGTGAACATATTTAATTCGCATCCGTTGGAATCAGTTTTTGTGGAAGTTGCAGAAATTTTGTTGCTCGTATTACTTCGCCTTTAAACTAATCTGATTTAAAACATTTGAGACATGAGTTCGGTTACGAGACGTTGCTGAGGGCTTGCGCGATACTTTCATTGACAACATTCTATACTCGTCATGTTTTAATTAAACTTGCCATACTTTTATATTATGACACTATTAGTAGAATTAACGTTGTAATAGAAATCTAATTAAGAAAGTGATTGGATGTGAACTTGAAGACATACAGGCCAAACATCCCATCCTATACACTTTATACAGTTAGAGTTTCAGGTAGACTTGCTCCAAGTCTGTCTCTTGAAGGGGTTTTTATTGGGGAGTTATAAAGGATTGGGGAATTATAAGTAACTCCCCAATAGTTATAACTCCCCAATCCTTTATAACTCCCCAATAAAAAACCCTTTAAGAGACAGACTTGGAGCAAGTCTAAGTTTCAGGTTACCTTTCCAGTTACAAAAGACAGATCATCACAACCAATAATTTGAACATCATTTGTTGAAACGTCGTTCTAAATATGGACATTATATAGTGAGTATTAGGCACGTGACCGGAACGAAGTGAGAGCAGGGCGAAAATCGTACAGAAATTGTACAGAATATTTACATGCAGTACATGAGACCGGGTCGAAAATCAGCTATAGTCAGTAGTAATATAGCTACCGTTCGGGCTTGTGTTTTGAGGAGGCGCATAAGGGACTATGACCATGACTATGACCATGACCATGACCATGACCATGACCATGACCATGACCATGACCATGACCATGACCATGACCATGACTATGATCATTGAATCCTAAGATTGAATCATTGATCCTAAGATTGAATCATTGAACCCTCAGATTGAATAATGGAATCCTAAAGATTGAATCAAAAATCCTAAGATTGAATCATTGAATCCTAAAATTGAATCATTGAATCCTAAGATTGAATAATTGAATCCTAAGAGCGAATCATTGAATCCTAAGATTGAATAATTGAATCCTAAGATTGAATCATTGAACCCCAAGATTGAATCATTGAATCCTAAAATTGAATAATTGAATCCTATGATTGAATCATTGAGTCCTAAGATGGAATCATTGAATCCGAAGATAAAGATAAAGATAAGAAAGATAAAGATAGGGAAGATAAAGATAAGGAAGATACAGATAAGGAAGATAAAGATAAGGAAGATAAAGATAAGGAAGATAAAGATAAGGAAGATAAAGATAAGGAAGATAAGGAACATAAAGATAAGGAAGTTAAAGATAAAAATAAGGAAGATTTAATCCTTTCCCTAACCATAACCTTAGCCCTAGCGCCAACCCTAACGCTAACCCTTTCTCTAACGCTAACCCTATCCCTCCTTCCAAACCTAACCCTCCCTCTAACCCTAACCCTCTCTCTAACTCTCATCCTAATCATCTCTAACACTTTCCATATCTCCTTCTCTAACCCTAACTCTTTATTCAGTCTTAATACTAACACTAAATCTAGCTCTAAGAAAAAGGTTAAGCGGATGGCTGTGATCAATAACTAGAGCTAGACTTTACGGTTAGATTATGACTGAATAAAGAGTTAGGGTTAGAGAAGGAGATATGGAAAGTGTTAGAGATGATTAGGATTAGAGAGAGGGTTAGAAGGAGGGTTAGGGTGGGAAGGAGGGATAGGGTTAGCGTTAGAGAAAGGGTTAGGGTTAGCCTAGGGCTAAGGTTATGGTTAAGGAAAGGATTAAATCTTCCTTATCTTTATATTCATTATCTTTATATTCATTATCTTTATCTTCCCTATCTTTATCTTCCTTATCTTTATCTTTGGATTCAATGACTGCATCTTAGGATTCAAAATTCAATCTTAGGATTTCAATGATTCAGTCTTTAGGATTCAATGATTCAATCTTAGGATTCAAAATTCAATCTTAGGATTTCAATGATTCAGTCTTTAGGATTCAATGATTCAATCTTAGGATTCAATGATTCAATCTTAGGATTCAATGATTCGCTCTTAGGATTCAATGATTCAATCTTAGGATTCAATGATTCAATCTTAGGATTCAATGATTCAATCTTAGGATTCAATGATTCGCTCTTAGGATTCAATGATTCAATCTTAGGATTCAATGATTCAATCTTAGGATTCAATTATTCGCTCTTAGGATCCAATGATTCGCTCTTAGGATTCAATGATTCAATCTTAGGATTCAATGATTCGCTCTTAGGATTCAATGATTCGCTCTTAGGATTCAATGATTCGCTCTTAGGATTCAATGATTCAATCTTAGGATTCAATGATTCGCTCTTAGGATTCAATTATTCAATCTTAGGATTCAATGATTCGCTCTTAGGATTCAATGATTCAATCTTAGGATTCAATGATTCAATCTTAGGATTCAATGATTCAATCTTAGGATTCAATGATTTGCTCTTAGGATTCAATGATTCAATCTTAGGATTCAATGATTCAATCTTAGGATTCAATGATTCAATCTTAGGATTCAATGATTCGCTCTTAGGATTCAATGATTCAATCTTAGGATTCAATGATTCAATGATTCAATCTTAGGATTCAACGATTCGCTCTTAGGATTCAATGATTCAATCTTAGGATTCAATGATTCAATCTTAGGATTCAATGATTCGCTCTTAGGATTCAATGATTCGCTCTTAGGATTCAATGATTCAATCTTAGGATTCAATGATTCGCTCTTAGGATTCAATGATTCGCTCTTAGGATTCAATTATTCAATCTTAGGATTCAATGATTCGCTCTTAGGATTCAATGATTCAATCTTAGGATTCAATGATTCGCTCTTAGGATTCAATTATTCAATCTTAGGATTCAATGATTCGCTCTTAGGATTCAATGATTCAATCTTAGGATTCAATGATTCAATCTTAGGATTCAATTATTCAATCTTAGGATTCAATGATTCGCTCTTAGGATTCAATGATTCAATCTTAGGATTCAATGATTCAATCTTAGGATTCAATTATTCAATCTTAGGATTCAATGATTCGCTCTTAGGATTCAATGATTCAATCTTAGGATTCAATGATTCAATCTTAGGATTCAATGATTCAATCTTAGGATTCAATGATTCAATCTTAGGATTCAATGATTCAATCTTAGGATTCAATGATTCGCTCTTAGGATTCAATGATTCAATCTTAGGATTCAATGATTCGCTCTTAGGATTCAATGATTCAATCTTAGGATTCAATGATTCGCTCTTAGGATTCAATGATTCAATCTTATGATTCAATGATTCAATCTTAGGATTCAATGATTCAATCTTAGGATTCAATGATTCAATCTTAGGATTCAAGTATTCAATCTTAGGATTCTTAGGATTCAGTTATTCAGTCTTAGGATTCAATGATTCAATCTTAGGATTCAATGATCAATGATCATAGTCATAGAAATTGGGTTAGTTAACAAATATATCCAAGATATACTTGCTCGGTATGGGTTAAAGAAATGTAAAGTTATGGTTGAAAGGTGAAGAAGCAGCTACGAGGATGACTCGGACAGTGAATACTCCCAAGCGAGTGATGGCATTTAAGAATAATACACTCTTATTTACAGGCCTTATTTACTTTGTAAAAAAATATTTAAGCAATACTGTACATGTGCTTTAAAAATATCGTGTTGTTGTTCTGTATCCATTATTCTCCCGTTTTATCACCAACTATGTACATTGTACAATATTACTCCGTCCTATCCAGTAAGATGCATTAAATATTCTCTTTTATGCAAATCTTCGGATTCAATGATGGTGTTAAAAGCTCGATTAAAAATCACTTCTTTTCACATTTTGTATACACTTTACTATATATAAACGCTTGCAACTCTGTAAGGTTTAAATCCCTGTAAGAAGTATGTCTATGTTTGTAATATAAGCGTTGCATTCGCTATATTGGTCGTCTCAGAAAGCCGTGTGTTATTACTTCGCATTGGGCATAAGGCAATAACAGTTTACTAGATACGAGAATATATTTGTTACTAATAAGGAGTTTATAAATTTTACCATTTAGCCATATTTCTGCACGTAATTATGCGACTTAACCTCGAAATATGCTGAACTCAGCAAAATTCGCCTAGACCTGCCTGGTCTTGTTCTGTGACGTGATGCATACATAATGGCGTTGAGAGGCCCCATCTCGGCTTGATTTACACGTCAACCCGTCAACAACGGGGAATCAACAAAGAAGTAGAAAAAATAACAGCTTGGAACTAGTAACCAGACTAGTCCGAGCTTCCACACAAAACAAAAGAAGGTACTTACAAGCTATGATCCACAAACTTTGACTACGAGTTTAACATGTTATGAGCTGACTGTTCCTACTTATCAGAGTGTTAAGATACCAAGCCATCCAGCGCCTAGTAGAACAGCCGCCATAGAAGGGTGGGACACAATATTTAGGTGGGGCGAACGAAACGCAATGATAGCCCAACCGAGCAAACGCAGCGCTTTTAGCCATTTAGCGCAGGGTAAATCCCTAGAGCCTAAAGATATGCTAAGCAATTAACCACCGCCAGTAATAAAGCTAGACTGCAATTAATTATATCGTGTTGAACCTAATTAGACCATAAAACTAATTACCAACTGATTAGACGTAACTAACCCATACGATACCAAAGGTGCATAGGTGTGTAGCATTACATTAATTTACTCCCATACCGACGTTAACTTACTTTATTATACCAATAATTACCTCATAGCTTTTTAAACGTATAAACTCAATCGAAAACGGAACTGACTGACCTGAAATCAAATAAGACGAGAATTCATTGTTGGGACAACTCACTAATAAAGTTATATAGGTAGTTCTCAAAATCATCAATAATTCATGAGCAAAACACAATATACAGGGTGTATCAAAAAAACTGCAAATACCATAATTTGTATGCACGAGATCATACATTAGAATTTCAATGGCTGTGCAAATAATTACGCTTCTGGGATTTGAAAATACGTTTCCACGTGCAGTACTATCAAAATAAGCACACAAAGTGAATTAAAATTAGTTCGATTACGAATGGCTCAGCTAACAACAGAGCAAAGAGTATTTCTTGTTTTAAAGTACGCCCAAACTCAAAACTCGACAGCAGTCATTCGTAAACTGAGCCATTCGTAATCGAACTCATAAGTTTAATTCACTTTGTGTGCTTGTTTTGATACCCCTGGGAAACGTATTTTCAAATCCCAGAAGCGTAATTATTTGCACAGCCATTGAAATTCTAATGTATGATCTCGTGCATACAAATTATGGTATTTGCAGTTTTTTTGATACACCCTGTAGATCACCAGATCTAATTTCGTCAAAAGCTATTAGCGCGCATTTATGTGCTCTACAGGGTGTATCATAAAAAAGTGAACCCTTTGAAATTTAATACAATAGTGAACCTTTTGAAATTGAACTTCATATTTGCATTTTCTTTCAAAGAATCTATTGTACCCTATTGTATTTAATTTCAAAGGGTTCACTTTTTTATGATACACCCTGTAATTGTCAAGCAATCGACCAATGTGCTTCCATCGTCAGAAGCTTCGTATCAAGTTAAGTTAACGGTTCGAAATGACAAGAGGGAAAGACTACAGGAAGCTCCCATTCAATCCATCAACAACTTTCCGTAGATCAGTCCAGAACTATCTTATTAGCTTGCGACAAAGGTGCCTCGGGTTGGCTTAACGCTGTACCTTTGGAGGAAGAGGGATTTGCTTTGAATAAAGAAGAATTCCGAGACGCGTTGGCGTTGAGATATGATAAACATATCCCCGACCTAGCAAGCAATTGTCCGTGCGGAGTCCCTTTTAACACCAACCATGCTATGAATTGCAAGAAAGGTGGCTTTATACATGCGCGTCACGACAATCTGCGAAATCTCGAAGCTGCCTTGTTATCGGAAGTGTGTAAAGATGTTGCGATAGAGCCAATCCTTCAGCCAATCACTGGTGAGCACTTTGACCTAAGATCAGCCAATACAGAGAATGGAGCGCGTCTAGATGTAAAGGCAAGGGGGTTTTATAGGCAAGGGCAGTGTGCATTTTTTGTCCCAACCAACCGAGAAAATCATATTGCTGCATGAAAAGGAGAAAAAGAGGGCCTACAACAAAAGAGTAATCGAAATCGAGCAAGGTGTGTTTACACCGCTAGTGTTTGGAACAAACGGAGCGATGGGCAAGGAATGTACGGCGTTTCACAAAATGTACGGCGTTTCACAAAATGTTGGCATCGAAGCTCGCGGAAAAATATAATAGACCCTATTCGTTGACAATGGCATATTTGAGAACAAAAATTTCTTTTAGTTTAGTTCGATCATCTTTGCTATGCCTACGTGGAACAAGAACACCTTTTTACAATGACATTTTATCTTTTAACTTTTAAATATCTTAAATGTTTTTTTATTAATAGTGATTGTATAAATATGGTAGCCGTTATAGAGTAATAGAGGCCCTGTTAGGGTTTTGGGATTAATTTATATATATTTTCTTTTATAGAAAGATAAGTGAATAAAGTTATCCATATGTGATTTTTATCATATAGATCACCAGATCACCATCGACAAAAAATAAAGTCAACTTTCGTAAATAACTCAAATTTATGGAAAGAAACATCATGGGACGCCTATATATGCAAGGGGTGTGCGGATGATTTTAGCCTTGACTGTAGATATAATTATATTGAAGCCAAGTATACATACCTGAAGTCCCATTATAATTGATGATAAATTCATTCAAATGTGAGAAGAATTGGTAACCACCTTTCAAACAACATAGAGCCACTAACGGACCATGACTAAAATCACGACAAATATCACGGGCTAATCGTTCAGTTCTAAAAAGACAAGCACAAACATGTAAATACATTCTGAAATCACTTGCGTGGGATTCTTGAAAAATTGATGCTCCCAAATTGATTAGTCCCCTGAGAAGGTAAATTTTCTGGAACACCGGAAACACTGCAATATCCCACAATGCACTTGCACAAATACACGCCTGTCATTTGATCAAGGTCATGTGAACGATAGTGAATGCCAAGATACAGCGTTTAACCTTCGTTCAAGCAATCTTTGTTTTTGGCCGACACAATAAAATCTTGAAAGTATCAGACAAGTTGGCTTTCTTCCGGACGTTGATAATGAGGGTGGTAAAGGGTATTTTCGTGAGCCGTAAATTGCCAATATTTGTTCCCGTGAAATGTGAAATGACGGATTTTCGTATCGTGAAACGTGATTTGCATCCCTAGCCGTGATTGCCGGTAATTTTTGTTCGTGGAACAAAAATCTATTTAAGGCAGGAAAAACAAAGACTGGACCAAGAGTGAGAACGTCAAACAGAGCAATGTTTATTTATGTTTTGGATGTAACAATCTCACTTCATGTATTTCTTGACTTTTACTTGATATATCGGTTGGTTTTTAGAAAAATGTTCACGTATTAAGTTTTTTTTTTCTGAAAGTCGTTTTGAAAAGGTAGAAATACGGTAAAGCGTTAATAGATGCAGTAAATACTCAATTTAGAATATAAAAATTACACAGTTAAAAATAGTTCTTTAAATTTTCGTGAAGTGGCTTATTTTTTACATGTGAAACGTGAAACGGCTGATTTACCTTTCGTGAAACGTGATCCGTACCTCCCCCCCCCCCCTTCATACCACCCTCTATAATGCACAACCTGCTCGCAGTACTTCACGTGTTTTTTATAGGCCCTGGTCAAACGAGGATGATAGTTGAGAAAGTTGGCAAGCGCGAGTTTGCATTAGAGTTTCATCAAGTCCAATGCCCCGTTCAAACGAGAACAAGAGTTGCACGAGATTTGATTGGATATCACTCTCATCCAAATTTGAACCAGCTCAAAGTTGAGGAGAGTTGATGGGAGTGCACTGTGCACAAGAGGCCGTTAGATTTGGCGGTCAAACACGAGCGAGAGTTGCAACTCTCATTGACTCTTATCAACTCTCATTCTCGTTTTTTGACTACGGCTTTAGGCCAGCACAAACTTTCCAGGTTTACCATACACCTCCTATTCAGAGTTTTTCAAGACTTGTCCAATCGAATTTTACAAATTAAGCCTGACACAAACCTTAACTGTTATAGCCTTTTGAATGCATTGCATGCACGCACGCACGGGATGTCATTCAACTCTTGTTCCTCATGCAAAGCATATACTATTAGTTAATATACTGTACAGTAGAGATAACATGATTAGGAAACTCGGCTTGCGCTTTTGTTCTATGTTTTTGTTTGCATTTGTGCACGCGGTCACGATTAGTGAATATATTGTTGTTTTATGAATCGACCAATTGAAATGTTTGGGCTTAATCTCCAAACCGTGTTTCTGAAATATTAATGAATGTAAAACAAAAGATTTGTGCACGGTCTGCAGGTACCGTTCAACATAAATCCCATTCAATTGCAATTGCTTTGTAATTTGACGAGTTTCCTAACCATGTTATCTCTATATATTAACTATGTGCAAAGTCTTTGTCTATAATAATATCCATCCATGATAAGTTCATGATTTGTTCTGCTATTGGTGATTTTCACGTCTGCCCTTGCTGGTGCAAAAATATCTTTAAAAATATCCATAAATTATTTACTCTGATAAACATCGGAGATTGTATTTTTGTCTTTATGTGCCTATGATGCATTTTATACGTATGTTATTGCACTTACAGACCGACAGCCAGATGACTCAGGTCCAAAAGCGTATTAAGGCGCTAGAAGCCGTTAATCAAAAAGATATCGAGACGCACCTCGCATCTCTTTCTAAGTTCGCCCTACGTGGCTACGTTCTACGTTCTATCTACAATTGTTGGTCATGTTATATTGCTATGAATGAATATATCGATTACCCTTCTCTTCATTTTCCTTTTCTGGAATTATCCACTTTTTTCTATACACCCCAATCCCCACCATAGGGTGACAGTCTTGAACAGGAGTCTAATTCCGGCTCGGATCACCGGGGCCCATGGCTGTCGTCCCCTGGGTCCCACATTCTTAACTTTACCTTTTTTTACTGTCAAGAAACCTTTGATTTCACTTTTCTGGATTGAGAATTCTCGGTAGCTGTCCACCTCGTCCAGGATGTCATCAGAACGTAACCACATTGGGAGAATCATGATTGATGGGACTCGGGGGGTGGCAGCCAATAATACGCTCTTTCTATTGCCTGGCTGTTGAGATCCGCAGTAACTTGTACTAATTTTGCATAATATATTTACAACCAAAATTCAACTCTTGTAAACTCTGTGGTTGTGTAAGATCTATATGACTTGTTTCCCCCAAAAGGTCATTGTATCAGTGAACTTGCGATCAGTCAAAGACTATTCCCAACGGACCCTCACTAGTGAGTATAAATAAGAGTGCCCTACTCATCGGTCAGTTAGACTCATCGCGTCAGAAGCTTTCTCAGATCTAGTATGTGTCACAAAACTAGCATGTTCTTACCGTGCCCTTTAGCGTTCGTCGGCCGCAGATCGCGTTCGGTTCCCCTCCCTGACCCTCCCATTTTTGCACCGTCCATCATATCACCGAACGCGATCATTATTATCCAAACGCTTAATTAGACGATCGAGGGAGGGACCGGTGAGAATAATGTACTATTCTAATCAACATACCTTTAAAAATATAACTTTTTCTTCAAAAATCCTCTGAAATCCGCACTGTATCTGATGATAGCAAATGATAGCCTGCTTCGGTGCTTCCAACCGATTCTGTGACCTCGTGTAAAACAAAATATTGGGACAAAACGCCATAGTCCTTGCAACGTTACGGACAACCTCGTTCCCAGGCTACGTTACGGAGTACCGAACAAAGTATTCGGTATTGATCGGATTTATCTTCGTAACCTCCTCGCGTATGTAAATTTGTAAATATGTAATTTGAAACGTCATTGTATTTGTGACGTCATAAAACGCGACAACCGATCGAACGACACATAATCGAATTTGCTTTGACTAATTTACATAGGTCTTGGAAGGAAACTGGCACGAGTGAAAAGTGGCGGGAAATTCAAATGTGTTAGAACATGTGTCATGAATAGGGTGCTGTCTCGTTGACACTCGTCAGCAATCAGTGTATAGTGTATACTGACCTGTTAAGAATAAGTCCTTTAGGAATCATGACTGACTCCAAGCAATCTTCATAATGTTGAGGAATACAAAACATTTCTTTCGAAAATGTCTGTCCATCTTCTATCTATGAAAACGGAAAAGAAATGTCAAATTACATTGCAACGTGAAATCTATTTGCCTAATAGATTTATTTTATTCAAAACATATAATTTGCGTAGTGATCAAGTTTAGAGAAACCATTTGTGCCAGACAATAAGATAGATTTCTATTTCATGTAAAATCATCAAAATTATAACATGAATGCATTATGTAAATTTATAGCACTATTGTGTAAACTGGTTGAAAACTGGTTTACCGTGCGATTTAAAACTGGTTAAACCGTAAAGCAGGGTTCTGTTCAAACATAGACCACTTTCATAATTCAGACGAGTTTAAATATTCTTTTATGTGCATATTAATAAGCCTTACCAGCCTCGTTTCTGTGCATGAAATTGAAAAGAATTTATTAATTTTAACGAGGTCAATAAGGCTTATCAAAATGCACATAAAAGAATATTTAAACTCATCTGAATGATGAAAGTGGTCTATAAAGTACAGTTAATCAACACAAACGAGTGAACGATGGTATTTCAGGATTTTATTTTTAATATGGCTGCATGTTTTAATTGGACTTTTAAATAACTAAAGACACAAGACACAATATTACCAAGCAATACTGATTACTGTCATCAACGATCAAGCAAAATGTTCGCTAACTTTATATTTATTTGGCTTTACCTATTTTATTTTTAATAATTGCTAAAAAACTAATCAGAAGGAGATGAAAACATCAATAATTAACAGTAAAATAATAGACCAGTTCAGCTGAGACTGGAGGTTTTAAAATATGCATTTCAAAATATTCAATTGTTCAATCATTCTTTGTGTTTTACAAATAGCGACAATCCAACTGCAATGTGATTTGAATATGCAAGAGAACAATTATTAGTTTTGTTCGCATGCTTGACTAACTTCAAATTACACAAAAATATTCCCTTAAGTGCAGTTAGGGTCTTTATTTTGCGTTAAACAGGGTGTACAGGGTGTATAAAAAAAAACGCAACCTCGGAATTTCCCAAGAAATCCACTTTGTTCTTAAGAACAAAAGATTTTAGGCCCCTGGGAATTTAAAATAGCTTCTAATCGTATTCCAGGAGCATAACTGTCGAATTACTAATAGGTCGTATTACTATTTTAAATTCCCCAGGGGCCTAAAATCTTTTGGCTTAATAGTGATTTGAATTCTGAGGTTGCGTTTTTGATACACCCTGTATAAAAAAAACGCAACCTCGGAATTTCCCAAGAAATCCACTTTGTTCTTAAGCACAAAAGATTTTAGGCCCCTGGGAATTTAAAATAGCTTCTAATCGTATTCCTGGGGCCGGTTGTATAAAAAAGTAGTTAAAGTTAACTAATTAACCAATCAGAATCGCGAATCTTGCCGTGCCCGCGCGACTAATTATTCACGTGATTCGAATCGGTCGCTTCGCCCGCGCGGGCAAAACGACCGTAATGGAAAATGGCCTTTACTGCGATGAGGCGATGCGCTGGAGCCCCCGTCTTGAGCCCACCAAAGATGCCGAAACATACCCTCCCAATGCTGGTTTCCAAAATACATGGCGAGTTGGGGTACAACGAATTCGTTCAGCATGTTAAGATAGGCCAGTCCGTTTACATTTTGATGGAAAAAGTATGGCCCCAAAATGACACCATTGCCGCACAGTGCTGCCCAGACAGTGAGTTTGGCACGGGAATTGTTTCGTTCAAAATTGAACTCTGGTAGATGTCCTTTTGGTGCATACTGCCGTACATTCTGGGAGTTGACCTCTCCATTCATTGAAAATGCTGCCTCGTCTCCGATTATGATGGTTTGCAAAACATTTTCGCGTTGACAGCGTTGAATGAACCATTCTGCGAATCGTAACCTGCGCGGCAAGTCCGTTGCCAATAATGCGTGTCCCACGTGCATTCGATACGGGTCACCTTAGGTCTAGCCTGGTTATCCTGTTAAAACCTGCAACTTTACAAAGTTCCTCAAAATCGTTGTCTTGTGAGGAGGATTCCGATCATGAAACCTTGCTCGAAAAGCGTTTTGCACTCCAGTTGTATTTCCAGTCTGGGTATAATGTAAAACGATAAACACTCGTTGGTCTTTTGTGAGTTGAACCATTATTAACTTGAGCTAGTAATACGACAGTTATGCTCCTGGAATACGATTAGAAGCTATTTTAAATTCCCAGGGGCCTAAAATATTTTGTTCTTAAGAACAAAGTGGATTTCTTGGGAAATTCCGAGGTTGAGTTTTTTTTTATACACCTGTACATAGTCATACAGGCAGGGCCGTCCTCAGAAAATTTATCAGGGGGGGTGTAAGGTCCTTTCAACCGACTGACTAACGAACTTGTACCGACTACATTGCTGTTAGTCACCCCCTAAACCCCCCCCCCCCGTAGGTCCGGCCCTGTATACAGGGTGTATAACTGCAGTGCAAAACGTTTCATGATCGGAACTTTGTAAAATATTCGAATGAAGGAACGAGCCTTAACCTGAACAAAGGCAATTCTGGCAGGCGAAGAACAGCGCGATCTGTGGAAAATGTTGCCGCTGTTAAGCCGGTTTTCCACTAGGCGGAATTTTGCGCGCGGAGCGGAATTTTTGATATAATTTTTCCGGGCGGAAAAAAGCGAATGATTTCCACTGCAATAATATTTGCGAGCGGATCGCACTGCAATAATATTTGCAAGAGTTGTTATTACTGCTTCATGAGGAAGATGAAATTTGAAACTGTAACGAACTAAAGGATGCTCAGCACTGCACGTCAGCAAATCAGAATATAAAGACAGACTGACGATAAATGTACTTTCAAAAGATACGAATTTGGTCGTTTCGTGGCTTTAAACCTTTCTTTACCTCAGTTTAAAATGCGAGTTTTGGGTAAAGGATATAAGTTTTAGGCTTTGGGATAAGTTTTGGGAGGGGGTTTGAGTTACGGGTAATGTTGGGATGAAGGTAGGACGGGACTAAAGGCTCTTTTCGCAAAACCAATTCGCAAACTCGCTGCGAGTTCTTGCATGTAATTAAAATAAACTGTCGAGCATTGTGATTGGATGAAAGTACTCGCAGCGAGCTTGCGAGTTGGTTTTTGCGACGAGTGGAAAAAAGCCTTAAGGTTACCCAGTCTGCAATGTAGCATGTGTTGCCCGGCGACAGGGCTCGCCTTTCCCAAAACTATCTACTGTAAGCCAATGGGAGCAGGAGTGCAGTTAGAATAGATTACTATTTGGATGCTTAAAATAAATACCTGTTTCATAAAAGACAGAATGAAACCTGAAACCACCCAAACTTAGTATGGTATGGTATATACAGGGCTGTCGAGAGGGGGGCAGGGGGGCAACTTGCCCAGGGCCCCCAACCTAATAGGGGCCCCCAACCTAATAGGGGCCCCCCAACCTAATAGGGCCCCCAACTTGAGAGAGAGCCTAAAATTGAGCAGCCCCCCATCAAGAAGGGCCCACTTGCAGATTGAGAGCATTTTTGAAATTTGGGGCCCTTTTCTAAGTTAGTTCCACTTGCATTCTAGTTGGGACCCCTTATATGCCTTAGCACAGTTTTAGTCTTTTTCGGCTGTTTGAAAATAGGGGCCCCCAGAGAAAATTTTGCCCCGGGCCCCGCAAATTCTCTCGACGGCCCTGGGTATATATGGTATGGTGTAGTATGGTATGGTGTGGTTTGGTATTGTAAGGGTAGTATATACTGAGACCTTGTCAAGAATGTTGGACATAGAGATGTTTGTAGATGGGATACACACATGTACATGTATTCTTAATGCCAGTTTGCCTGAATACATTTATAGAAATCACATTTACATGGTTAAACTTGGAGTTAACCAGTCACCTTGACCCACAAAACATGAAATGTAATTTTGAACTTGGCCTTCCAACTAGGTCAAAATAATGCCAAAACTAAAATGGTAACCCTATTCCCACAGCATCCTAAGCTGTAATTAGATACACAAGGGTGCCAATAAACCTAGGTGCAAGGTAGCCCTTTCAGAATGATTATAAACCTACTACAGTGCAATAGAAACTTAACTTGTGTTTAGGTTTGCAAATTTCATGTCTGAAAAAGAATTGATGTTGTCACACCCTTACTGTAAGGTTTAGAAAATATGTTGCTTCAATCATTGATGGATTTTGCCTAAGGGTAGGGTAAAAGTTCAATGACTGTAACAAGAGCCAGTCTAAATGGCGTCCACAATCATTGGTTCCTACAGTGATTGAAGGACTGACAAGTCACTCTACTTTTTAGAGACAGCATAACTGCTGAATCAGTTGTGAAGGATTAAGAATCCAGCACAACAAACCTACCCATAGTACTAGGGGAATATGTTATGACCTAAATTGAGAAATCAAATACATATTTACATTACACAGTATCTGCAATTTTCAATCATAAATGATTTAAAAAATGGAGTACTGGATGCATATTGTTATAATACTGTAAAACAACTTATTTATACTGGAATTGATATTAGACTGAGGTTTGCTTGCAACTGACCACAGAAACCACAAGAAAATTTGTTCCAAGATTAATAACATTGGGGTTCAATCTAGGTCCAACATCATGCATCCTTGGTAACCTACTAATTAAGCTAGGTTAAACCTCAATTTAACCAAGGATATTAGACAGAAGTTAACCACTGCAGGTTTTGTTAGGAGATTTCTGGACAGTGCTGTACGTACTACAATCAGTGGCGGCGCAATGGGTTGGAAAACTGGGGAGGACATTTCAAGTGCCAACGGCACAAGTTCAATTCAAATTCACGTTAAAATTCATGATTCGAGCCGAGTTGATTCATTTGAGTAAACATCTCTATTTCAAAACAGAAATGCAAAACTATCTGATAATTGAAGGACTAGTCTGTAAGTCTGTAAAATACATAGAAATATTTACTTCACTCCAAGTATATAGGCTCTGCTGGCAGGATGCTTACGAGGTTACAATGATGAGGTTTTTCAAGCTTAAAATATTTCTACTACTTTGCTGAGTTCTATAGCAATGGCAAGGTCTCTTTCACTGCTAGTCTGGACAAGATTCTCGTGTCCATGGTAGTTGTGGTGGATCTAGCTCATAAACAATTGTTGATGATCTTGACTTTGCTGTGTGTGTGATAGTAAGATATATGCTACTGACACAAGCAAGGTAGTGACAATTTTGATGACCTCAAACAAAACAAATCAGGATATAGATGTGTCCCTTCGGAAACTTAATTCATATCTTCATTTATTACCATATTCTTATGGCTGAGCTTATACCACAAACGTACCCCCCACCCACTTTTCTCCTCGAATTTGCACAAATTGGAAAATTGACCTCCGAGAGAGCTGGGGGGATGTGTCCTCCCCAGTTCTCCCTGTAGCACCGCCACTGAGTACAATATAGTGCAAAAGATACTGTACAGTATATATTTGTTCTATAGACCAATTGCAATTGACCTCAAAATGAGCTCATGCATGATATCTGGAAGAAAACTTGAAACAAACTGCTACTCAGTAGAAGGAATGAACTTCAGTTTCTTTCATGATAAGCACATTTTTGGTATGGGTCAAAGTGTAAGAGTGATGTCTATATCTTTCAATTTTCAATCACAAATGTAGTACTGGATGCACAACTTAACAATGCGGTCTGAAGCTGGCGTTAGTTTGAGATTTAATCCACAAGAATTTGTTCAAGGTTTAACAGTGGGGTTTAACCTACAATCACTTTCAAAAGTCGTTGGGACATCTGCAGTTTTAGATCATAGGTCAATCTATACACTTGTAACAAATATTAATCCCCCTACCCCCCCCCCCCCCCTACCCAATCAATGTGTTTTCCCAATTATAAGACAATACCGCATCATATATAATGGTATGTTGGACACAACATTGAATAGGGGGCATGGGGGGATCAAAGTTTGTCAATATAATAGGTATTTGGGGCGTCTGTCCCAACACATTTGAAAAAGATTGTAGGTCCATCCTTGGTAAGCTCCCTTGGTAAGTTCAACCTCAATTACACCAGACAAAGATTAACTGCTATTTTTGTTTGGTTATGTCTGGACAGCACTGTAGTAAAATGCAGTCCAAAAGATATTTGTACTATGTGTAAAATATTTGTATACCAAACGTTGAAATATATTAACATTAACCAATGTACAGTAGCATAAAACCACACTACCACGTGCACGGTAGTTGAGCTTTTTAGATGAATGAAAATGGTCTTATATGGTTTATCATTATCATTTATATCATAATACATACAAGCGCATATTTATAGCATACACATGTGTGAGTGACAGTACGCATCGTCGCACACAGCCGACACAGGCATGTCAATGTCAAATGTCAACAGAATCTAGCATTCTATCCAAGGTATTTTAAAATACATAACTGCACCATATAACACAATTGCCTACATATAAAACAAAAGCAAAATATCTACCATATTTTGCTACTAACAGGATAAAAATCATATACAACTGAACGCCTACCTTGATATAGCCAGCCATGTTGCTCTGTTGCTCAGAACAAGTTACTATGCAAGGAAAGCGCTGCCGAAGCCTGGCATCAACACCATGTGCTGTGCGTGACACCAAAAATTACTTCAGAAACTTGCGCAAAGAACAGCCATACCGCACAATTTGGAAACATAATTATTCAAGATAGATTATGCGTGTTTGCAATCAGTGCCAAGCTATAGAATTACATTTGCCGCCTAGCGTATATTCAGAAAATATTTGGGCTATTTGCGTAATATCAATTCAGAAATTGCTTGGATTGCTTAGAGACTCGACTATGCAGTCATCATGTTACTGTTCTATATTTTCAATATGTTACTGTTCTATATTTTCATTATGTTGTCTTCATATTATTCACACCACGAATCAAACAATATACCATTTATCAAACAATAAACCATTCATCATACATCAAACCACTATAATTATCCAACACCTCACTTCAAACCATAAAGAAATATCTTAATATAGACCCAATAGCTGTTCCAACTGGACAGGGTCCCCAAAACATGTTCCAGGATCCGAATACCTGCAACCACCAATTCGATCTGACCTAAACGAAAAATAAATAAACAATGTACTTTCCCCCCACTTCAGGGCCTGCCCTCTTTTAACTATAAATGTACTGGGCCAAAGCCCCCCCAGCCCCCATGTTGGCCCCTTCAGTAAGCTATTTTGGTCCCCCCAGTGAAGGTCCCTCTTGTCCAAAGTGTAAGCAAAAAAGGGGGGAAAACTGAGTTTAGAGGAAAGTTATGGTATTCTCGCAACAAAACCTGGCTCCGTTTAGATGGGATATATCAAAAATTGTCTCTGAAAATGCAGGAAATCAAGCCACAGAGACTCAAGAATACAAAAATATTCTGGGAGAGTACCCCCAGACCCCCCTTCACTTTCCCACACCTGTAATACACCACCTACTTGTTACGTCCCCTTTCGATGATGCCCCCCCCCCCCACTAACGATTTCTTAAAAGAGGCCCTGTCCCACTTTATGCCCAGATTTAAACTTTTCACAAAGTTAAGTTGTGGTTTGGCTGACATGCAGTTCTGGTTCTATTATGCCATTTATTTCAGAAATGTTTAACATATTAAATAAATAGGCGCCCATAAAGCTTTACATGTGACGCGAATATCTTTAAGCCCTGGTCGAACGAGGATGAGAGTTGATGAGAGTTGGCATTCTTATGCAACTCTCATGACCCGTCAAACGAGCAAAACTCTCATCAACTCTCATCAAAATTTGAACCAGCTCAAAGTTGATAAGAGTGCATGAGAGTCGATGGGAGTTTTTTCTTGTGTCTTTACCGGGGGGTGATGTGAATTATTTTAATTAATATTGGCGGACATTTCTTGCTATGGTTCGCCGCCAATATTCAACTTCTCATATTCATTTGTTGATTAATTTTCAACATATTTCGAACATTCAACTCATGATGACTGATGAGTGCTGAATAATGTCGAAATTAAAAATGTGTTGGATAATATAATGTTCCAG
Source organism: Trachythela sp. YZ-2020 (assembly GCA_016169945.1). Lineage (NCBI taxonomy): Eukaryota > Metazoa > Cnidaria > Anthozoa > Malacalcyonacea > Clavulariidae > Trachythela > Trachythela sp. YZ-2020. The sequence continues at coordinate 4,028,863 of JADLSH010000371.1, read as the reverse complement.
GGCCTTTTTTAAGAAATCGTTAGTGGGGGGCGATCATCGAAAGGGGACGTAACAAGTAGGTGGTGTATTACAGGTGTGGGTAGGTGGGTCTGGGGGGGGGGATTTTGTATTCTTGTCCCCCCGAAAATTTTTTGTATTCTTGAGTCGCTGTGGCTTGATTTCCTGCATTTTCAGAGACAATTTTTGATATATCCCATCTAAACGGAGCCAGGTTTTGTTGTGAGAAATGAGAATACCATAACTTTCCTCTTTTTTGCTTATACAAAAAGGGACCTTCACTGGGGGGGCCAAAATAGTTTACTGGGGGGGGGGGGCAACATAGGGGCTGGGGGGCTTTGGCCCCTCCAGTACATTAGTTAAAAAAGGCCCTAACATGTTCAATGTCCGATTTAACTTCAATGTCGAAAATATGTTGAATAATAAACAATCACTAATTTAGATGAATATTGCTGCATATAACGAGATTTTAGCTATCCCAATAAAATATGTTTTGCCAATTAAAATTGTTAGTTGCTGTGGGTGTATTATTTGCATGGTCTATGAATGCTCAAACGTTCGTTCATATCGAATGCTCACTAGTGCAGTCCATACAAACTGAGCAATGCACGTCTAATGTGTTTTCCATACGACCATACCCGCGTTTTCCATACCCGCGTTTTCCATACCGGCGTTTTCCATACCCGCGTTTTCCATACCCGCGTTTTCCATACCCGTTACCCGCTACCCACGTTCTCCAGATAACCATATAGGTCAGTGGGGTTTACCCATAGTTTACCCGCCACTACACGTCGCAATTTGGCCTTGAGTCCTTGACCTTTGCGGGAGCGATTGAGCAACATGGCTGGCTATATCAAGGTAGGAGTTGTATTTTATTTTTATCCTGTTAGTAGCAAAATATTTTAGACATTTTGCTTTTGTTTTATATGTAGGCAATTGTGTTATATGTAGGCAGTTGTGTACAGCTATGAATTTGAATGTGCCATAGATAAAATGCTAGATTCAGTTAACATTGATGTCAGAGCATTGATGTGCAGGTATGCGACGATGTACTGTCACACATGTGCATGGCTGCATGCTTCTAATATGAATCAATATATGATCTTGTATGTCTTATTTTATATCTTATTTAATATCATAATGATGATAAACCATTTTATGTTATATTGGACATGGTCCATTCGACAGTTGTGCGTGTGGGTTTTGTGGAGGTTTTATATATACTTATAAATATATAAATAATAAAATATTATTACTGTTACTGTTGTTACACCTATTGAACCATAGGAAAATGAAACTGCCTATCCCTTTACTGAGTAGTGGCTCGTTTCAAGCTGTCGTCCATATGGTATGCATAAGCTCATTTTAAGGTCAACTGTTACTATAATTGGTCAATCATGTAAATAATATTATTTTCTTTCCTAATGAAGGTCATTATATATATAGACCATTTGCAGAATTAGTGAATTACTGGAGCATAGCATTACACAAGCATAGCCTCCACTTCATTTTTCTATTTTTGAATTTTATTCAGTCTTGTGAAATGTTTGAAGTTTCTGGCCATTTTCAAAAGAATGAAGTCGAGGCTATGCAGTGTTTTCAATAACATTAATTGTAATAGCAGGCTGCATTTCAAAAATAGGCATCTATGCTCAAAATTTCCAGATGAAAGGCAAATATATATTTTGCAAATAGACAAAGAAATAATTGGCTGTGAATGGCTGTATAAACTAAAAGTGCCAACCACCTTTTATTGAAAACACTGGCTATGTGTGTATATTATAATGGTATGCTTCAGTAATTCTGCAAATGGTCTATATTTGCCTAGTCTGTTGTTGTGGGCTTTGGTTCTTCACACTGATTCAGCAGCTGTTTCTAATATGTGGCTCTTCAGACCTGCAGGAACCAATGGCAGTGGATTGTCTTTTGTTTATAATACAGTCATTGAACCTAACCAACCCTTAGGAGACATCCAGCCATTAATGAAACAAAATATTTCTTGAAGCTTATATTAGGGGTGCGACAACATCAATTCTTGTTTGGACATGAAATTTGGAGTCTATGTAATGGTTGAGTGTCGAGTAGTCGAGGGTAAAAGTCGAGGTCGAGGAGCTGGAAAAGCCGGAATCTGTAATAGCGTGTCTCATTGTGTGTATATTTTTGCTTCTAAAGCTCCATGTAGAATAGATTATTTTATCTGCATTCGCTATAACAAGAGCAGGATAGCGGTTTTTGTCTTTTACTATTTATCGATATTCACGGATAAAACGCGCATATACGTAGCCATATTTTTCTGATGTACAAACCTTTCTGGTTTTAACTGACATAATATTACAATTTGAATATTTGTCGAAACTTAGAAAGTCAGCGCATGCCGCAGTAATTCTGTAGTCTTGACAAGATGTAAACAAGAAGAAAATTATCTTGAACTAGTTATATATACTTACTATATACTTTTCTAGGCTTGTCACTACTATGATGCTAAAACGTGCGTGATTATCTGTACAATATTGTACAACAAAACAGGGTACAACATAATCGAATCAATCAATGATTTAAGAAATATGAGAAAACCAGCAATTTTACGCGATTTAATTACTTCATAAATTATGTTCGGCAATCTTTTGCGCAAAATCAATCATTTGCGGCAAAAGAGATTTCCGAATTTCCGGCTTTATGTTAGCCATTCTGATTAATCTAATACAAGATTACGACTTAAAAAACATATACGCATTCGTTGCTTGCTGAGGGGCGAATTGCGCACGAATGAATACTTTATTTCCCTATATGCCATTATCGGCTGGTTGCTGCTACATTGCATATTTCCGTTGGGGTTATGCTTCGTTGATGCTGTATGTAATTGATTGGAGTACCGCCGTGTGCGTAGCCGCTAAAACATCATAAAAGACTAAAGTACGGAAGAATTCTATAATCCTCATGGGTTTTTTTAGCATTTTTAGGAAATTACGAATGAGAATATGTTTGGTCGTATCGGCAGGAAAATAAGCGTATTAGAGTGTTTTGCAGGAGTACGCGTTGAATCGACAAATATTCAAATGGTAATATTATGTCAGTTCAAACCAGAAATGTTTAGGCAACAGGTTTGTACATCAGAAAAATATGGCTACGTATATGCGCGTTTTATCGGTGAATATCGAGAAACTGTTAAAGATGAAAACCGCTATCCTGTTCTTGTTATAGCGAATGCATATAAAATAATCTATTCTACATGGAGCTTTAGAAGCAAAAATATACACACAATGAGACACGCTATTACAGATTCCTGCTTTTGCAGTTCCGGGTTTTACAGATTAGTTCTTTTATATGAACTTGTGGAATAGACGCCTCTCTCTCTATTAAACGCCTCTCTCTAATAAACGCCTCTCTAATAAACGCCCAGGACGTTTAATTTTTTAATAAACGCCCAGGGCGTTAATTAGAATAAATACGGTACAAACATTTTTTTGCCGTTTTACTTGTCCGCTCAGGAAATTTGGTATTCAGTACCAGATGTTAAGAACAAAAAATATTGATCTCACTATTTTTGACATTGAATATACCTGTATTTTGACAACTCTGAATTAGTCTTAATCAGTTGCGTAACTAGAATTTCTTACTACTTGATCACAGCCACAGGGCTTTAGACGTGTCGATTTATGGAACGGTTGATATGATGTTTCTTTAATGTTTTCATAGATAGAAGATGGACAGACTTTTTCTAAAGAAATGTTTTGTATTCCCCATCATTATGAGGATTTCTTGGAGTCAGTCATGATTCCTAAAGGACTTATTCTTAACAGGTCAGTATACGCTATGTACTGATTTACTACAATATAAGTCAAAGGCAAAGCAATCTACGAACAATAGCGTTATCTTGGGACGCAATATTTGGTGAGAACAAAACTATACCAAGTCACTCAATTCCCGTGGTTAACAACACTCTGGGTACTCAACGAGTATGATAAATGTGAAAGTTATAATCGTACTGGCCTAAAGAACATGTGAAGTACTGCGTGCAGATTGTGCATTATAAACGTCCGGAAGAAAGGCTTTCAGGATTTAGTTGTGTCAGTCAAAAACAAAGCTTGGTTGGGATGTATTATTATAATAGTACTTCGTAAGCTTTGTCAAAAAATTATGGCCTTTGAACGAAGATTAAACGCTGTTTCTTGTCATTCAATATCGCGGCTCACATGACCTTGATCAAATGACAGGCGTGTATTTGTGCAAGTGCATTGTGGGATATTGCAGTGTTCCGTTGTTACAGAATATTTACCTTCTCAGGGGACTAATTCAATTTGGGAGCATCAATTTTTCAAGAATCCCACGCAAGTGATTTCAGAATATATTTACATGTTTGTGGTTGTCTTTTTAGAACTGAACGATTAGCCCGTGATATTTGTCGTGATTTTAGTCATGGTCCGTTAGTGGCTCTATGTTGTTTGAAAGGTGGTTACCAATTCTTCTCACATTTGAGTGAATTTATCATCAATTATAATGGGACTTCAGGTATGTATACTTGGCTTAACATTCAAGGCCAAAATCATCTGCATACCTCTTGCATATTTTGCCGTCCGATGGTGTTTCCTCCCATAAATATCCCCTTTTCTTCAATACAAGGTTGAATTCTATTCCGGCATGGTCAAATAACAAATGAACAGTATAGGATATTGAGAATCAGCATTGGAAAGGAGGAAGGGTGGTGGGGGGAGGTGCGTTTAAAGGTTAGATGTGCACATCTTCACATGGATAACATTTAAGTCGTTGCGAAAATATTTCATGCATGGACAAAACTCGCCTCTAATTCCTGTTTGGCTTGACAGCTCAAAAGATAGAGCCGGAGTCTCGAAATTGCGAGTTTAAATCCTGCATGCTTGAATCGACTTTTACAGTTGACTTCAGCAGTGTAAGAATCATGTTGGAAATGCTTTAATTGGTTAACAAGGTTTTTCCTTTTATACTGTTCATGTTAGATTATCTAGAGTTGAATGCCTTTGCATCCAACAGTATTTATAAATTCTATCTATATTACAGTACAATATTGGCGACATGCCGTTGCTCTGATCTTATCCGATAAACGAGTTCTTTACGAAAATTGACTTTATTTATTTGTCGATTTATCTTCTGTTTTATATTGTGTTTTGCTCATGAATTATTGATGATTTGAGAACTACCTATATAACTTTATTAGTGAGTTGTTCCAACAATGAATTCTCGTCTTATTTGATTTCAGGTCAGTCAGTTCCGTTTTCGATTGACTTTATACGTTTAAAAAGCTATGAGGTAATTACGTATATATTTTGTAGTAATTGAAGAGGGGATTTTTGTCATCCCGTTATATTAAGGGCCTTGTTTACCGGCTTGAAGTCAGAGTGAGACGATATTGTATCAGTCCTATATATCTGTGGCATTGTGTTGTCGGACAGTAGTCGATGCATGTTTAGATGAAATGAAGTTGATGTAAAAAGTCAGAATCAACGAGTTCATACTGAAATTTTCACGATCTATGGCATTTTTGACATAATTTGCGCTCGTGGCGGAAGGGTGCACCATTGGGTTGATATGATGATTTCGTCTATCGCTGTTAGCCAATCAGAAATCGTGAATTATTTTAGATAAATAGTAATAATAATAATACACAACTGCAGAGAAGAGTAACAACATTGAATGTGGATTGTATTTTTGAAATACGTGAAAGATACTGACTATAGCTGATTTCCGACCCGGTCTCATGTACTTCATGTAAATATTCTGTACAATTTCGATTTTCGTTCTGCTCTCACTTCGTTCCGGTCACGTGCCTAATACTCACTATATAATGTCCATATTTAGAACGATGTTTCAACAAATAATGTTAAAATTATTGGTGGTGATGATCTGTCTTCTGTAACTGGAAAGGTAACCTGAAACTCCAACTCTATAGAGTTTAGCCTTTAGGATGGGGGCGTTTGGCCTATAATCTATATGTCTGCCATGGGCGGATCTACTGGGGGGTGCAGGGTGTGCTGATGTTTGGCCTTGAAAACATCAGCACCCCCACAAAAAGTCAGAATCAACGAGTTCATACTGAAATTTCACGATCTATGGCATTTTTTACATAATTTGCGCCTGTGGCGGAAGGGTGCACCGCACCGGAAAAATCTGCACCCCCTCTGTCAGATGAGCCTGGATCCGCCCCTGATGTCTGCAAGTTCACATCCAACTTTCTTAATTAAATTTGTATTCCAACGTTAATTCTACTATAGTATCTTGCATTCTGAGAATAAGGGGCTGAAGTATGGCAAGTTTAGTTAAAACATGAAAAGTATAGAATGTTGTCAATGAAAATTAGTATATCGCGCAAGCCAGCAGCAACGTCTCGTAACCGAAATCATGTCTCAAGTGTTTCAAATCAGATTTGTTTAATTATGGGTTAATGAACATTTTATTACTAATATGATTACTAAACATTCTTATTGTTTTGAAACTACCATTCTTGACAATCTGGAGTCTCTATATACAGATGTGTATATTTGCTATTGGTTTATGTGCTTGGAACTTTTTGTGCCAAATTTAACAGTAATATATAGAACTGTTGATAATACTGCCTCTTTAAATGGTTGTAAATACAATATTGTAATATTTCAAAATTTATTTTTATGTTTTTAGAACGTTTTGATTGTTGAGGTAAGTTTGCTGTAGTCCCAACATAACTGCAGTATAACAGTGCCGTAAGCCTGATAGTAGAAGGTGTTTGTAGATGGAATAGTCGAACGAAAATTTATATACCTAGCCAGGAGCAGTTGCGAAAAATGCAACCTGCGGCCCTGCAATTCCGGTGCAGCGCTCTAACCAACTGAGATACAGAGTCCAGCTGCTGAGCATCAACTGCAAGTTCGGTATATATGATGGGAGTGATGCCAGTATTAGGTATGGCTAAATATCAAGATTTTTCTCGGCATCTCGTTCGGTAGGACTAATAGTAGAAGGTGTTTGTAGATGGAATACTCGAACGAAAATTTATATACATTTTTTAAGCCTGTTTCATAAGTCGAATTTAATTCAGACGAATTTTACTAAATTCAAATTACCTACCTAGCTAGAATGTAATTTTCAAGACAGTCAAAGCATCTTGAAAAATCATACCCAACTTCAGACCGAAAACTATAAAACATATCCTATTTCAGACCAAAACTCAAAAGGGTAAAATCTATGTCCTAATTTGAACATATTGAACAACCCTACCTTTCGTGGCGGCACATCCTATGTAGCATACAGTATATTAGACGGGAGTAGCGTCGCTGAGGTTCGATTCAACATTGTTTTTTTTTGTTCTCTAGGATATAATTGATACTGGAAACACGATGAAAAAAATGCTTGAAATCGTTGCACAGTTTAAACCTGCTCAGGTTAAAGTCGTCAGGTAAGTTTATAAATAATTGGTATATACCGAAATGCTCTATATTGAGCTCCTCGGAGGCTTATTTATATTAGAGATGTTTGAAGGGGGCTTATTGATTTAGACTAACGTGAACTTCCAGGTCAGTTCCTTTGTTTTGAAGGGGCTAAATAATGAGGGTGGCTTAATAATTTTCTTCCCCTAAAATCAGTAAATGGGAGGCTTATCAGAAGGGGGCTTATTTGACAGGGGGCCTTAATATAGGTTGTTCGACTGTGAATCAAAATCATCATGGACATCTGGCTGCCCGTTCCAGCTGCATGTGCAAATAGATTTGCCAGAAATACTTTGGCCCTAATTCTGGTATTATATAAGTATACTAAATATAAACCAATTTTCAAAACGTAAAATAACCAGGTTCACTGTGAAGTAAAGTTAGCAAACTCTTTTGCGGGTCATTCGTTCAAGTTATTCGCGCATGCTGAAGATCAATAAGATCTAGTAGCAGGTACAATACATTCAGGGTAAGCAATTTTCATGATAAACCTGCCTTGATGGTAAGTGGTCAAAGTAGTTAAAATTTATCCCGCCATGAAGAGGAAGCTCGTCAGGAAGAAGAGCACTTTCTTTTTCAAAATATGGAGGGGGGACACCGATCTGCGTTGCCCATGCTTGCAAACTAATTTTTGCCATTTCAGCTTTTGATTTCATAAGTTTAAATGTGTATGTTAATTTGTCAGACATCATTTTAGTTAGTTTACTGCTGTGCTTTCCTCAAAGCCCACTTAACATATGTCAAGATAAATGTCAAAATATTTGTAATATATCTAAACGACGTTATATAGGTGGGTTGTCAAGCCAATTTTGTCATTGATGCTTGGTTTCTATTTTTATCTATTTTTAAAGCTTACTGGTAAAAAGAACACCTCTGAGAAGCTCGAACTATAGACCTGACTGTAAGTGGACATTGCGGTTCTTTACGCTTGAATTTTAGACCTGAATTTCCTAACAAAAAGTTGCATGCCCAAGTCTTACCACACTTATTTTCCTGTAGATATTGGTTTCGAAATCCCAAATAACTTTGTCGTTGGTTACGCCATTGTAAGTACAATGTTCGTTCGTCATATGCTGTAAGCACATATGGGTTTCTGTAACTTATTATATGCTGCTACTCATGGTGGTCAACTTCAAATATATTGGCACTTCGATGAATTCGAGAACAAATGATGCTAAATGTTGCCATTACATGTATTTTCCACCAAACACAAGATCAATAGACTTTTGTGAGTAATATAGTCACTCTGATAACTGTCTATTCTTTTAGAGTTGACCATCATTTGTTGCACTGTCGACTTAGTGAAATCCAACTTTACGTTCATAAACAAGAAGAGAACCCATGCATGACTTGAACTAGCATTCAGCCGTAATGTTAATTTGCTTTATTGAATTGAAAGGATAATCATAATGGTTTCATGGCTGAAAACATCCTTGTTACAAGAAAAACAGAAATGAAAAACAGTAATGTTTACATCATAAGCGGCCTTGCTTGCGAAGTGACTCGATAGGCCTTTTGCAACAATTGGTCACGTGACCCCATCTCTTTTAAAACGAGCAGCTGTGTCAAAATGAACCCCAGAAATGAAAAGAGTACCTCAATATCAGCTTATAATAAGCAATATGGAGGAAATGGCATTAAATTTAAGATTGAAAATTTTCTTAGAATTTGTATGGGAAAATGCTCTACTCACATGCAAACTAGTTACAAACACTCGTGGTTATAGCAGAAGAGTTACAACCGCTAGTGTGTATAACTATAATTAGCATTTTCATTATTTATTTGTATGGATTTACAATGGTATACATGTGACGTTATCTCTGAAAGTTGATAGGCTGTCGCCCCAAAATATCTCTATTGTTCTTGATGATTTTTTTTCTACTATTTGTTTTAGGATTACAATGAATATTTCAGAGATTTGAATGTGAGTGAATATTAAAATATTCCTTTTACTTTGGATGTCGTATGTCATTATAGCACTGATCTCAAAACTGGAGTGTGCACTGGAAATTGCCGAATAGTGCGTCTGCTATTCATAAATGAAGCCAATGGCGGCCATATTCGTGCGACCACCACAAATTTACTGTGTTGATGACGTAATCGTTGAATGGCCCTATTGTCTAGATATAGAAATTCGTCATCAGTGACCTCTCTTTCTTCTTAGACTTGCCAGTGAATAGCTAACGAGGCCACATCGATATGGCCGCATCAAGTTTCTTATTTCATTCTAAAGCTCACAAACGTTCTAAAGCTCATTAGAAGAGGCGTGGCAAGCTAGATCTTTCCAGTTACATAGGAAAAGACATTTGCTTTGATACTAACACTAATTTAAACACCTAACAATACGATGTGTAAAAAATATGATAGATTTGAAAATCTCATATTATAAATATTCCGGCTCCAAAATTGGTTCGTTGAATTCAAAAGGATGCTCTATCCAGTCCTGATAATTAGATCAGTGGATTACAGTATTTATAAATTGTGTCTATTTTCTTTACAGCATATCTGCGTTATTAATGAGAAAGGAATAAAGAAATATGGTAAATAAATCAACCTGGTCCTGCCGATTCTACAAAGAAATGTAATGATTATAACAAGGGTGAAAGGGTACTCTTCTTCTGGAAACCTGCTTTATGACGATTACCATTAATGACGTAGCAATGGCTGAATACATTTTAGTAAAGGAATACCAAACGGCTTTCCATGATGCATGCACGATAGAGTCAGCCCAAAGTGCAAATAATAATATTGCAGTGATAATGATTCCCGCGGACATACGAATGGAAAGCTTTTCAGGATAAAGATTCAATATCTGTAAGGAGATTGAGTACTTACTATTTGCACTACAGTCACTGAACTGTCTGAACAAACAATTATTATAATACCGTAATTCTTCGATTAAGACGCTGAGGAGCTTATTTATTTCATGCACGTCTGAGGGAGGGAGAAGCTTGTTGGAGAGTGGGGTGGGGCCTAAGTGGAGAGGGGGCTTATTGATTTTGCCGAAACACATCGATGCCAAGTAGTTAATCTAATCTGTAAAATAAGTTTCTTTCTTTTCAAGGGGGTCGTTCAGAGGAGGGCTTAGTAAAACGTTTCTACTAAAAATGGAGGTCTTATTAATTAGAAAGACAGCAAGATGGGTGGTATTTTATAGAGGATTTGAAGGTAGCATATAGAGTGACATAGCTCTTCAAAGTTCATGTTTTCATTTGCAGTGTCTTATTCCTTGTTAATCGATCATTTGGACACATTCGGAGAATAATGTTAATAACAAGACACGAGTCATTATATTTTTTCATTTTTTACGTAGAAATTACATTTGAAAGTTTTTACTGTACGAGACACGTCTTATCCTATGATATGTATAGGTTGATATATTACATATGATATGTGTAATATTGTTATGAGTGTTATAGTCACGTACATCGTATAGAAAGCAAAAAAATCGTTTTGAGAAAATAACATGACGTATCCAAACATGAAATACTAAACTACATGCACGAAATAAAGGTGATTATTCAGCGAGTGTATTATGTTATTTATAGGTTGTGTACTATTTTAGCAATGAAAACGCCTGGTAGCTAACTTTTACAACCTTATGCTGTGGCAGGTAGACCGTCTGCCATGCTAAGTAGCCTTGTACAACAATAATGGCTGTTTAGATGTTGGAAATTCGAAAAAACTTAAAAGCTTTATAGCAAAACATTAATGCTATAGGCTCTTCATATAATACCAAACAAGAAACCAAACTCAAAATTTAACCAAATCATTGACTGTTTCTCCGCCTAAAGTGGTCATTGTCACATTGTGATCTTTCCATCATCCTAGTTTCCAAAGAAGAACAAAATCTCATATTTTATTAACTACCATATTATGTCGACTATGACAAGTATTCGACCCTTAATTCATATGACCCCAAAGAAAAACAATAGCTCAGGCGTAGTGCCTGAGTAAGAAGTAGAAGGGTCCCAAAAATATGCACCCATTTTCACTCAATATGTGGGTTGAAGGATGTAACTACCTGAAAATATATAAAAACATCAACGTTTCAAGCAAAGGCCATTCCATATTTTCAGGTAATTGCATCCTTCAACCAGCATCATAATTAATGTTTGTGAGTTCACAGAAATCAGGTATAATATCAGAAGGTTTCGCTCGCAACTCGATTTAAGTAAACGAATGCAATCCCTGAACAAATTCTATTCACGACCAAACGTTTCGACACTCCGGTCTGGTGTTTTGACTTAGAATGAAGTGTTTTAATATGAAGTCCTACAGTAAGACTGAAATTATTTGATATTGCCTAGGGCTAGGACTGGATAAGGTTTTTGTCAATCCTAGGCTAAAAAGGTTTTATTCTGTGTCCTAGGCTAGCCAATTGATAACTCTTGTTCAAGTCAGGGTATAGGGCGATGATTGGCCTAAAAAGGGCTAAAAACAGCCTATTTTGAGTGTAAATGGGGGTTTGTCGGAAATTTAGGAGCCTTTGCCCCCCCCCCCCCCACCGGAAAACGTGAATTTCCGCCACTGAAGGACGCTATAGCCTACAAGACTAGATGTAAGCTAGGACTTTGTCATGATTTTTGATCAACACTAGGTCTAGGACTACATATATATAGATACTGATAAAGTCTTGATCAAGATAGCCCAAAGGTAAGGGCAAAAATTGGATATAGTTTTTTATCAAGTCCTATATTATAGCCAACTAATAGGGTTCCAGAAGGGGGGGGGGTAACAAATCCAAGTTCCCAGCCCAACTTTGCCCCAAATCCCAGTTACAAAATCTGAAATCCCATTCCCAGTCGGGCTATATGGAAACTGATCATGAATTAAAACTACTGTGCCATTTGAATAAACGTACCGTCACCTACACTGAAGAAAATTATGACGATTTTCAGGGCTGTTCATGTGAACCGGGCTGCTCCGGTAAACCTGGCTGGCGCGCAAGTGCCGAGATCCTGTCTCGTATATTGTTTTTATATGTTTTCGAGATTTCATTCACATGGGAACCAAGCCCAGTTCTTTGCCGGGCTCCCTCCGTTGACCGAAGCGAGATTTTGGCTTCCCGGGCTCATATATGTGCATTAATTAAGCTGGCCAGCCCAGCAAACCGGGCTGGAAATCATGTTACAGCGCATGCTTTATTAGTCGCTGGGGCAATAGCGAGTCAGCGACTATAGGTTAAGGAATGACTTCCCTAACAGACAACTAAAACCTTGTCACAATTAAAACATCATTTTCTCTGAAACAATTAAATAGTGAAAATAAGATTCCGCTATGGAGAATCGAGTGTTTGCGTTGGCGGTCAAATGGTCAATTCATTACCGTTAGACTACGAGCGACGGCTTCACAATTTATCGTGAATTATCGACATTAAAGTTTTTTTCTATTTCAAACGGTTGGGAGCACGCTGCCACGCTTGGCTATTCTCTCTATCACTTAAATAGCCCCAGCGACTTAACGCTCTCTGGACTGTCTAGAGCGTCTTGTTCCCTCTAGAAACAATCTAAAAAGTCTATGCAGGTAAGGAATTATAATTAACGAAACTAAACCACCTAAAGCAGTTGCCGACGACAAAAAAGCATTTTGCAACAAATTCACCTAGCGGTGCAAGCCCGCCCCATGTGGAGCAACTGACAAACTGGCCCGGCCGCAAAGCAAGCAAGCCCATTTTACGATGTAATTAAAGACTGGTCCCTGGTTATTTGAATATATTGTAGTATCTTATAGTGCAGAACGAAGCGCTATTAAATTTATAATATATTTTACCCGTACAATATCTAAATATACCGGATGAATTACACAATATGAATCTACGGTCACTGTACGTACCAAGAAACGAGCTAATTTTGATAACAATCTGGAAGCAATAATGTTACAATATTTAGAGGATTAATTAATGTTGAGGAGTGGAACCACTGGTCTTAGTAGCTAGAACTTGGTTGCAGCGCTGAGGTAAAAAATATTGATTCTATGTGTCTGCTCAGGTCAAAAAATGGATAATTCAAGCAGATGTGTCAGAAACTAGATTTGGAGACCACTAGCTTAAGGAGAGAAATCCCATTTCCAAAATTGTTTATCCCATTCCCAGTGGTTAAACCCCATTTCCAGTGCAGTGAATCCATTTCCCCAGTCCAAAAATAGGCAAATCCCAGTACCCATTCTACCCCTTCAGGACCCTCAACTAAATAAAACGAATAGGGCCAGTAGCTGTCACATATTAGGTATTTTGCATACAGGGCCGCCCAGGGAGGGGGCAATTTGCCCCGCCCCCAACTAAAGGGGCCCCCCAAATAGAAATGAAATATATATATATATATATATATATATAAATCTTCACGCGTTGTGGAATGTTGATGTCAGAAAAAGTGCTCAATGCCTTTTGCAGCAGAGCGAGTTATACTCAAAGATCTTTACTGAAAATATTTATTGCTACTTTAAGTTTCACGCATTACAACGATCATCAGGCAACTAATACAAATCCACTTAAACTAGTATTTGTATTAGTTGCCTGATGATCGTTGTAATGCGTGAAACTTAAAGTAGCAATAAATATTTTCAGTAAAGATCTTTGAGTATATATATATATATATATATATATATATATATATATATATATATATTTTCGCTGACCTCAAAAGGTGTCTGCACGGGGCTGTGTCATCTGTAAAAGAATCATCAGGCAGTTTACGGATCTATAATTTGCTCTAACTATATGTTGTCGAGCACTCTTTGCGTTTCGTAGACCTAAACCTACACGTATATATATATATATATATATATATATATATATATAGACACTTCACGCATGTCTGGATGCGCATGTGTCTGAGTATTGTACCACATGCGCTTGGTGAGGGCAAGAGTATGGTGTATAAATACGAAGTCACTCGCATCTAGACTGCGTTACAAGCTGCACTGACTAGCCGTTGAACGGCGAAACATGCATGTCTGCGGATTTGACTATATATATATATATATATATATAGTAAAACAAAATAAAGTACAAACTCGAACTACTTCATTAAAACTTTAATTCACTACAAATCTGTTTCGTATGGCAAGCCGAGCCTACCACACTCATCAGGTGAATATTGCAACTGATTTTTTAACGCTAAGAAATTTGAATTAGGATTAATCTATAAAATGGATGGCTCATATTACAAATACGTACACATAGCTAACTGTGATAAGTGTCTGTTAATTGTTTGTTAGTGATTGCTTAGTAAATGTTTCTTCCTGTGTCTGCAAGTGGATACAAGTTCGTTTCTGCGGTTAAGTGAGCTATATATATATATATATATATACAGCTAATTCAAAAAAGGTTGTCTTTCAATCATAAACATTGAGCGCGCAAGGGATGATGTGGTGTACCACAAGGCTCTATTTTGGGACCACTATTCTTTTTGCTATATATAAATGATTTACCTCAATGTCTAAATAAAACAAAACCTCGTTTGTTTGCTGACGACACAAATCTGACAGCTTCGGGAGATTCTATAAATGACCTTGAGACTGCAGTAAATTCTGATTTAGAAAACCTTAGAAAATGGTTAATGGACAATAAACTTAGCCTTAATGTAGCAAAGACTGAATTCATGTTGATTGGTTCCAAATCAATGATAAAAAAGATCTCTGATTCTCATCTGAATGTTTTCATTGATAATAAACAAATTAAACAAGTTTATGAATGCAAAACTCTTGGAGTAACAATTGACCAGCATTTATCTTGGAAAAGTAATACTGAAAATATTTGCAAAAAAATAACTTCAGGAATCTCTGCTATTCGTCGAGTCAAACCCTTTGTTGACACAGAAACACTTATTTCCATATATAACGCTATTGTTCGCCCATACTTCGATTACTGCTGTGAAGTATGGGATGTGTTTGGTGAAACACAATCAAAACGACTTCAAAAACTCCAAAATCGAGCTGCTAGAATTATCTTGAGTATGAGCAATGACGTAGATCATTCTATTGCTTTGCGTGCATTGGGTTGGGAACCACTCCAAACAGAAAGGAAGAAGGCTAAAGCAAGAATGGTATATAAAGTATTAAATAAAATGGGCCCCAAATCACTCACAAATCTATTTTCATATAAAAGTGAGAAAACAAACTATCACCTTCGGGACATTTCAAGTGGTCTCTATTTACCAAAACCGCGTACTAATAATATGAAAAATAGTTTCATGTATGACGGAGCAAACCTTTGGAACTCCATTCCAAAAGAAATTAGGGAAAGCAAATCACTTTCTTCCTTTCGAAATAAAATCGCTGCTCACATCTATGTCTATGAACAATAAGTATTGTAAATAATATACCCTGTAAATAGTCTACCAACTATTTTGATACTCTATATATCTTTTAAAACTTATATATCTTGTAAATAACTCTGAATAACACTTTGTAATTATTTTTTTGGCACACGCCCCTCGTGGAAATCAGCTTCGGTTGACGGGGTCAGCGTGTATAAATAAAATTTCTATCTATCTATCTATCTAACTTCCTATTTAGAGCCTAAAACTCCAAATATATTGCATTGCAGCAACGCCAAAGCTTATGATAAACACTTACGATGCAGAGCTACTTGTTTACTAAGCTAATTTGTCGGTTCTAATGCTTTAAATAAGCAATACCCATCATCCCTTGCATGCTCAATATTTAAGGTTTATGATATTTTGAAGGACAACCTTTTTTGAATTAGCTGTATATATATATAATTATATATATATATATATATGTAAGGGTTATTAAGGGTTTCTAGAGATTTGGGGTTTTTTAGGGATTTTAGAAGTTTTTTTGGGTGGTGTACGAGATTTTTGGAGTGATACACCCTTAACACTCCTCGTATATTACCAGGGCTCTCAGTTTTAAGGAAATTTCCTTAAACTGGGAAATTTTGAGGAAATTAGTTTTTAAGGAGACTTTTAAGGAATTAGAATTTTTAAGGAATTTTGAGTTGAAAAACACACTCGAAACAATAATTAGTTATTACACTGTTTGTTATACTTATAAGTTTATATATCCATCGACCTAATGAAAGTTTTTGGCAGTAGTTTACTGAAATCGCTGATCGTCTTCAATTTTATTGTTCGTACTGAGTGACTCTGACTCTCTGTTTTATTGCTAAATTCATAATCAGAAAATTCAGAATTCGCCATTTTCCGATGTTAAAAAGTTATTTACATATTTTCGTGCCAATTGCGTCTATGATCGCGCGCAACTGGCAGCCTAGTTCCTAGGCCTCTAAGCGTTCTCATTAATATGCGGGCTGCATTCCATTCGGGGACGTCACCATTGGGACGTCACGGAAATTAGAACGCGCGTATAGAGGACTAGGGACTAGTCTGCGCCACTGGAGTGTTCCTCGGAAACTAGGCCGAGTCTAAGGAAATTTTTGTCGACTTAAGGAATTTTTACCGCTGAGTCTAAGGAAAATTTGGAATTCCGTTCAGTGTGGCCAGATTTGGTATTAATTTTAATTACTTTTGGTAATTTTTGGCAATTTGTGGGACTTTTTTAGTAATTAAATATTTTTAGTAATTTTTTGGGAAATTTACTAGTAACCTGTTGGTAATTAGATAAAAGATGAATTTCTCAAATTTTACCAATTGTTTTGTATGAACACTGTCACATTTTGAGAGAAAATCAGATGCAGAAGGTGTTGGCATGCCTAGATCTGAATACGCTGTTCGGCTTGATGTGCGGTGAACGGCTCCCGAATGGTACTTAGGTGAAACTGGCTGAAGGGGAAGGAGCACTTGAACTTCATGGGATGAAAGACTTCCAACGCTTCTACTCCTACATTTGCTCTCTTTCACACATCGAGAATCTTGCACTTCAGGAAGAACATCTTTTTGTCGATCCAGCTTTCGCAAACCATGTGTTCCACCAAATAAAGCAAGCATTGAAATCTTTCCTGTGGAAGGATTCGGGGGAACATCTTGTCAAGTGGTTCTCGTTGCCAGCATCGTGTAAAGGTCGCCTAATGAAGTTTGAAAGAGTTGACCTTGACCAAAGAACTGTTTTGACCGTCGATGGCCTACGTAACACGTATCTTGTGACATTAGAAGGTTCCAGCCGTCCGAGTAGAGTAAGTTTAAATGAGGCAGAGGTCTACCGTAGCATCTACACGGAAGACGGCCTATTTAGTTCAATTGGTCCTGCTGGACAGTGGCATAGGAACCGGGGGGCACAGGGGGCAGGTGCCCCCCCCCCAAGTTTTCTTCAAAGTGCCCTTTTCTCCAGCTAAAACAATCGAAAAAGTGCCCTTTTCTAATAGAAGAGGTGCCCTTAAGACAAAGTGACCCCCCAACTTGAACATGCTTCCTACGCCTATGCTGTTGGATGTATTGCGATTGACATTGCTCTGGCAAAAGGGGGTACGGGAACGATTGTTCAGTCGTATTACAGCGTCATGAAGTCGCCAAAAAAGTGTGGTAATACTACACAAAACGTTCAATATAAAATCACTGCAGTTGTAATAATTGAATCGCATTAACATTGATTTTTTTCTTTTTAAAAGGACAAAACTCGACTGGTGTTTGCCCTCAATTCCGCAATTGGGTCGCGCAGTAAAGGAAATAGCAGAAATTTACATCAGTGGAGACAAAGAGTTATCTCTTCCAAAGCATGCAATTCCAGTTTTGGGTGATCGAGCCAAATACGTTCGTAAAGGCAAAGTTATGAAACGACTTCGCACAAGTGATGTTCGGCTTCCTTTTTAACTTTAAAACCGTGATTCAAGGTCCGCGAACTACCTGTACCTCAGAAAGTCATCTCTGTTGTTTTTTGCGTAAGCGCTATTTGTCATGATTCGTCACCCAGCAAGTGACGACTTTCTGAATAGGTCAGTATTCTGTGCCTGTACTCAGTGTACTGTGCATGCCATGCAAATTTAAATTTTGTGTCGCAGTTCGGTCAGTCCTTGTGGAGTATGATGTACGGTTGAGTTACCAAGTTGTTGGCGCACAAAAATTCTCGTAAAAAATGTTGGCGTAAAAATTCGGCGGATGATAAACGAACTTTCCACTATGGCACAGGCGGGAGGCAGTTCGGGCAGCTAAGGCAGCTTAGCCCGCTGATGCCTGTCGCAACTCCTGAGGCCTGCGCCTGCCTGAAGATAAAGTGTTTTTACAATTTGGCATTTTGGCGCCAAAACACTAAAAATAATTAGTTTTAAAAATAATTGGCAAACAGAAATTCTCAAATGTTTCCGCAACAATGCTTTCTAGACTTCTAGTTTGCCCAAAGCAGGGGCGGCGGAGCGGTTTGGGTATTGGAGGGGGCAAAGGTCTCTCGAAAAATTATGGACATCTGAAGGCGACAGTCCTTTTGTCCCCAGCTCCGCAGCCTCCGCCGCCCCTGGCCAAAGCCTGAAATCTTGCCAATCTTGGGTTAATAAATTATAGGAGCAATATGAACAATGATATTTATACTCATTATACTCGCTAAGCATTATGGTAGTTTAATGCAAAACTGAATCAACTGATTTATGAGCTGTTTTGGAAAGTGTGCAACTTTTAATAATATTTTTCTGGATTTAGTAATCTGGTCACACTGATTCCGTTCTGAGAGCCCTGTATAATATAATAATATAATATAATATTAATAATATAATAATAATAATATTATATTATATAATAATATAATATTATATTATTATGTATAATATAATATTATTACTGTAAATAGCCTCTCAGAATTCAGGAATTTGACATCCCTGAGACCCTAGATTTCAACATTTGTTTCGGGGGAGAATGCCCCCGTACCCCCTAAAGTATTTTAGTACTGATTGCAGATTGAGAATGTTATTTATACTGTTCAACTGGTTCAAGACTTCAGAATGTAATAAATAGCTAGGGCCCCAAAGTTATTTTTTGCCCTGGAACACCAAATTTCTCTGTGCGGCACTGTTTGCATAAATTACATTTACATGATCTCAGACCTGCCAAGTCTCACGATTTAATCGTGAGACTCACGATTTTTGATGCTTTCTCACGATCTCACGATTAAGTCCCCAAATCTCACGATTTTCGGCAAAATCTCTACTAAAACCACAAGTGATTCCAAACACCCGTGGAAAAAAGAAATATGCTATTATTTCTTGTGTCACCTTTATTTCAATGTTTACATTCTTCTCGCATGCACAGCTGAAAACTAGCGCCTAAATGCAGGAATTTACGGCAAGGCACAATTCACTTCATCATATATTACATGAAGTATTTCAATGACGAATGAGTTAAATCTGCTGGTCGACATGACTATCGGCTTATCTGCTTGTTGGGAAATCAATATAATTCCGCGTAACAACTAAAGCCATAAAGAAAAAACAGCCTATTTTTAATAAGCCTTGCATTACGGTTATATTAACAAAATATAAATGCATACTATCCTAAGATTGAATATCTATTGATTATTTTCTAGTGTTGTTAAAGTTAACCCTGGCCATATTAATGAGCAAACCTGAAAATTTCGAAGTCTCACGATTTTTCAGTCAATCTCACGACTTTTTAGATAGCAACTCACTATTTCTGCTACTCAAGGGTTGGCAGGTCTGTGATCTAGTTTAGTATAAAGTTTACTAGTATTTGTAATATTATAATTTACGAGAATTGTCTTCCAAAAGCGTC
This sequence comes from Trachythela sp. YZ-2020, assembly GCA_016169945.1. Classification (NCBI taxonomy): domain Eukaryota; kingdom Metazoa; phylum Cnidaria; class Anthozoa; order Malacalcyonacea; family Clavulariidae; genus Trachythela; species Trachythela sp. YZ-2020. The sequence goes on along the minus strand of JADLSH010000371.1, from coordinate 4,008,798 downwards.
TTCACAACCTAATATATAATTCAAAATTATTCCTAATTCCCTAATTATTCTGAAACGTGATCCCTCGAAATGCGGAAATGATCCCACTCAGCGAGGCATATTTCTTCGCAGACGTCCGACTCTAACACTAACCAATCAACATTTAGTATTTTTGATCCTACTTAATATGTATTCCCAGCGGGTTTGCTATATAAGGACGTCGTTTCGAAATTTCAGTATTGCGAATTGCGAAGTTATACCTCTCTCATTTTCTCAAGACAAAAAGTTTGAATTCGAAGATGCCTCCCAAACCTGGTGTTGCTTCAAAAGGTGGAAAGAAGGCTGGCAAGAAAGCCGGAGTTGGTGGCGGTAAGAAGAGACGGGCAAAACGTAAAGAAAGCTATGCTATCTACATCTACAAAGTTTTGAAGCAAGTTCACCCAGACACTGGTATCTCCAGCAAGGCTATGGGTATCATGAACTCCTTTGTAAACGATATCTTCGAGCGTATTGCCGGTGAAGCTTCCAAACTTGCTCACTACAACAAGAAATCGACTATCTCTTCTCGGGAAATCCAGACTGCTGTTCGTCTGCTCTTGCCTGGAGAGTTGGCCAAACACGCCGTCAGCGAAGGAACGAAAGCCGTGACCAAATACACAAGCAGCAAGTGAAAAGGTTTACCTTTCAACAAACAAACCGGTTCTTTTAAGAACCAACAAATGTATAAAAGAAATAGACGAATACTCGATCAGTTGTCTGGTAACTGGCGATTAAAACGTGACCGACTGAATATTTGGCGCCATCTCTTGCATGCCCTCGAAAGCGAAATATATTTTGTTAACCGAGACTGCCTGCTAATAATATAAATCCATTTGCAAGTTTTTATGTTAAAATTTCAAACCATAAATGCTTTTACAGTTGTATAAAGTACCAAACATGTATCTCGGTAATAAACTGTTGCAATATTGGTCTCTAGACTGCTAGAAAACGAATTTCATTGGACACCTCGCTAAGCTAAAAGAAAATAACTTGCTCTTCGATTAAAACACGCTGAATCCAGATCTAAAAAGTTATTGCGGCATCTTAAAGTGCTTATAAACCCAAAATGGGTTTTTATTGATTCGGATAAGGCATGAAAAGTTAGTTAGTAAGTTCTAGATTAGTTTTTGGCTTAGACTTTTAGTTTCGGAGATATAAAGGCTCAAACAGGCAAATTTTGGCATTTTCTGAAAAAAAGTAGCGCGACCAAAATATCACCAAGGGGCCTGGATCCCAGGAACCCAACTTTGATAAACAACTTGAACTAAGAAATATATGGCGAAGATATCGATGTATTGTGTTTTTTTGCATATTTTGTCTAAACGATGTTTCGTTTGTGCGTGATATTACACAGAAAGTACCAACAGTAATATATCTAGCTATCTGACACCTTTTTTGGATGATAAATCACCTACTGCGGCTTTAAACCGATAGAAAAGAGGACACCGAAACTCATCGATCTGAGACATTTGGTGGCAAATACAGCCTCGAGGCTCTTTAATGGTGGCAAATACAGGCCATAGTTATCGACCTATGAACAAAGACAAATGTACCCAGTTGTCCCAACATAGGACAGGAATCAACATACAGGTAAGCTGTGATTTTAACAAATGCAATGATGTCTATTCGCGCGTATGAACTTTGGATATTTAACGTTGAATCATGCCACCTAAATGTGCATATTATTTGCTTAGCCTTAGTATACAACGGTGTTTGTTGGCACACAAATCGATTGAAGTGCTTCTACCTCTGAGAGATTACATACTGCTGTTATAGAATAATATATCATATATGTTTCAATGTGAAAATTATCACAACTTTAATGCCTTTATGGTATTTAACTAATATAAATTAATAGGCCATTCTACTTTTAGATTTCAACCTACTTTATATGTGGACTTTCAGTGTCTTGTATTATCCTACACATGTGGTCAATGTCAAATGTTTTATATGACAGTGAGATACTGATGCTAGCTATATGTTTGATTGATACATGTATTTGGCACAAAGTTGATCACCAAGTGCTGCACTGTCCCACTAGTGGAACCACCTTAACCTGAGTATCAGGCATTTCTGCGGTTAGGCCTTGGTTTGTTAGCCACCTATGTTGAAGAACCTTAGGGAGGCTAAGAAAAAATTCCCTGAATAGAGATATACACTTCAAAATTGTATAGCCCATTAAACTATTTGTTTGTCATTTCATCTAGATTATCAGTGAAGTAAACTGGAACCATCAGTGAAAGATGAATTAACATTTTTAATTAAATATTTATTAAACATATTTATCAATATATGTTGTATTGTGACTCTACTGTGTCTTGGGGGCAAGTGCACTTTTAATAGCTCAGCCCCTTGATTGATCGATTATTTAACCCATTAATTGGCAAATTTTACTCATCAGTGGTAGAGTACTGCCAATTAATGGGTTAACTGCGCTTGATTGGATCGGCTAAACCTTAGCTGCTTTTTGGGTAATGGGTTACCTAGAAAAGAGCCAGACTCCCACTATGGAGGAACTTTACCCATCTGGAAGGAGAGATTCCACTTATAAAATGTGCAAGGACATCTGGTACGGGAGGGGGCATTGAACTATAAATAAACTGGAACGCTAACTCAAGGGGGGAAATTGAAGCCATATGAAGCCAGTTTTTCTGAGGTTTGAGTTGAAATACCTAACGCCGAACATTGGGCTGTATATGAAATTGAAGCTATTAAAAAGTTATATTTGATATAAAAACCTCAAGATTTTAGGTAAAAAGGAAATACTTAAAACTTTGAGGGAAAATTTGCCGTATTTTACAAAATTGCGGTTGTTTTTGTATTTTTTAAGTATTTCCATTTTACCTAAAGTCTTGAAGTTTTTATATCAAATAGAACTTTTTAATAGCTTCAATTTCATATACAGCCCAATGTTCGGCATTAAGTATTTCAGCTCAAACCTCAGAAAAACTAGCTTGGCTTCAACGAATCATAGGACTTGATCATAGGAGTTAGCGTTCCAGTTTACTTAGAGTTCACTGGGAGGGGGTCAACATCCATTTCCCTTCATGGAGAGAAAGTCATTTTACTTGCACAGAGAAGCACCTTTCTGAGTCACTTAAATCAGCTATGTGGGCATGCCAAGAAAGTTGGATGTGTGTACACTGTGAGTAAAGCAAACATGCATCACTCTCACACCAGACATCTAATGTGAAAGTTGAAGCATGTTTGCTCTGCCCACACAGGCAAAGCTACTGTAATAGAAAGTATGATGTTTTACAGATCACATACTGGCCTTGTGGCTTATTTATTAAATTAGATATGTTTCCCCACTAAAACATTCTCAAAAGATGAATATTATTCTAAGCCTATTTATGTGGCAATTAATGTTTAGTGTTGTCACAATAATTCCATATATCTATATATCCAGTTTATGATATCTGTGTATTGATCATCTTTCATTTACATGGACAAAGATGACAATCTGTCAACCAATCTTCCTATGAAAGGTTCTGTGAGAATATACACGGGGGCCAATTTCATTAGATTGTGGGTTGGCCAGTTGCAGTTAACCAGTTATTATTCTTGAAAATGTCCAAATTTTGGGTAAATTTGGATGTAAAATTTGTAGCGAAACAAGCTTCCTTGCTAAAGTGAGAACCAACTTTAAAGCTGGTGTAGAAATCAGAAATGAAATGCAACCGATTCCCATGTCCATGAAGCCATGAAGGCATGAAGACTATACAATGCAGTAAAAGGTTTAAGTTCCATTCCAACAAACTTTTAACCCTTGCATTCGTTCATTTATTTCTTCTTTCTTTATTTGATACTATACGAAAGAATTTTATAAGCAATTGGTTCGCCAGAAGAGGCATCTATGTCCCAGAATTTATAGACATAAGTTACTGCAAGTGTCATGGTCGTCTCCACGATCGACTTTGAAATCGCATTTAAATCCATTCCTTCGTCTATATTCCACGATTGACGATGCAAACCACTAGAAGGGTTACTTTACACACTCAAAAATGTGTTTGAGTTCAAAAATGTGTTTTTTTCCTCAAGAAATAGCCGACTTTTCAAGATGATTTATCCAAATGTAATAGTTTTTATAGTAAAATTAAATACACACGTTCCTGGGACCCAGTCCCCCGGAAGACGCTACTTTTTTTCCAAAATAGCGGCTTTGAGCCTTTATATCTCCGAAACTAAAAGTCTAAGCCAAAAACTAATCTAGAACTTATTAACTAACTTTTTATGTTCTATCCGAATCAGTAAAAACCCATTTTGGGTTTATAAGCACTTTAAGATTATGTTTATAGCAGGTTCCGCGAAAACACATCTTTCACAAATCCTATAACATCGCCGATTATCTGCCGGTTTCTATTCGACTTACAGGCGACAGCTGTTTGAGGTATGTGGTTATTATTTTAACATTTGTGAATTGCGAGAAATATTTTGCATGTCGTCGGTTTAATATTCTTCCTGATTTCACCTAAACTTCAGAAGTGTTCTATGCGATAGTTTTAAGTTATGACAGGAAAAAACAATGCTTTTATTGCTGCTCAACAAGTAGACAACGGGAAGGACGTTAGCTTTGAAGATACCAGCTTTTGTAAAATACCAACGCAAACGGAATGGTTCTGCTGCTCTTGAGATCAAGAATAATGACAACATATTGCTGTTGTTCTACCTTCATTTAAAGCCATTGTTGTTCATTTGACTAAATTATAGAGCAGATTAATTTTACAAGTGTTTTTGGCGTGGCACCTCTAAAAGTTGGCATCCGTGCCCAAAACTTTGGGCACTGCACCTCTGACTTTATGCGACAAAAATTGGCACTGGTGCCCAAAAAATTGAAGGTGCTGAGACTTCATTTAGTAATCACTAGAAAGTGGGGGTGCCTTTCCCCAATGGGCACGGTGCCCATTAAAAAAGTATCCCTTGTAAAAAATTGTCATGTAAACGGGTGCATAGCGAAATGAACGTTTGGGCACAGGTGCCAACTTTTAGGGGTGCCTTGCCCAAAATGCTTGCCTTGTAAATCGGCCTATACACTCCTGGACTAAAATAATAAAAGGAGATGCATTTGAGCATTGGGTGTCAGCCCACTATTCCTCAAAGCACATTAACTCATTCAAGGTACGTTCACACACAGCGATTTGTCGGGCCAATTTTAGGTTTTGCTGAATGTTAATGACAAATATTTTCAGTTGATGATGTCACCAGATGACGTTTGCCACGTATTTTTCAAATATCATTAAAGTGCATCTGAAATCGGCCTGACAAATCGCAACGTGTGAACGTACCTTAAGCCACAGTGTGCTCTCTTTTAGTACATCTGCCTTGTCCAGACTGCAGAGTTGGTCAATGCTGCACCTGAGATTTCATTTCTCAATGTAAAAGTTTTAGCACACCTGGGATGTGCTTTAATATAAACAATTTTTATACTCTAATCTATCCCCTAAAATTTCATTGTTTTAATATCTATTTGGTCAATTTTGTGACTCTGACTGCCTCTTGATGTGCCCTTGGAAACAGTTTTGCATCCTTGCCCCTATATTTGTATCTTCTGCACATGCAAGATCTCATCCAAAACACAGCCCTTGAACTCTCTAGCTGGTGTCTCATACCCAGGTGCCATCATTTGCTACATTGTTGTGTGGCTAGGGTATATGACTGCTGTATTCAGAATTTTGAGGTGGCATAGCAAACCTTAAGTGCCTAATCGTGAGGCAGACTTATTATATAATTTTACTTGTCATGGGCAGTCATGTGTGTTATTTGTAGTTAATGGGTAGACTACCCCATCTATCATACCTTCTGTTAACTTGTTAAAGCAGCAATAGAAAAGCAAACCTTAATTTTACAAGGCTTTCAATCAGTAAGCCACATATACATCAGTGCAAAATAGGCTGAGGCGGTTAATCTGTTAACCGGAATGAATCGGTTATTTTTAAAGATCAGTTACTCTGGTTTCCTTATTTTGAGATAACCGACTAACCGAAATACAGATTCAGAATTAAAAGAAAAACCAGTGCTGTGTGTGTTGAAATAGAAATGAATGAAGGACAAGTTTTAACGTCTCAAATGTATTTCAAAACTATATCCAACGTTCTAAGAGATCCGGTGACAACGAAGCTACTCGGTACGCCATCAGAAGTTCACATGGTTCTAGAGAGACTTCTCAAAGAAGCTGGGTTTTTTTCAATCAGACGAAGAAATGGACGATTCAAATGCATTCCAGAACGGTCAGCAAAAAAAGAAAGTATGGCCTTGGAGCATTGACAAGTATAAAAAGGCCAGAGAATGTACTGCCGTCTGTAGCACGGTCACCACACCGCGCGATCGTTTGTCCACTATTGACGGTATTAGGGACTTTACAGTCGATTTCATCAAACTTTTGCCAAAATATTCCGAAGTTCGTTCCGAACTGGTTTCCAAACATTAGCGACTGTTTTTTTCATCACGTCCCCATCATAGATTAACAATTCAGTCACAGGAGCGTGTTTTGTGTCATAATATAATTGTTCAAAAGACTCGGTTGAGTCGGTTACTTCGGACCTGTATATGAGTTTGTATGCATTTCATTTAGGATAGATAATCTCAACTGTTTTAGGGTAAAATGACCATGACGGACAACAATATGTGCCAAAACCCGAATCCAGTGCCAAAACCCGAATCCAGTGCCAAAACCCGAATCCAGTGCCAAAACCCGAATCCAGTGCAAAACGCCCGAAAATGACCACACCCAGAAACAGCACTGCCGACATAGCTCTATCTCCTAAACCATCAAAGCTACAGACTTTCTGAAGTGGTTATAGTGTTTAGAATGGTTACTTTTAGGGGTGGTCATTGGATAGTGAAACGTGTCTAGGTACAATATTTTACAAGAAAATTACTATGCACCATCCCAGGTCAACTGCTAATTATACATCACACAACTTCATGACTCCCTTGGGCGGGGGGTCGTTAACTTCAATTGATCCCAGAAAGGCTATATTCATAGGATAAAAAATATACTTATTTCAATATAATACTAATATATATAGTTAATGAGGGTTGATATTGTTTTGTTGACATATAATACAGTTCATTTCACTTACGATTTCAGCCATATTTTGCCATTTTATTGCTTTTTATCACCGAGCCTCGCAAATACTATCCACAAGTTGTACTTGAACATAATGATAGTTGACTAAAGAATAATCCAACCAAGTTTCGTCTGGTTTTGAAGTAGTGCAGTGTATTTATCTTCGATATTGTAGAAGCGATGTTTTGCTCAATTATCGCGCCAATGCAATGTCTACTACGCTTTTTCGTCTTCAACCATAGCTTCAACAGAGGCGTCTTCAAATGTATTTAGATTATAACATCCAAAAATACTTAATAGAAAATGATTGCAGACAGTCTACCATTGAACTATAAGTAAACTATATATAAGTATATATAGAGCAGTGAGCTCCATATATATCTGGAGTAAGAACTTCTAATGTTCGGCCAATAGGCCAAGTGAAGCCAAGATGGCGGCAATTGACGTCCAAACTATGGTCCAAACTCATGAAGGTCATAAACAGTTTTAATTCCAGTTGTTTCCAACAGATCGCATCGCTAATCAAGTTATTAGTTCATAAAATCATGATGTTATAGTAAAAACACGAAATTTCGGCACACTCCTTGCAAACCGCGCGGTCGAAAACAATAGAAAGGGATTGGCACTGGACGTCAATTTCCGCCATCTTTGGCTTCACTTTTTGGACATAAGTTCTCACTCCAGATATATATATATAGAGCGGTCGAAAACAATAGAAAGGGATTGGCACTGGACGTCAATTTCCGCCATCTTTGGCTTCACTTTTTGGACATAAGTTCTCACTCCAGATATATATATATAGAGCTCACTGATATAGAGTTCACTGCAGTCTACCCGCGGCGAAACACCCGAAAGGCGGGCGTGTTGAAACCATAGTTGAAACATAACTACAACAATATCAAGATATTATAAAATATATTTATGTATGTACGTATTATAATTCTATTCAAAATTTATTACAATACCAAAGCTTTTGGGAAAAGAGCCAGTTATAAAACACGTACTGACTATATTATACAATTGTGGAAAATGCCTAAAATGGCCTTAATGAGCAATGAATATACGAGATGAACTAGTATTAACCATCTGTGGGGCATGGGCTTCCCATTGCCATTGGTAAACACATTTATCTTCGACACAAATTAAAATTATTTCTTCCTCATCTCTGTCATTGACTAAAACTTCTTTACCATGAGTTTTCTTGTTACACCAGCCAGGATCAACTGTTCAGTGCAGGAATACGCTACAGTAAAATAGACTGTTAGTAAAAATAACACTGTATTGCTCCAGTGTCATACTGCATATACTAAGAAAGAAACTTTTCATTAAATATAGTTTGTAGAAAGGACAATCCCTTATTTTTCAGTGTTATGAACTAACTTTATTCATACAGGATAGCTCTATCTGTTCTCCCTAGAGTTCCAGTAAGGGCCATCCCTTTATTGGTACAGTGTTATTACAGCAGGAATCGTAAACTCAATTAACCTTATTCACACTGGATAACTTTATTTGTTCTAACCTGTTCTCCTTAGAGGTCCAGTAAGGACCATCCTTTCTTGGTCTGACAAAACCTAAACTCCGGCTCAAGTAACAGTTTATTCACACTAGTGTCTGTTCTAACTACAAAACTAAACTAACCATATTTCTACTGTCATTTCTTAATTGTTCGTTCTAGAAGGCCAGTAGACAGTAAGGACAACCCTTAGTGCAGTTGATACAGACGTGCGGTGCCAGTGCGGGTAGAGTATAGCAAATACGGCGGTTGAATATATGAGAACTTCGACGTTTCGAGCGAAGGCCCTTCGTCTGGAAGTTAGTAGAATGGGTCGGGGGGGAAACATGTGCTTTTATAGTGAATACAAAAGCGATCACGTGATAAAAAATAAACCAATCAGATGGATTTTTCCTCCGACCCATTCTACTAACTTCCAGACGAAGGGCCTTCGCTCGAAACGTCGAAGTTCTCATTGTATTTTTCAGGTAGTTTTACACAACAGTCACCCGCCGTATTTGCTATACTCTACTGACCCACACTGACACCGCACGTTCGAGATATTTTCACAGTAGAATCCAGTGACCACGATGGTACACCTCAAGAAGTTTTGTCGCAATCTCCGGAATGAAATGGTTAGTCATATTACACTATATTTACCATGTATCGATATGCTAATATATTTTGTGATGTGATTTCCATATTTTGTTTATGTTTGACCTAAACTATTATTTCTATGAAATACCTGTTTATCACTTCCAACAAGAGCCAGGCCGCAACACAACAGAGTGAGTTACCAAGCAAAATTCATGACGTGTCAGTGTTTTTCTTCTAAAAAATGATGGGAAAATTGTAACTTGCGAGTTAACAATGTTAAATACCTATATTAAAATAATAATTTTCCGACCCTTTTCTGCCTTTCTTAAGTCCCGCAATACGTATTTTGTGGACCCTCCTATAACAGAAAACCTACAAACTTGCTCTGCAAAAATTTATAAACAAGATCATTTTCAGCTCAAAAGCCCACTAAAACTATATTGTAATTCAGTATAATAGTTGATGGTGTTTGTTGATGGAATATTCGAACGAAAATTTATATACATTTTTAGACCTAACCAGGAGCAAGTTCGTTGCGAAAAATATTAGTATTTACCCATATACCATATACTGGCATCCCTCCCATATATATACACGAACTTGCGGTTAATGCTCAGCTACTGGACTCTGTAGCTCAGTTGGTTAGAGCGCTAAACCGGAATCGCAGGGCCGCAGGTTCGATTCCTGCCAGAGGGCCTAAGATTGCATTTTTCGCAACTGCTCCTGGCTAGGTCTAAAAATGTATATAAATTTTCGTCCCAATATTCCATCCACAAACACCATCGACTATTATTCCCATCGAACGAGATGCCGAGAAAAATCTTAGTAATTTATAATAGTACAAGTTATAACTAACACCTGAATTGGTTTAGCTGTATATCTGCAGATGTACACACAAAAACTCAAAGTCACATAGATATATCTTCATTCAACCTTTTCCTACATGAATGAGTTGTTTAAAACACAAACACAAAACAATCTTATATTCATAGTTCGAATTTTAATGAGTGTTCAAACTCTGTAACTATCCCATTGAGTGCACGCCTGACATGCTAGTTGACTCTTATAAAGTGTACTGTGCCTTGAAGAAAATTAAATGCCATAAATCAGTCGGTCCTGACAATATTCCTAATAGGGTACTTCGAGACTTTGCATTAGAACTATCGCCCGTTATATCAGAAATTTATAACTGTACTTTGAGAGAAGGAAAAATACTCGTCTCTCCATTACCTAAGTGTATGCCACCGAAGAAAATCGAGAAAGACCTTCGTCCTATATCACTGACGCCACAAATTGCTAAAATAATGGAAGGCTTTACTTTGGAATCCTTATTAAGTGACATTGGTCCCAAGATTGATCCATATCAGTTTGCGATGAAAGGCCGCTCGACAACACTGGCACTAGTGTTCTTGCTACATAACGTTTTAGAAGTTCTCGATCGAGGTGGTTGTACAGTCCGAACGTTCTTCGCCGACTTTACCAAAGGATTTGATAAAGTAGATCATAATATTTTTATTACAGAGTTAGAGAGATTAAAGGTACGTCCCGCTATAGTAAGGTGGATCCGAGCCTTTCTGACGGGGAGGAAACAATGTGTTCGTATTCGTGATTTAAAATCTTCGTTCAAATACTTGAACGGTGGCATACCTCAAGGTACTAAACTTGGTCCTATCCTATTTGCCGTGTTGGTAAACAACTTAATACGGGATTGGAATTTTAGAATTAAATTCGTGGATGATTTAGCTACCGTTGAAATTAGTCCAAGATGTTCACCAAGTTTAACCCCTTTCTTGGTCAACGATATTTATGAATATGCTAACACCAAATGTATGCGATTAAACCCAAAGAAGTGTAAAGAAATCGTTATCGATTTTCTCAAATATAGACTACAGTTCCAAGATGTATTACGAATTGGGGAACATACAATTGAAACAGTAACTTCATATAAGCTACTTGGAGTTTATATAAGCAGTGACCTCTCATGGAACAAACACTGCGAGTATATTGTCAAGAAAGCTAACAAGTGACTTTATGTGCTACGTATATTACACTAAGCAAGGATCGGATTTTTACAGCTCGTAACGGTATATTGCAGTCTAGTTAGGCCGATTCTCGAGTACGAAGCCCCATGCAGTATGGTCGGCAATACCGGACTACCTAAGTGTTAAAGTAGAGAGGGTGCAAAAGAGAGCAATGAAGATTGAAAAGGCTGGTCTTGAAACATCACATAAGAGAAGAGATGAAATATGTAAGAGGTTTGCGAGAGGAAACAAGTTATCTGGACCCCTTACAATTTAAGACCTATTAGCGAATCGAATTGCCCAAATTTTGTAAATAATGATAGATTTTTAAATTTTATAACTTGTAAATATTAGATTATTTGATTGTAACATTATAAGATTGTAACTTTTTAAATTTTACAACTGTTTCAAATTAATATAGTGTGACATTCATAATATAGATTATATTTGATTGTATAACTGCAATACTATAGTATTTGCATTAGTATATTCTATGTAATTGTAGAAACTTGTAATTCAGCATTTGCTGCAAAGAGTTTTAATAAACCTGCATTATTATTATATTAATAGTGACACACTGACACAATTTTTCAATTTCGCTCATTAAGGCATAGTGACGCCGAGTACTACGGTCCAAATTACTTCTCCCATGCAATTTCAACATTGTTTCGCAGTTACTGACGAAAATATTCGGGATTATTTCGTCTGAAGTTGGTTTGACATGCAATCTTTTCCTTAATGACGTCGATATTTGCCAGAGTGTTGTACCTCATAAGTTTATGGAGTCGGTCAAACTGTCTATGATTGTATTCGAAATTGAAGGATGAATAGGGTTGTTCAGGATCATCAAAGATAGCGAAGTTTCCAAAGTCTTTATCCTCTTCTGTCATTCGCGGTACCCCTGAAATACGTCGTAGATATCTGTAATTAGTTTCCTTCTGTATAGTAAGACTGGACCTACAGGGGGAGCGGTTTAGTCTTAAAAACTGATAGAATTATCCAGCATAAGTAAAGTTAGTCATCTTGTCATGTAAAAATACTGCAAAGATTAGGGTTTGGATTAGAGGCTGGTGAAACGAGTATGAGAGTTGATGAGAGATTTTAGAAAGCGAAAGTTTGCATGAGAATTTTATCAACTCTCATGCTCCAGTCAAACGAGACCAAGAGTTGCATGAGAGTTGACTGGATATTACCGCACATAGCGATCAAACGTGCAAAAACTCTCATCAACTCTCATCAACTCTCATCAAATCTGAACCAGCTCAAAGTTGATGAGAGCGCATGAGATTTGATGCGAGTTGGCGGTCAAACGCGAGCGGGAGTTGCGACTCTCATCCTCGGGCTTTTAGGATGGTTGAGGTTAAGATTATATAGGTTAGGATTGGGCATATAGGATTCGGCAAGGATCAGGATGTTATTCTAGTATATCAATATGAAAATTCACCAACATTTTCTTACCTGGCTCACTGAAATGTCTGAATGTCTTGTTGACAAGTGGAAAATGTAAGATGGTTGGACAATCGGAATCTTCAAATACATAACATTCTTGAATGTCGGGATTGTCCAGTACTGGGTTCCCTTGGATTTGTGGAAACGGTAGCCCTTGCTCCTTTGCCCAGCGTTCAGCTTTTAAAAGATTCTGGATGAATAGGGGGAAAAAGCGTGCAATAATATATTTTTGGCTGAGAACTGTTCAAATTTAAACTATTGTCAGAAAAATACAGTGACTGACATCAAAAAGGCTACGAGAAAATGCCAAATCATCTTCAACGAGTATTTATTACTTTCTCTTTGAAAGTTATGCTTTTTGTATCTTTCCCGGCACCGGCCGTCATGCAGTCTTGGCTTTTTTGTCTCTTCTTTTGAATGTATAATAAAACAATGATTCATGGATGCGGCTTACGCATGATATCAAGAATTATTATATACACAAGCTCTGGATATGAGGTATTCTACAATCTGATTGGTTCTCTACTAGCAGGATATTAGCTCTTATAATATAGCCAACCACAATGCTGCAATCTGATTGGTTGTCTACTAGCAGGATATTTTGTGATATCCTACTAGTAGAGCAATATCCTACTAGTAGGGAAAAACACAAAATGGCTTCCAGATTTGTAAGCATGAATGATGAAGAAATTGGAGTTTTGCTTCAAAATAGCACGCCTAAGAACACAAAAAGGCAACAATATATCCTGCTAATAGAGAAAAGTAGAAAAATGGCTGGCAGATTTGGACAATTAAATGAAGAGGAAATTCAAGTTTTACTTGAAAAAAGTAAATATCCAGATCCAGAGCTTGTGTATATAATAAAACAGTTATTCTACTCACTCTCGTCGTATATGACTGATAGAGTTCGTAGAATAACTGTTAATTGTTCAGACCTCGGTCAATGTTATCCGCCTTCAGAAGATAACATTGACCTCAGTTTGAATCATTCTTGATATCATGCCCAGCCACATCCAATAATTATTTTTCTCTTCATTATATATTGTAATATTGTATTTAGTGGCAAACATATATAGAATTGAGAGATGTACTTTAACTTGCTTGTAAGTCAATCACCATCTACTGGCCGATATTAAACGCTTACCGAAATCCACCATCAATTTCTTAAAAAATAAGTGTACTCACTTTAAAAGGCAATTCCTTATCGCCGCCATCTCTTTGACTGAAATCAAATGACAAAATGATTTCAACTTTGCGTTCAGGTCGTAGCATGGTAGGAAAAGGAGAGTTGAACGCGATACCGCTGTCCACTAAACACATCGTCTTGTGATTGCCAGATGCCTCGTCGTATTCACAATTTTCACAGTCTAGAGAAGAGCACAGAAGCTTTCATTAGTAGAATCATTAGTAGAACCTCAGCAGAATGTATTATTATACACAATACATAAGAAAACTAGCCTCAATAGCTTTATCAGTTCTATTAACTGCGATCAGTTTCAAACTCTCCTCCCTCGGGTCAAGTAAAGGCCAATCCTTATTCGTTTAGTGTTACTACAGGAGGAATCCTAAACTAACCTAACTTTATCGAGTATACTGCGTAACCCTGTCAGTTCTAGATTGTTCTTCCTAGAGGTCCAGTAAGAGACACCCTCATCGGTCCAGTGTTACTACAACGGTCAGTGCTACTACAAGAAGAAATCTAAACTAAATCTTAAAAACTAAACTAACTTTATTTATACTGGAAAGCTCTCTCAGTCCTGTTTAAACTCCTAGATGCATGATTAGTCCAGTGTTATACAACGGGAGAAAACTAAACTGCTCTATTATTTTTAAAGTGTTCTCCCTAGACTACCTAGAGGTCCAGTAAGGGCTTTCTCCTAGGCTATGTCCACACGAGACCGGACGAATCAGGACACTGTACGAAAATCCGTCTGGTTCCACTTGTTCACAGGGTAATTCGTAGAGTTAGATGTGTTTGAATTCGTCTGGTTTCATGCGTGCCATGTGAAAGCGAAAGGTGAAATCGTGCAAATTTGACCACGGTTCCGAATTCATCCGATCTGTATGAACGGGGCCTTGTTAATCCAAGCCCCATGTTGCCGCCTCCCATTAAACAAATCCCCCCCAAGTGAAGGTCCCTTTTATCCAAAATATAAGCAAAAAAGAAAAATGACTTAGTTGACTTCTTGTTAGGTCCATTCTCCTTGTTGGCCCTCCCACTGACGAATTCTTAAAAAAGGCCCTGCAATTATACCTTGTTCATTCTTGAACACTAGTCCTCGTAGTACGTTGAAGACTTCAGCAGCTTTTCCTCGTCTGGACGCAATGAGATTGATAGGATTGAGTGCGTCGGCTAACCAACTCTCTTCTGTGAAAACAAAATATGGTTGGTTAATACGGGGGGGGAGGTATTCCTGTAAATTTAACATGGGATGATTCAATGTTATTATTTCTACACTGTTACAGTAGTTTTTAGTATTTGTTGAGGCAGTTGTTAGTGCTTGTGCATTTCACTTCCACGACCACGGGTTCGATTCTTGCAGTATACGTGCAGTTGCTTGATAATAATTTTGTCTCAGTCCCGTGTGAGGGAGGTGCTTCCAGATTGATTCTACCGAACACCACAGGTTCCTCCTAGTACTCAGGTTTCTTCCTGTACTGACCTTACTGGACCTCTAGGGAGAACAGTTTATAACGAATAGAGTAGAGCTATCCAGTATAACTAAAGATAGTTTCGTTTAGTGTAGTTCATACAGTACCATTCACTTCGTCTTCGGCTAATCCGTCTTCTTCATCCTCAGTATCATCATCTTCAGTTTTACATCGACTTGCTTCTTCAAGAGCGGTTTTCTCTGCAAATAGCCAAATACGAACAAAGATGTCGCTTTAATACCAATTTGTTTGTTTTGCCTGTACAAACTGTCAAAGTAATGAATGACAAATTGGGAAGAAATCATTGGTCAACTATTATTTACCAAGTTCATCTTGGACATCGTTTTCAGATACGGGATGATTCTTGTTAAACAATGTGCTTAGAATTATACCAAACGCACTTCCCCATATTCCTAGATTAGTAAGAAAGTTACCGTTATTAATTATGTAATATGAAGTAACTAGCCTGCAGGCGAACTGATACGCGTTAGAAGGCCTAGCACATTTCGCAAATCCTCAACGCCTGATTCCAGGCTATTCCAATATGGCATTCGAAAACTTAAATGTCAATGAAAGCAGATCCATTTATATTGTATGGTAAGTTACAGTTTAAGTGTATTTGACCTGTTAATGTGTACTCATAGAAGGGCAAAAATGGTTCCTAGAAGGGTAAAAATGGTTCCTAGAAGGGCAAAAATGGTTTCTAGAAGGGAATATTTGCGAATTGTGCTAAGCCTTCTCGCTTCCAGCCACTCCCCAGGTTTCTAGCTCACTCCAGCGCACCAAGCGTCGCGGAAGTGAAACACCAGGAACTAGTCCAACAGAGGAACTAGTCTATGAAGTAACCTAACACTGCAATTGCCGTGCGATTGCGATTTAGTAGCGGCAAGACTCGGCTGCGGTTAGAGTGCGGTTTAGTTTCGGTAGGTTGCGGTTTGGTTATATAAATAGATAGATAAACTTTATTGAGTAGGATATGTAAACACAGAAAATCTGTACAGAAAAAAACAGTTCGGTTGCGGTTCAGTTGCAGTTAGCCTGCGGTTCAGTTGCGGTTAAGCGGTGTTCGAACAGCGGTGGATACATGGATTAACCACATGCTTTTATTTCGTCTAAGTGCTACTGTATAGCACACATATTTTATAAAACGACAAGAACTCACCTTGTAAATAAGACAACGGAAATTCTTCAAATTTTTTCACCAAACATCCTTTATAAAACTTGCCACCAAATTCTTCTGTTTTTCCAAACACACCATATTTGGCCATGCCGTACTCAAATGGCGTGAACTCCACCCATTCTAAACAAAATACGAGTGCTTGATATTAAGAAGCGCGTGTATGTCGTGTATAGTCGGGTTTTCATTTGGTCGTAATAGTCGAGTATTCATGGCTAAATTATACATTCACTAATTACGCATTCAGTTCTGGAACAATAAGAGATTGCTCTTACTGGACCTCTAGGAGAACGTTTAAAACAGAACTGATAGAGCTATCCAGTATCACAAAGTTAGTGTAGTTTAACTTTCCTTTTGAACGTGTCTTGTAGTGGCGCTAGGCCAATAATGAATGTTTGGGATGGACCCGCTTTAGGAAGAGAAGAATTTAGACAGAACTGGTAGAGCTATCCAGTTTAAACAAAGTTAGTTTTCTCCTGTCATGTAACATTAGACTTTCGAAAGAACAGTTTAGAACTGATAGAACGATACAGTATAAATAAATTGGCTTATGAGTTTTCTAGTTTAGAGCAAGATTAATATATTTACTCTAATTTATGTAACTTACCACTAAATTCAGCTGCTGGTAAGTCAAAGCGGACACGGATACCAGTTGTAATTGGAAGTGGCACTTCACCAAACCTTACTTTACGACTCTGGTGGCTTAGTTTTGATTCTTTATTCTGGCGAAAAAAGAAATAATACATACATGTTATGCATTATTGAAAACCTTGAATTCCTATTCTAAAGGTTTTAATTAATATGAATAAATTGCAGAACAAAGAATGTGGCACTGACGCGCAGACATTAATACCTTAAAAGCAGATACAGGCTATTTAACATAATTGATCATTGAATTCGGTTTTCACATGATATGAAGAAATATCAAGACCGAAATTTGTTTTATCTGTCGAAGCTGAAAGCTGAGGCGGATAACACAAACAGAGGTCTTGATCATAATAGCTACACGTGTTATGATTCAACTGTAATTTTATTCCGACGCAGAACGCGTCATTTGGATGCGCAGTCGAAGCTCCGAACTGACTTATACTTACATCCAGGAGGTAATCCCCGATAAACAATCCATATAAATCCACCAGCCTGACAAGTTGACCTTTTTGTGCTTTTTCTCGCATAAGTCTTAAGAAGTGCCGAGCATGAAAATGATCCCACTTGTTCGTAGAAAATTTCTTTCTCAATTCGTCTGCCATGCTTTGACATGTCAAATGACCTGGCCAGTTTTCATGTTGGTACAGCGTTGATATGTACCTGTGTAGAAGAGAAATAATGTCCGTGTTTTGCATGTGATTTACGACGGGGAGGAATCGGCATGTCAAAAACAAATTATATGTTCGTATCATAAGCTTGTATCGCCACAAGGATCATTGGGTTTCATTATTCGTCAACCTCAAAAAAATAGAATTTTCCTGGGATGCTTATGTATCCCATCTTGTAACAAGTCTGCCAACAAGCCGTCAACAAGTTGTCAACAAGTATGGAACAACTTGTTAACAAATTGTAACAAGCTTGATGGCATTATCAGACTTGTTACAAGGTTGTTCCAGCAAGTCCGTTACATGCTTGATATAACAATATTGTTACAACCTTGAGTTGTCAACCTTGTAACAATCTTGTTGTATCATGGCTGTGACAGACCTGTTAGAACAACCTTGTAACAAGTCTGATAATGCCATCAAGCTTGTTACAAGTTGTTAACAGCTTGTTCTAAACTTGTTGCAACAACTGGGAACAAGCAGTGCGAAGACAACTTGTTGACAGCTTGTGAACAGATTTGTAACAACTTGTTTGCAAACTTGTTACAATTTGTGCGTTTTTACGCGTGTAGACGGACTGAGCTTTCGGTATATAATCAATGTATTGTTATGGAAATATTATAACACTCTTCTGAACTAAGTCTTTCAGTTTTCCTATTTTGTACACCTACTCGAAAAATTAAGTTATATTCGTTTTAAACAATTTTTGGCTCTAAAATGATATACAGGATGTTGGTCAATGTTCTATCATTTAACCTCACATACCATGACGAACCAGACAGTCCAGTTACATATGCAGAACAGTCCAATATGCCGGATTCTTGAAGAGCAAGGAATACCCCTGATAATCCACACACGGCCCTAAATCCTCCTCCTGATCCCATGATACCAATCGTCGGCACCTTTAATTAGACAAAAAGTAAGGATTGGAAACCAAAAAGCGAGATTCTATAAACTACATACATGCACACCTCAAGACTTGAATATACTCCAGGGATTTGAATGACTTCCCAAAGCATAAGCCCTGGGTAAGTTGGGAAACACTAATGTGCAAACATGGTTTCCCAGCCATATCCCCCCCCCCCCCCGCCATATTATTTAAGTCAGAAGGTGAGCAAATCAGGAAACATTTGTCCGAAACATTTTCCTGTAGCAGGGGCGGCGGAACAGGGGGGCTAGGGAGGGGCTATAGGTCCCTCAGAAGTAGACGAGCACGCCCCCGGACCCCCACAGTCGGTGTAGCACTCTCCCTCAACCAAACCAATCTTGCGCCGCCAATGGCCTTACAGTGAATAAATTGGTCAATCACAGCAAACACTGGCTGTGGCGTTTCCAGACGTTAAAAACTAAGAAAGAAATGTTTACGAGACAATAATCGCGCTTGCGAAGGCAAAAACGTCTAAATTTGTTGGGAAACATTTTTTCGATTGAGGGGCTTCGGTGGCGCAGTCGTCAGAGCAAGTGCCTTTCACCTCTGAGATCTTGGGTTCGATTCTCGCTGCGGACTCATGACACTTATCTGAAAAGAGTTAGTCAACGTTCTACTTTGAGTCGTGGGTTTTTTCCTCGTACTCGGTTTCCTTCCACGCGGAGTGTTGACGGGGTGGGTTGGGATACTCCCAAACTAACCCTGCAATCGTACTGATCATAGATGTGCTCTCTGATCAGACATGAGTCATACGGTGGCAGCCAGAGGCGCCCTTTGTTCGCCTTCGACTGGACCAAGTCGAGCTGCGTCCTTCGTAATTCAGCTCAGCTCTCATTAGAACGATTAGCACACCCTCACTTACTAACCCCTACTACTTGGAAAGGAAACTTTGTTTCCGTAATCATGCTTTTGATGGTGGGCAAACATGGAGACATTTGAGGAAACATCAAGATCTCCAGATGTTTTCACAACAAAATTCTCGATGGTG
Source organism: Trachythela sp. YZ-2020 (assembly GCA_016169945.1). NCBI lineage: Eukaryota > Metazoa > Cnidaria > Anthozoa > Malacalcyonacea > Clavulariidae > Trachythela > Trachythela sp. YZ-2020. The sequence goes on along the minus strand of JADLSH010000371.1, from coordinate 3,989,094 downwards.
GCATAAACGGAAAAATTTGAGGGAACAATCAAACCTCATCAATGTTCTTTGGTGCTTTGTTTTCATCCAAAATTCTTGGCATTTGTTTCAATATCTCTGCCTTTCTTTTCAGTAGAAATTCCTTTTCTTCATCACATAAGTCGTAGCTTAGTCTCAATTCCTTTGTTTCACTAAAAGATGCAAATCTTAGTTCGTTTTTCCTATGATTTTACAACATTGTTGACTATTTGGAAACAACAGGAAAGTCAATTACCGAATGTATTATATTTTTCATCCATAATGACAAGTGAATAACAATTTTTATACTTACTCATATTTAACCAACAATTTCAGCTCGATAGTTGTTTTCTTTAAACGAGACAGAACATAATGTTTCATGTAAAAGAAATGTTTTTATTGCGGATATAGTTGTATCACTTCTGTCCAAATTATTCTGAGGTTCCTTATTAATCCAGTGTTACTATAGGAGGAAACCTAAACTAAAATAACTTTCTTTATACTGGACAGTTCTATCAGTTCTAAACTATTCTCCCTAGAGGTTCCTTATTTGTCAAGGGTTATTAGAGGAGGAAACCTAAACTAAAGTAAATAATTTCTTTAAGAGCAATTAAATTAAATTAAATTCCTCCTTTACTGCAGGAGGAAACCAAAACTAACGTAACTTTCTTTATACTGGACAGTTCTATCAGTTCTAAACTGTTCTAATAGGAGCGCAAACGGCCACTCGTTATCGGTCTAGTGTCACTACTCACTACAGGAGTAGACCTGAGTACCCGGAGAAAACCTGTGGTAGAGTCAAACTAGAAACGCTATTCTCTCATCAGACAACTTCATATTACAGAAATGAAACCCTGGTCAAAGAGGTGACATACACTAATCACTGTGCCACTAGAGAAATCTCTTATACCTCGTTAACTTTCAGTATTTTCGTGATCTCGGTATCCATAGCTAGGTCATCCAGCTCCAGCTCCTGCGTGCCAACCATGTCATCTAAAACAATATCCTCATCTTTCATTGCGAGCTCTGTTGAAGGGAATATACAAATATATATACAAATATAATCATGTGTGATATTGATTTGCGAAGTGGAAGCAAAACATACTATTAACAATCTATTTGTAATGTGGCCGAATAACATAATAAAGTAAAAACGTTAGTGCAAAAATCCTATTAGTTCTATCTAAATAGCTCTCCCTATAGGTTCAGTATTATTCGATAGGTTAAAGGTTCAGTGTAAACGAAATATATTCATGAGCTGTTGTCTCTAGAGGTCCAGTAAGAGGCGCCCGGCCCTTATTGCCGTTCGAGTGTTACTACGGGAGGAAACCTAAACTAAACTAACTTTAATTGTGCCTGAAAGCTCTATAGGTCCACAAAGGACCATTCTCTTTATTGATCCACTGTTAGTTCAGGAGGAAACCAGAGTGCCCTGAGAAGACCGCAGTGTTTGTTAGAGTCAAATTTAGAAGCTAGCACTCTTCTCAGATGCAATATAAGCCAATTATGAATTGGCTCATTAAGGCGAAATTTTCGGCATGTACTAAAACCCGAAACGGCAAAACGAAACGAGCGAAACAACCAAAACGACCGAAACGAAACGACCAAAACGAAACGACCAAAACGAAACGACCGAAACGAAAATAATTACAAAAAAATAACAAAAATCTCAAAGTGAACAATTGTGCTATTTTATAAACTAAAAATTATGCTCATTAATTACATTGTATTTCTGGGTGGCTTTCTATACCTTATTGCGCTCTTTATGCATACTGTAAAACAATAGGTTATTTACATGAATAGATAAGATTTAATTCCTTGAAATATGTACCATTTCCTCGAGCAATAGGCCTATTCGGTCTCCATATTGAGATGGCGTCAAAATCACTGGTCAAAATCAGTAAACCAGTGCTTCCATGATGGCCAGTTTAGGCGCCAAATTCAGTGATTCCATTTTCTTCCACATTCAAGTTAAACTGACTGTTTTCGGCAGCGTTTTATTTATATTGTTGTCCGTTTCCATAATTCCATTGGGCATTGAACGATGATGAAAACGACACACATAGTCTACAATTCTCTTTTCATGTGTTAAATTTCCTCTTTCGGGATCATTTTCTCCGTAAATTTGAGATTTTTGTTAATTTAAAAATTATTTTCGTTTTGGTCGTTTCGTTTTGGTTGTTTCGGTCGTTTCGTTTTGGTCGTTTCGTTCCGGTCGTTTTGGTTGTTTCGCTCGTTTCGTTTTGCCGTTTCGGGTTTTAGTACATGCCGAAATTTTCACAGAGCGTCAGACGTGAACGGCACATGAAATAACCACGTGTGTCCCTAGTTATTTCTGCATAGAATGGATTTCTGATGCTTCGCCTACCCCCCAATCTTCGACTAATTCCCTTTAGCCATAGTGTAACTTCCCTCTTTAACATTGGTGCTGGATTTAATGGAGCAGTCGCCAAGCGAAGTACATTTTCAGATGGACCGGCGTCTGCTGTTGTTGCATCAAGGAGGGCTTCGATGTGCTGAGTGCTTCGTTCAAGGAAAAAAGCTACATTTTTGCAGCCTTTTTCCTCAGCTAAAGCTACATTTTTCCTTGTGCCTCTTTAACTGTTTCAAGACAGTTTGCCGGCCTCTCGATCGCATTGTTGTTAACAATGTCTTGATCAAGTACTTCCTCAAGTGTAAAATTTACATTTCGGCCGGCCGCCACCTTGACAACAATATAAACGCTTACGCAACATTTTGGCAGAATACCGCAGATCATAATGAATGGCGAACTAGCGTTTTCGCGTGCAAAAATGCCAGACGTGCACAGTTCCGCGAACACCCCCATTGTCACACCAAGTATATAAGATATTATCATCCTACCCAGTTTGTTTTGCTTGTCCTGATTTAAGTAAAATGTAAAACTTTCATTCCAAACAGGATTATACGTGTCCGACTTGACCGTCGTCTGTTGTCTGCTGTTGGGACTTGTACGAACTCTCAGCATCACATATGGATCCGGTCTTTCAATTGGTAAAAAATTAAACCCTTCAAAATCATAAAAAATGCATGAGCAATTAAGCTTATTAACAGGGTTCTTTCCCTGATTTGAACATAAATTTCAAGGACATTTTAAGGACTATTCATGGTGAAAATATGTAAAAAGGTGTTTGTGGATGGAATATTCGAACGAATATTTATATACATTTTTAGACCTAGCCAGGAGCAGTTGCGATAAATGCAACTTTAGGCCCTCTGGCAAGAATCGAACCTGCGGCCCTGCGATTCCGGTGCAGCGCTCTAACCAAATGAGCTATATGATGGGAGTGATGCCAGTATGTCTAAATTATATTAATTTTCGTTCGAATATTCCATCTACCAACACCTTCTACTATTAGTCCTATCGAACGAGATACCGAGAAAAAAATCTTGAAAGTATGTAATTTTAAGGACTAAATGGGAGGATCTTCGTGCAAAAACATATACTATACTAAAAATGAAAGTGCGTGGGTCAGTCATGAAATGGAAAGAGATCAAACTAAAGCGATTGACTAATTGTATATGACTCTTCATGCCTTTCACCCACGGATATGTCTGAAAAGGAGAGCGATTTTATACATCAGTTTAAGGACTTTTGAGTGCTCAATTTTGCATCATAAAAATTAAGGACTTGATTTTTAAGGACTCATATACGAACCCTGTCTGTTATTAAATAACCCGTAATATATGTGATGTGAATACGTATAGCTAAAACAAATTAACGTTTGACGCTGATACCAACTTAACTATGAGTGCTTATACTACTTAATAATTACCTAATTTCCCCCGCGCTGCCGATCGGTAAGGATGGAATCGGTCGCTGGTTATGATGGGTTTGTATCATCTTCTAGCCCCCATAACCAGGCGATGAATCATAGATAATTCCCAATCAATGGTACCTCCATCCCATCGCGACAAGTCACCTGTTTAGCACAGGGAAGATTGTACAACTACTGCCAACCTATATGTGTACTCTTACTTGCCTTCAGGGATTATTCTAAGGTGCAGTGATAACCAATTTGTGCAGTGATAAATGAGATTTGTGTAGTGATAAATGAGATTATGTCCAGTGATAAAATGCGATATGTGAAAATGTGTATATTTTTGCATGAAATAGAATATGCAGAATGCAGATTTGGGCTCATTAGCGGTGATTTTGGCTCATTTGCCTGCATATAATTAGTGACATGCATGGGGTGAACTTTAAGTTGCAGGATCAGAGTACATGCACTCATGCAGGGCAGTCAGAACGTTTTCTAAAATGTCGCTAAATTTATATAAATTTTATCATTTTTCACGCTTTTGTGCAGTGATAAAATTTCCTTAGAATAATCCCTTTTACCTATCGCGTACAAGATATATCCCAATATATCTTGGTGTTGATTGAATATTGGTTAACATACTATGAATCTCCACATCAAAACGGGGTTGTCTCATAGTGGCAGGTAAGGTACTGACACCGGTGAGAGAAGTGACAGACGGCAGACAACAACTGGGAGGTAGGACGGGATGCGTTTAGAGCAACTGAGAGGCATACTTCCAAATTCCTTAGCTATTTATACGCTCGGTTACCAGGATACTTGCTCTAGGACTAATCACCGATACTGTGGTTAGCGAAGCGAATCAGCTTCCACTGCAGTTAACTGACTTGTTTTTATGCATGTTATAAAATATATGAAATAATAGGGTTAGGGGGTAACGATTAGTGTTAGGATTAGGGTAAGACACTAAGAATTAGTGTTAAGGTTAGGATTAGTGTTAAATCGCCGTGTAAGCCAGTTCTGGCTTATGCAAATGACGCGTTCTGCGTCGGGATAAAATTGCAGTTGAATCCAAAGTATTCAACAGTTCAAGTCATCATTTGAATATGCAAAGATTCCTCGAAGAACAATTACTTTCCGCCGCACCTTAGTGCACCGGCTTTCTTTTTTTTTGCTTTATACAGAAGACAAAAACTATTTAATGGACAGTTCTATTGTGGTTATTTGCAAAATACAAATTAAATGAATGGTTGAACAGTTAAATACTTTGATGTGCATATTTTAATTATTCCAGTCTCAGCTACCATGTCATGATTCAACTGCAATTTTTTCCCGATGCAAAATGCGTCATTTGGATGTGCAGTCGAAACTCCGAACTGGGTTACTGTATTTAAATTGTTGTTGTTGTTAATATCAACTTAACTTACATTTCGTAAAAAATCCTTGAACGCTCACATGATTTGCTTTCACAACTGTAACTGTCAACACTTTGATTTTCTCTTGTTTTACCTATTCAAAAAACAAGTATAATTATATATAGGACAGTTTCTATGAAGGTGGCATTCCAGGTATTTTCGAGTTAATTCAACAACTTCAATTACTAATCATAGCCACTGGTGATTGGGCAGTTAAGGTAGTGTCAGTTATAGGACACTTTGAGTTCAATGACCTAACTAATCATAGCTATAAGACAGTTTCTATGAAAGTAGTGTTCCAGGACCTTTTGAATTCAATGACATAACTAATCACAGGGCAGTTTCTATATATGAAGGTAGCGTTCCAGTTTCTTTGGAGACTTAAGTAGCTAATAATAAGGCTGTTTCTATGAAGAGACGGCGTTCGTTGAGTTTAGAGCTATATTATCTGGTCTTGCTACCTGAAATCGATCAATGGTTTGACGTCCCATGGCTTGACAAAATTTTCTTCAATAATCACTAAAAGCCAACAAAATAAGTCGTTATTGATAATAATAAGGAATTATACCACAATAATGCCGGTCAATATACCCCTGGAAAAAATATATATAATCCTGGAAAAAATATGATGGAGGAAGGCAGATCTAAACAGCTCTATAAATAGCATCACTTCGTAGAAACATGAGGAAATTCTTATGTCTAAATTCTCAATTAGCTCAGTATCGCTGCATGATAAAATAACAAATTATATGTAAACCTGCATGCAATCACCTTCAAAAGTTGTTGGGACACCGACAGTTTTAGATCATATATCACGATCTATACAGTTGTTGCACACATTAATCTCCCTGCTTCATTCCCCTCCCCCTCATTCAATGCTGTTTCCCCAATCCTGACAATAGCGCATCAAATGCAAAGGTAAATGGTGCACAATATTGAATTTAAGGGATCGAAGTTTATCCAAATTATAGGTATTTGGGGCATCTGTCCCAATGAATTTTACCGGTCAAATCATAGACGGTGGCATGAGATATGAGAGTTGGTTTAGCCGGACCATGAGATATGAGAGTTGCAGGCAAGAGAGATTTCGAGCAAGAGTTTGCATAAGGGTTTCCTCTGCTCTCATAGCTCGGTCAAACGAGAACGTTGAATGAGAGTTGGCAAATGAGACTCTCGTAGGCATAGCTGGGTCAAACATGAAGAACACGAGTTGTATTACAGTTAAGATACGATTTTACATCAAGATACGAGTCTCAAATGAGAACAAGGTTGCATGAGAGTTGACAAACGAGAGTTTGCATGAGAATTCAGCTCAACTCTCATGGCTCGATCAAACGCGAGAGCTACATGATATTTTCCTCAACTCTCATGGCTCGATCAAACGCGAGAGCTACATGATATTTTCCTCAACTCATGAAAACGAGGACAAGAGTTGCACGATCGTTGACAAACTCGGGACAAAAAGATATATCAACAAGACAATTTTAATAAATAACATGGCAATATGATATACACTATACAGTCAGGAATCATGCTTGACAGAATTTAGCCCCATACAGACGAGCAAGTTTTCCTTGACAAATTCCTTGACGAGTTTATTTGTTCGTCTGTACGGCAAACAAGTTTTTTCAATCAATTTTTAATTCCTTGAAAAATTTTACGAGCCCGCATATTAATGAATACTGGAGATGAGTGTGCAGTGGCGTACTGCGCATTTCTATGTCAAGTTTTCCTTGTCGGCCGTACACACGAACAACTAATCTTCGTAGTTCAAAAGCTAGAAAAACCTGGCATGACTAGCTTTTGAACAAGGCTCCTTTTCAAGGAAAAATTGTCAATTTGTTGTCGTACACACGAGCAAATAAAACTTGGCAAGGAAAACTTGCTCGTCTGTACGGGCCTTTAGACCAATTAGACGTGCACGACATAATTTGCATACAAATTGTGTTTAAGTTTAAATCTCAATCCGATGACGTTTTGTGAATTTGTCAGGATGCATGTCTTTTCCTTTATGCGAGATGGTATGATCACAGAAACTTCGATAGTGTAAACCAGTCTTTATTAACACCAATCAATGCAATCACCATATATTTTCCACCACTTTTGATCGTGTAACTAGCCTTAAGAGTTAAGAGCGGCTTAACTGGCTTAAGAATAGTTTCCAAGTATAAATAGGTCTAATAATTACCTCGTTCAAGTTTATTTAATATACGTATTACGTACCTATATCCCTTATTCTGAACGTTGAACGTTGGTCTTAGCTTTGTATAGTCAGTGTTCTCAGTGACGAACCGTTCGGAATGCCGGTCTGCGCTAAATTATGCATTGCAAAAACGTTCTGGCGTAATGGCGTTTGTTTCCACTGCACCCGTACGTAGCGAAACGTAGGCGTAGCGTTTTTCTTTCTTTCCTGAGCTCTTGGGTAGAACTAATGACTTCAACACCAAAGAAAATGCTACGCGGTACGTGACGATACGTTTGAAGTGGGAAACGGCCTTAAAACACAGATTTTAATATATGAAATAAACAAAAACAAAACTCTAACTCGTTTGTTTTGTATTAGCTTATCTTTATATAGAGGTCTGTGCTTACGCTTCTGTCAAATATTAATGTAGCAAACTTCACTGCATTTGTTTCTTTTGCTTTCATTTCAGCTACAGGGTGAAAACTATAGGCTTAAAGACTGCTTAATTTAACCTCTTCTACACGAATGAGTTATTCAAAAGACAAAACACAAAACAATCTTATATTTATAGTGCGAATTTTAATGAAATTTCAAACTCTCTCGTAATACTACTTGCATTTATCAAAAATATCAATAATCTTATTAAATCTATGACTAGGCCATATATTACTAAAAAATAAATGTCATTCACACAGAAACCATGCCTATACACTATAAAAGTACAAATCTATACACTATGTCTATTTAATCCCCACTATTTCATTGGCTCATTTAGGCAGAGTGACGCCAATTACTATGGCCCAAATTACTTCTCCCATGCAATTTCAACATCGTTAGTACAAGCAATTACTGACGAAAATATTCGGGATTATTTCGTCTGAAGTTGGTTTGATATGCAATCTTTTCCTTAATAACGTCCATATTTGCCAAAGTGTTGTACCTCATAAGGTTATGGAGTCGGTCAAAGTTTCTATGACTGTATTCGAAATTGAAGGACGAATAGGGCTTTTCAGGATCATCAAAGATAGCGAAGTTTCCAAAATCTTTATCCTCTTCTGTCACCCGCGGTACCCCTGAAATACGTCATAGATATCCATATTTATTATTTGGAAGATAGTATATATTTGCAATAATATTAATTTCTGCGACTGTGCATTCGATTCCAGCAATATGCAATTATATTGTCTGATTTTAATTTCGCCTTAGCCTGTGGTGGAAAAGTGCTTTCAAATACCACAGGTTTTCTCTGGGCACTGATCAATAAGGGTTGCTCTTAACGGACCTCAGTCTAAGGAGAATAGTTTAGGTGCAGCTGATTGAACTATCCACAATAAATAAAGTTAGTTATCTTAACGGATGACCCGTCTATGTATATAGATACTGCAACGACACTCTCACAATTGATAAATTCTTCATTATTATGGATGATGACATAGAGATAGTAGTGGTAACGTATGGATAGTACTGAGAGGAATTTAATAGTGTGCGACGGGGGATTAGGGTTGAAGTTAGGGTATGGCTATATGATTAAGGCTATGACTAGGATTAGGACTAGGATTAGGGTTAAGATTAGGAATTTAAATATTAGTATGTTATTCTAGTATGTCAATATGGCCGACATTGACCAACATTTTCTTACCTGGCTCACTGAAATCTCTGAATGTCTTGTTGACAAGAGGAAAATGTAAGATGGTTGGACACTCGGGATTTGCCAGATCTTCAAATACATAACATTCTTGAATATCGGGATTTTCCAGTACTGGGTTTCCTTGGATTTGTGGGAACGGTAGCCCTTGCTCCTTTGCCCAGCGTTCAGCTTTTAAAATATTCTGGATAAAAAATGAACAATGATGAATAAACTATAGACGATGACGGATAAAGAATGAAGTTAAGCGGAGGACTGTGCGAGTTTAGGATGTCAACGATATTCGGACCTTTTCGTTGTGGCGAATTTCTCAACATTTTTTCGCCCCACATTAATGCTAATTAGCTAGCTTAATTAAAAATATATCAGTCTTTCATGTTACTTATCATAAATACTTAGTTAATCAGCTATCTTTTCGAGAGTTTGGGAGGGGTTGCTCCCCTTCGCCCATTCCCTAGTGCCCACCACTGGTTACAGGGAATACAGGAATCATTCCTAGTTAACCAGATCATATGACCAGTGTATTTAAGATAGTTGGATGCGCAGTCGAAACTCCGAATCGGTCAATTTTTTACACAATAAATGTACTCACTTTAAAAGGCAATTCTGTATCGCCGCCATCTCTCTGACTGAAATCAAACGACAAAATTATTTCAACTTTCCGTTCAGGTCGTAACATTGTCGGGAAAGGAGAATTGAAAGCGATACCGCTATCCACTAAACACATCGTCTTGTGATTGCCCGGAGCCTCGTCGTATTCACAGTCTGTAGAAAAATGTAATACATTGATAAGGTTTAGGTTGTCGTAGTTTTTGCGACCGATTTCAAAACCAAACAAATACAAAACTAAACAAACTATATTTAAACGGAATTAAGTGAATAGCTCTGAGTCACTACCAAACTACCGATACAGTTATAAGAACATAATTTAAGAACTAGATATCTAATCTAGCATTATTTATACTGGATAGCTCTATCAGTTTTGATTCTAAATTTTTGGGCATCTCGCTCGATAGAACTGAATGTTGAAGGGTCTTTGTAGAGGGAAATTTCGAGCGAGACCTTGGGATGGCACTAGCCTTGGGATGGCCTTGAGATGGCCTTGGGATGGCACTAGCCTTGGGATGGCCTTGAGATGGCCTTGGGATGGCCTTGGGATGGCACTAGCCTTGGGATGGCCTTGGGATGGCCTTGGGATGGCACTAGCTGGATCTCTATAGGGAGAACGATTCAAAACTAATAGTTGTAGGGTCGTGGTAGAGGGAAAGTTCGAGTGAAAATTATAAACATATTTTAGACCAAAGCAGGAGCAGTTGCGAAAAGTGGAACTATAAGCCCTCTGGCAGGAATTGAATCTGCGGCCCCGCGATTCCGGTACAATCCTCTGCCAACTGAGCTACAGAGTCCAGTTGCCATGTAAGAACTAACCACCAGTTCATGTCTATATAATAGGGTGATGCCAGTATTTGGTATAAGAGTAAATATTTCCAGCTCTTGGCAACTGGACTCTGTATCTCAGTTGGTAGAGCGCTGCACCGGAATCACAGAGTCGCAGGTTCAATTTCTGCCAGAGGGCTTACAGTTGCACTTCTCGCAACTGCTCCTGGTTAGGTCTAAAAATATGTATATAATTTTCACTCGAACTTTCCCTCTACCAAGACCCTTCAACTATTAGTTTTTAATCGTTCTTCCTATAGAGATCCAGCTAGTGCCATCCCAAGTCCATTCCTTAATGATCCAGTATTGAAACAGGAAGAAACATAAACCAACTTATTTATAGCGAATAATACTATCAGTTCTGGACTATTTTAGCCATCCCTTTTTGGTCCAGTGTGACTACTGGAGGAAACCAGAGTACCTGGAGACTGTGTTTGGTAGAGTCAAATTGAAAACACTCTTCTCACATGCGAAATCAGAATCCAAACATAATAATACATCATAAACTATAAAATTGTTTTCAAAATGTTATACCTTGTTCTTTCTTAAACTCTAGTCCTCGTAATATGTTGAAGACTTCAGCAGCTTTTCCTCGCCGAGATGCAATGAGATTGAAAGGATTGAGTGCTTCAGCTAACCAACACTCCTCTGTGAAAATAAAATGTGCTTGGTTAATACGGAGGGGTACTCCTGGAATTTCAATATGGACGTGAGGCTCCCCCAGCCCTCATGTTGCCACTTCCCCCCCCCCAGTAAACTATCCCCCCCCCAGTTAAGATCTCTTTTGTCTAAAATATAAGCAACAGAGGGGAGAACGACATTGTTCAGAAGAGTGTTTTAATATTCCCGTAACAAACCTTGCGTATACTGACTTGTGTCTATGCGATGGGATACAAAAAAAATTGTCACTGAAAATGCAGGAAATCAATCCCCAGAGGCTCAAAATTCATCCCCACACACCTTCAGTTCACAGCCTCCTGGTTAGATCCCTTTTCGTTTATGCCCCCCCCCCCGCTGACGAATTCTTAAAAAAGGCCCTAATGTATGTACTACGGTAAATAATTTCATTTCTTTGAGAGACATTACCATCCACTTCGTCTTCAGGCAATCCATCTTCTTCATCATCATCACTATCATCATCTGCAGTTTTAAGCCGACTTGCTTCTTCAAGAGCGATTTTCTCTGCAAATACGAACAAAAATATGGCTTGTTTAAAGTGTAAATGGCATGCATGTGAAGTCATATTTAGAGACATCACTGAGCTTATGCATAACATTTCGCATAATAATAGTACCATCCAGTCACGATTCAGAGATCAGAATGTTCCACCATCCCACTGTTTTCCATGCCATCCAATCACTCATTGTTCCGACTATTTTAGCATTTACGCAAAGGGCCTATTTGTATTTATTTTTGCTCTTAATAAGCTAAAATTATTTACCAAGTTCGACTTGGACATCATTTTCAGATACTTGTTGATGTTTCTTGTTAAACAATGTGCTTAGGATTATACCAAACGCACTTCCCCATATTCCTAAATTAATAGAAAAGAAATGAATGAGAATGATAAAATGACTGTTTTTCTGTGCGTACATTTCTAGATAACATGCCTCTGTGCAGATATTGCCTTGCAAGTTGCAGCAAAAATTGCCCCGAGTAACATTGCCTTTAATTTGACTGAGGTTAGGCGGTGGTTCGGTTGGTGTTAGTTTGAGGTTTGGTTCTGGTTAAACTGAGGTTTTGTTGCGGTTCGATTGCGGTTAGAGCTTGTTACCGTTGTGTTTTAGTTGCGATTTGGTAGTTGCAAGGCTGCGTTTTAGTTGAGGTTAGGATGCGGATACAGTATAAGCTGCTTTCGGTTGCAGTAGGCTACGGTTTTAAGCTTGGTCAACACGAGTGAGGTAAGCACAAGCACACGACAAGGAAAAAGGTAAAACATAAGCGTCGACATAAGCATAAGAACAAGCCTCTACGCATAAGCTAAGCCGGAACAAAAGATATTTCACAAGAAAATGTTTTCCGCTTTGTCTTTTCAAGCCCTGGAGGGAAAGTTTTGTTTTGTATTTCTTCGTATGCTTATCTCACTCGTGTGAACCATGCTTTAGTTGGTGTCCGACGGTAGTGGTTTCACGGATCTACCGCGTGTATATCGTACTATATAGCATGCAGATTTTATAAAACGACAAGAACTCACCTTGTAAATAAGACAATGTAGATTCTTCAAATTTCTTCACCAAACGTCCTTTATAAAACTTGCCACCAAATTCTTCGGTCTTTCCAAACACACCATATTTGGCCATGCCGTACTCAAATGGTGTGAACTCCACCCATTCTAAACAAAATACAAGTTTTTGAATTAATATGGACTCTGCCCATTGACTCTGCTTTTCAGTTAGTTGCCAAAGGTACTGGGCTCGAAATGTTAAAGTTTTGTTAATCTTTTTCTGGAAGCTCCGACCAAAACCACAAGCTCAGTTCAGGTTTCCTCCTTCAGTAACACTGGATTAATAAGCTATACCTTTACTGCATCACACAGGGAATTACTTGAACTATCCAGTATAAATAAAGTTTACTGAAGGTTTTCTATTTTACAGGGAGGTTAATAGACTGAATGCACCAAGTCTGACTTACCACTAAATTCAGCCGCTGGTAAGTCAAAACGTACTCGAATCCCAGTTGTAATTGGAAGTGGCACTTCACCGAACTTTATTTTACGACTTTGGTGGCTTAGTTTCGATTCTTGATTCTGCGGAGAAAAAATTTACATTATCATAACTTTAGCAAACGAGGATAAGAGTATTCGCAATTTTTTACCGTAAATGAGTCTCTGGTTTGATTCCTGCCCAGTTGTATCATATATAATCATTATTTTATTATCATACTCTTTTGTTTACACTCATTTAGGTTAAAACCTAAGTTCAACCAATAAGATGCCCGTTAATTGGTTAACAAAAGACATAGGCAGATAGTTTAGTTAACCCATTTAATCATGCGCAAGAGTCTCCTGAATCCTCTCGACAAATAAGATCGTCTGGCGTTAGACAAAGTAACATAATAAAGCAGAGCGCATTTACAAGAAGTCAGAGATTCTCATTATACATTTTTCAATTATTATAAAATGAATCAATTGCAGAACGAAGAATGTGGCGCTGATGCAGAGATTCTGTTAACACCTTGAAGTTTCCGCGCACATGCAGGTCCGGGTTTTAAAAAGGCTGCGGGTATGCGGGTTTATTGGCATTGAGGGAGGTTGAAAGTGAAACACTGAATAAAACATTGCAAAGCAGTGAGTACTAGACTAGTCAGGTTAGTATTAGTAGCACAGTCAGCAGTCAGTCAGTACTGTGGCAATGGCCAACTGGCAAACCTACCCAGGCAACAGCCTGCATGTCGGAAAATTTCCAGTCATTTTTGAGGAAGGTGGGAAAACCCAAAATCCTACCCTAAGGAAGCTAAGGTTGAAAACGTTTTGCAACTTTGATGAGGGCTAATACGGGCTAATGCGGGCTATGTCCTTTGCAATAAGTTTTTATATACAGTATCATTAATACTTACGTCCAAAAGGCAATCTCCGATGAACAATCCAAATAAATCCACCAGTCTAACAAGTTGACCTCGTTGTTGTTTTTCTTTCATGCTTCTTAAGAAGTGAGCATGAAAATGACTCCACATACTTGTCCCAAATTTCTTTTTCAGTTCGTCTGCCATGTTTTCACATGTTATATGACCAGGCCAACCTTCGTGCTGGTACAGTGTTGATATGTACCTATGTAGGGGACAAACAAAGCTTATATTTTCCATGGGATTTATAAAGAGAATTAATGGATGGGCACATCAAATATCGTTTTAATGAATCAATGATTACGTGTTTGCAACAAGCTTATAGTCTACTGTACAGGGAATCTTTTTCTTTCATTTCTTTCTACTCGAACCGACCTGACCTCGTTGCTCAGTTGGTAGAGTGTTGGACTAGCGAACCAAATATCGCGCGTTCGATTCGCACCTCCGTCATGCAAACAAAATAATTTACCCGAGTCCCACAATCATTAGATATAACTTATAAGTTCTAAAATGATATACAGCATGTTAGACCATATTTAGTATCTATCGTTAACCCTCTCCCCTCAAAGCGAGTGAAATCGGCCGAGGCTTGCCTCACATACCATGAAGAGCCAGACAGTCCAGTTACATATGCAGAACAATCAAATATGCCAGTTTCTTGAAGAGCACAAAATACTCCTGATAATCCACACGCAGCCCTATATCCTCCTCCTGATCCCATGATACCAATCGTCGGCACCTACAATTACACAAAATAAGGATTATAAACCAAATACCTGCACATAGGGCTTGCCCTCCTCGACTAGACGAGATCCCATGTCCTACAGTATTTGAAATCTCTGTTAAAGTTTCGTTTATTGGAGAAGAGGGTCAGCTCTCCTAGGAGAGATCTTGCTATTGACTACCCGAGATCTTTCCTAGTATAGGGCTGGAACTTTCCATATGTATACGTATCTATTGAAGCAGAGAAAAATCTCGCCGTAAACCGCAGCGTCAACTCGGGTTTTCGACATATTTTTCGATTCAAATATCTATCTCTTGACAATATTCAATGTTTGTTGATTCAAAAATGTGTACGGCAAAGTATATTTTGGAGTTGCGAGCCAGTCCTAGTAAGAACACGAGGTGAAAACTAAAGCCCTCCTGGTTGAGCGAGTTCTTCATATAGGACTCATGTAGACACATGCACTTTCACAGTCATCCCCAGGGCTTAGAGAGATTTGAACAATTTGTTTAAAATCATACCTCATCAATGTTCTTTGGTGCTTTGTTTTCATCCAAAATTCTTGGCATTTGTTTCAATATCTCTGCCTTTCTTTTCTGTAAAAATTCCTTTTCTTTATCACATAAGTCGTAGCTTAGTCTTAATTCCTTCGGGTCACTAAGAGTTAATTAATTTTTGTTACTTTTTTATATAATTGTACAACATTGTTGAATCTCAATTCCTTTTTTTCGGTAAACGTTTTAGTTAATTTTTGTTCCTTTTTTATATAATTGTACAACATTGTTTTCATACTTACTCGTATTTGACCAACAATTTAAGTTCAAGAGTTGTTTTCTATAAACGAGACAAAACAAGATGTTATAAATTTTAATTCTGTACCTGAAATTTCAAATTAACTAAGTCAAAACTTCATTTATACTGGATAGCTCTATCAATTTTGAACTATTCTTTCTAGAGGTCCAGCAAGAGCAACCCCTTATCTGTCCAGTGTTATCACAGGTGAAAACCAGAATACGCAAGAAGATCTGCGGCGTTTGTTAGAGTCAAACTGGAAGCACACTTTCTACATGAGACTTATGATCGAACAACTGCACATTTCATGAATCAAATCTGGTTACACAGGCGAAAAGAACTTACACTATAAACCACTGTGCTAAGAACGAAATGCTCCTAATATACCTCGTTAACTTTCAGCATTTTCGTGATCTCAGTATCCCTATCTAAGTCATCCAGCTCAAGCTCCTGTGTACCAATCATGTCATCTAAACCAATATCCTCATCTTTCATCGTAAGTTCTGGTGTAGGGAAAATTGAACACAAATACACAATTAGAACACAATTAGGCCAAAAAATCAAATTCCGTTTCTGGTCAGTGGGTTAGTTCAGAATTGACGTGACGAGTTCATATGGAGGCATTTTTTGAGTATTTTTGCTACCCTGTAGTTTTTATAAAGTGTATAGTGATTTTTATGCTTTTAATATTAAAGAGTCACCAATTTGCAGGTCTAAATAGAATAAAATGAGAACTATACTACTATGGCAAAAATTATTTAATTATTGCAAAAATTATTAGGTTGACACGCGCCAATGGCCTCGTTTTCGTGTGGTATTTACTCATGTTTCGTGCACAATAGAGTTAAGAATAAGTTTGTGATTGGGCTTATTAAAAGATCAACGAGAAACAAATTCGTGCAGGAAACATGGGTATATAACCTTCATATGTGTCTGCCATGCCAATTGCCAAAACAGGTAAACATGGAAACGAGGCCAGTGGGTCAAAAGTGAATAAACGTCTATTGAACTGAAATGACGCGCGCGCTGACCAGAAACAATGTTATTTTTACGCCTTCAGATAGCCAGTTTTGTACAATGCTAGACATGATTCACTAGTATCTATAGTATTTGGATGGAATCACACATAGAAGCAGTCTCTCTATGCGCTGTGTTCAATAGAGCTGAATGCATGAATACTTGACTGTAACACTGTTCCATCGCAAGAATGTTTAAGTCAAACAGCTCGTGCGCTTAAGTATGGATTTGATTTTATTCTCTCCCTAGTTGACTCGATAGCTCAATAATTGGCCAAGTGTCAACTTGTTATCAGGATGTGTTCGCAGTGCTTGTATCAGGATGTGTTCGCATTGCTTAACGGCTTGTTGACAACTGCTACAATGTTGTTGACTCAACAGACTTGTTACAAGATGTTACAACAACTTGTTATCGTCCTGCAATTCAACAAGTTGCTAACAATTGTGAGTGACAACCTTGTAACCAACTTGATAAAATGACAACATTGTTACAACTTGATGATATCTTGTTGACAAGATGTGAGATTTTTACGTGTATCAACTATATGGGAATATACCTATGTGCACATACCCAATGTATTTTTCTTGTCATGATTTAAGTAAAATGTAAAACTTTCATTCCAAACAGGATTATATGTATCTGACTTGGCCGTCGTCTGTTGTCTACTGTTAGGACTGGTACGAACTCTCAGCATCACATAGGGATCTGGTCTTTCCACTAAACAATTAAGAATTCATGAGTAATTTAGCTTATTCGTAACCCTTAATCACCCAGACAAGTGCATCATCACTGAGGAGTGAGGAACCCTGGTAGGTTCAAGGGCCCCTTGAACCTGCCGGGGTGACAAGGGCAGGGACCGCGGAGCATTTTTTGGATTGGTGGGGCAAAGAGCTGAAGGCGCGAGACCTTTAGGGGGTATGTGGGCATGCTCCCTCAGATAATTGTGAGATCTACAGTCTCTGAAATGCCATTTCATGCACCTTGGGGGAAGATTTAAGAGCAATGTCACAACCTTAGATATAGCAGAGATCTTGTATGTATAATAATGTTTTCTTCAGTTTAACTTCTTTATGGTTGTGAAAATTACAATGTATGACAAATTATTGGGGTGGAGCGGCGCTAAAGCCCCCAGCCCCCCTGCTCCGCGGTGCCTGAAGGGGCTGAGCTTATCAGAATCGAAAATTGTTTAAAAATAAGGTTGCCTAGATTGTCAAAGAGGTCTCCAAAGGTCAAATATTATCTTTTTGTTTTATAATTGCCCTGCCAAATCTCTTTTACTGGATTGCTCTATCGATTCTAAACTGTTCCTAGAGGTCCAGTCAGGGAGAGTTTGCTTACACTCACTTACATTTTGTAAAAAATCCTTGAACGTTCACATGATTTGCTTTAACAACTGTCACTGTCAACACTTTGATTTTCTCTTGTTTTACCTATTAAAACAACAATATATAGCTAGGTCATTTTCTATGAAGGTGGCGTTCCAGGTCTTTTATAGCATTCATTGGTCCAACTATTCATAGGGATGTTTCTATGAAGGCAGTGTGTTGATGTGTTCCTGGTCCTTTTTTAGTTCAACGATATTAATATATATACTAGGGCAGCTTCTATGAAGGTAGCGTTCTATAAGTATTTTTGAGTCCAACGACTTCAACTATTCATAAAGCATTGTCTATGAAGGTGGCGTTCCAGTTTCTTTCGAGTTCAATGACTTACTCATAAGAATGTTTCTAAGATAAAGCGTTTTATGTCTGGATGGTCTTGCCTACCTGAAATCGATCAATGGTTTGACGTGGCATGGTTTAACAAAAATATACTTCAATAATCACTAAAAACCAGCAAAATAAGTTGCTATTAATAAAGATAAGAAACTATACCACAATAATGTTAATATACCCATATCATAGAAAATTCTCATTTATTTGCGTAATTTAAGAGTGGGGTACTTTATGAGAAAAAGCATATAAGATATCCATCCTCCAGTTTAAACATAGCTTGACTGCTTGAAGTACTCAACTCATTTAATTAAATTTCGGTAACTTTCATGTTTGTGAGCATGTTCTCAAATCTCAATATATATTTCGTATGCATGTGGGAGTGGTATACTTGAAAATGGGAATAGTTTTTGAATTCATCTTCCTGTTATTCTTATAGTATTGCTTAGGTTAATACTCAAATAAGTTGGAAACTAAAGGACTTAGCATATCTAGTGCTCAACCCCCATTTGGAAATGTGTTGTGTTGTGTTTCACTCCACCGATATTGTCATTCTTTGTTGCCGCTTCTGGGGCAATCTGGGCATGTTGAGCAAGAAAAATATCGGCAAAGTAAAACGAGATTCATGCATGCTCGGCACAAATTCTCTACGAATATAATGTTTACCTAACATTGCTTTGTGTCCGAAATTGCGTTGCAATAATTAAGTTGCACCAAAAATTATCTCGTGTATATAACATGGCCCTAACACTGCATGGAGCAATAAGGGGTGACCTTATTGGACATCTACAGAGAACGGTTTGGACCTTTACACAGAATTGATATGAAGCTACCCTATGTCTATGATTATTCTTTTAATTTGAAGCCAAAAATTATTGACGTATATATATATTCAATTACAATGTTAAATCTACCATGGCCACACAAAAAAGTTCCTTGTTTAAATTAAAACTTGGCAAACTAGCTATCTTGTCTGGCATCAACCCAATTCCCAATATAGCGCTGATAAATAGTTGCAGAGTTGACGAATACTTAAAACATTACAGAGGTCAGATGGCTTTTAGTGCTTATTACTCAGTTTGTTGAACTAGAAACTCAGGTCCAGAAATATCGGATGTCACTCAGGAACCAGAGATCAGGAACGTAAAACAACAAACTTCGGTAAAAAGATCTTAAATTTAACTCGCGCAGTCGCCGATCCTGTTTCGATTATTAACATCGCATTCACTTTTATTTTGTACTTTTAAAATGTGAAACTATACTGAGCAGCTAGAATTAGACATCTCAATTCTAAAGAAATATTGCGTGATTTTGGCTGAAGTGATCTTCTATATATATACATGACGTACCGTAAGTATATATATTATGCTATGGTTGGTTAGCACTCTTGAAGCATGCACTCTTGAAGATTGACACAACCTTGTATCAGTATGTATACAGCCTTATTACAAGTCTTCGAGTGTTTAATTTCGCCGGCGGAGATTAAAATGAATAATAAGGGAATTTAGAAACACGAAAAGGAAAGACATTCACGAACACTTTTTAATTACTCAGTATGAGTATATATAGCCTATAGGTTGACTTCCTGTCGAGGGCTCTTCGCTCGAAACGTCGAAGTATTTGAATCTTTTTCAGGTGTACCGTAGTTCAGACCAAAACAACCATAACTTTCTCAAACTCACTAATCAATTCATTGCAAACACAAACGAAATCAGCACCGTATCGTTGTCTTGATACCCGGCGCACGGTAATCATACGTCCATTAATCAATTCAACTTTCGCCTTAAATTTCTCTTTTAAATATACTGGTTTTGTGGTTTGTTCAGTTGAGAGGTTTTAAATCAATATCGCATTCAGTCCCGGGAAATCAAGACAAACTTTTGTAAATTTCTCATCCAATTTTCATCCAAATTGAACCAAAATTTAATCGATTTGTCGTTGGCTGAGTTGGCTCATAGGTCATATAGTTAACAGACGGCATGTACAATTAACCTAAGCAAAATGTACTGATAGCTTACAGTATACACAATTATACTGGGAAAAATGTATAAAACATGTACATACATACATACAGTTTAAACACCAATAGCCTAAACTGAATGCACATGCACTCATGCACAAATAAATATGATTTACATGCAGTAAGCATAATATATATTTTACTTACATCCAAGTACAGCTATATAACTTCAAACTTTCCTTCACACTTGTTGAATGTTTTGACAAACTCAACCATCCTTTCTTCTTATATATCCGATCTTCCTAAAAATCAACATTATCATATACGTCACAACAATGCGCATATATATTACGCCCTAAAGGCCGGGCTCCACTTGCACGTACGTACGTACGCACGCACAATTGCACGCACGTATGTGTTTATACTTTCGTGAAATTTGATTGGTTAAAAACTTGACGGCCGCACAGAAAGTAGAATACAGTTCTACTGTCATACGTACAAAAAGTTAGCCGCGACGGTCAAGATTAGCGATCATTTTCGAGTCACAGAGCATGCGCAAAATCGGCCGCGCTGGCCGTACGTGCAAGTGGAGGCCGGCCTTAACCAACAACGAAACGTCATCTGGTAGGACTAATGACGTAGGTGACGCATAGACAATCACCTTTCGTACAAGATCGCTCACGTTTAACGGAAACTAGCTATAAATTTAGAATGAAACTTTTCCACAAGAAATTAGACTAAGGCACGGATCTGAAAACTAGAACTGGATAGAGCATCCTTTGGAATTCAATGAGGCAATTTTGAAGCCAGAATATTTGTAACGAAAACACATTTTGGGGTAAAAGATTCTAAACGAATTGATTGATTCACAAAATATTCAACGGAAAATTGTCATGAGACGTAACAGGAAAATATGTTAGACGTAACTATGGATATTTTTGACTAAAAATAATCAAGTACCTAAACCGCGGTACTCAACTGTACAGTCATGCATAAACTATTTTACATATCGTGGCATGCAATTATTAATACTATATTCACTATACATGTATATTATATATATACTATTTACACTATACATGTATAAAATGTATATTCTGCAATATCGGGCCTTACTGATACGTGGCAGGAGCGGATTATCCCACCGGGCGGCCAGCTGGGAATTTGGCGTTCCCTTGTAATTTGTGTATGGGCAAGCGTCGTAGACGCGAGACCTGAGTGATCGTAAGCCAAATCAAAGAGTGATCGTAAGCCAAATCACTTCACATTTCACAATTAACAATTTACATCCTTTGAGATATTACAGACTGGACAGTGATGCTTGTAGTTGTAGGTAGGCTGGTGAATTTTTAACCCTCGTATATAAGTCGTATTCCGAATAACAGAACTCAAATTAAGCGCGCGTACTACACTTTGAACAGTGCTTGCGGCAGTGCGGTAGTAAGTATAAATGCGATCTTGCGATAGCCAAGAAAACCTGGCAACGGATAAGTTTTATCAGATAAACGACAATGTTATATATCAATCATTAACATTCTCAAACTCTTTTTCTCTCGTTGGCTCATCGGATCTGACAACTGAATTCCAATTCGGACTAGCGCTTTTGTACAATTTCGGCGCCCCATTTATGTTTTGGCGCCCCCTAAAAATCTTCGCTGGGGGGGAGGCATAGTCCCCCGGCCCCCCTACCAGCACGCCAATTCAGCCATGAACCGTACATTTAGTAGTTCAAACTCTCATTGGACCTAGTTTATGTGAGAGATAAGCTGAATTGGTGGAATATTTAACCATTTCAACAACCCAGCGCTACCCTTAACAGACCTAAAAATACAAGAAATAAATATATATACAAGCCTTTATATTCAAATAATGAAAGACCATGAAATACGATTTACTAAGTAAGACGAACGTTGTAATTTTGCTTAATTGTCATTGAAAACTAAAGCAGTGCTGACTTAAAACACTAGAATTATTTTCATATGAATTTTTTATGTAATTATTGTATGATATAATTTGCCTATAGCCTTATAGGCAGTTTTTGCTGCAACTTGCAACGCAATTTCGGACTGAGCGATGATGTTAGGTAAAAAGTACACTCGTACAGAAATTATGAGCATGAATCTAGCTTTATTTTGCCGATATTTTTCCTATAAACATGCCCAGAAGGCAACAAAGAAATAAATGATAATGATAATATCAGTGGAGTGAGTCAGTCATCACATTAAATATATGCATTACAGCGAAAAGTTGAAATCAGTACATTTTTACCAGAAAGAAAAGAGAAATCCAGCATATTCACTGATTTTAAGCAGAGAAAAGGTCCTTTCGCAATTTTGGAAATTCTTTTGTTTCACTGCACACTTTCGTTTCTGTACTGATTGCCATTGCGTATTAACATTTGATTGGTTGTCGTATGCGATCGTTTTCAGCTTACAATAGAAATTTATTGTTTATTTAGAATTTATGAGGAAATATTTAGGGCATTTTCTTTTTGTGAAGTGTTAACATCAAGGCTATACATAGATCAGACGAGAGGTCACGAGACTTTATAGGATAATGCATGAATAACGTATTTTTGGTGGAAAGAATAATGATACCAAAAATTGAACGAATAATTCGGAAAATAGGACGAAATATGAAAAATTAGGAAATATCTATCATACATAACGAATAATTCACTTACAATTATTCGCCAAACGATGTCATGGAACTGCCGCAGCCACTTCCACCTCCGTTTAGGGCGATTCCTTTACATGGTCAGAGCGGTCAAATGTGTTTATGGAATACAACTCATTTTCAGGGTTGGTACTGATCAAACCGGACTAGGTAAATGGGAGCATCCTTACGCACCCTGCTGCCAATGCTTTCACCGTAACCCTGGCTCGGTGGGGAAGTGGGGGGGGGAGCTATGGGGTTAATAGCACTGTCTTGCCAAAGGTGCTACCTCTACTGGCCACTGATCTCTATTTTGACACTGATCAGTCTATTAAGCAAGCGACTGGGGACGAGGCAGAGGTGGGCGGAAGCGTCCACATTCCCGTACGCAGGCTATAGACCATTTGCAGAATTACTAGAGTGTAGCAATACACACGCATAGCCTCTACTTCATTCTTTGATTTCTTTTGAATTTTATCCAGTCTTGCGTAATAGTTGAAGTTTCTCTCTGTTTTCAAAAGAATGAAGTCGAGGCTATGCGTGTATATAATGGTACGCTCCAGTAATTCTGTAAAAGGTTTATGGTACCAACTTGTCCTGGAAACTGGACCACTACTCATTAAAGGGAATGAAATCCAGTTTCTTTCCTTATATAGTTATAAGCTTAATTTTGCTTTGGGTCAACAAGTGAAATAAGTCTATATATAGACTATATAATACAAGAAGATATACTTCATTCAAATTATACATTTGTTGTAAATCTGCTACTAAACGGAGACTGACGGTTGTCATAAAATGCCTAATAATTGTCAATAGAGATTAATTAAAACTATAGATCAAATACAAAGTACAAGGAATATTGAGAAATATTATTCTATAAAATTTATTCAATACAAAATTCATTTTACTGTTTGTTGTACAGTGAAGATCACATTAGTTTCACAATTTATTTGCAGCGTGTATGACACGTTCATTTAGTAAATATTGTGTTACTTACTGTTCAAGTAACAATTCATCCACATTAATCCAACAATCAAACTATACCTTCCAGCAGGGATGGCAGATTGGCAGAATAGGGGGCTAGTTGGGCTAAAGCCCCTCCCCCCACGGTAGAAGGGTTATCCCCTCGAAGGTGTCAGATTTTTCACTGCCTGAATTCCAAAATGAACTGGTTTCTGCATGTCAAATCTTCCCCATTTTTTTTTGGAGGCCCCAGACCCACCTATGCTTTGTCTACCCCCCCCCCCCAAACAAATCAATCTTCTGCCGCCACTGCCTTCCAGCAGTGAGCTTGAATTATTAAATATATAGTGGTACATTAAAGAATATATGTATTACTTACTGCAACAATCCAGGCTTAAAGATCAAAAGCTTTGCCAAATAGATGTGGTGCTTTCACAAAAAAACAAAGCAATTGTACTTATTTTCACCATGCAAATATATATATGTAATATATACAAACCGCGCGAGAGGTCTTTATCTGATTTAAAACATCGAGGCGCAGCTGAGTGTTTTAGATCTGATAAAGGCCGAACTGCAAGTCTTGTATATGACTTCTAAAATGACTCGTTTTGTACGCTCACTGGCGTTGGAATTTTGAAGATTGATGTTATCTACGCTGTAAAAATTGAAGGAGAAAATTTGAGCAAGTCTATATCAAATATATGGATCCGCTACGGGTCATGATTTCCTTTGTATTTTGCTTATGAATAATTAATGCATTTTAGAAATATATATTTGAAGAATTGTAAAAGTGATAGAAGAATCATATATTGCTGTTTGCAGCTTATTCACTACACACAACAAAGCCTGGGGGCATGTTCACAGGCAAGGGCATCAATCCTGTCCGCATTCCCCAACTTTTTGGACATTATAATATAATCTATAATAAATTATGTCTGTTGGCTAGCCCTCCAACTTTTAGGCATGGATTGTTGCCCCTGTACACAGGCAAGCTACCACACCTCTGCTACCACACTGTCCACTCTCTATTATTTTACCTGTCTAAATGCTGAATGACCTAAATTGTGAAGGACAGTGCCTTGGCCATGATTCATGAGTATTAATTAAAGACACTCATAAATCATGCTGTCAGAATCTCAATCAATGATAATTTCAGTTTAGAGGGCATCAATAAATAGATTTTGTCACGTTTAACAAATTGGCCACTACTTGCCATTAACCTCTGATAGCTTTGGTACTGAGGTTTTTTGACAGCTTAGCCTGATTTATATAAAAGATAGATAACTCACCAAGATACATTATCATAATATGAGATGGACCATCCCTCAAAATTAACTACATACAGTATGCACACAAGTTCATCTGAAAAGACAAACTGTGGAGAAAGTTTGTTTAGTTGGATGATCCAGCTGTTTCATATGTTTATATACAGGAAAACCAATGGATGAACTTTTCCCCCTAATCATCCAAACAGATCATCCATCTTTTGTATAAATGGGACACTGTGCAAATCATCTACAGGTACTGCATTAGCCTGTGTCACAGTCCTAACTTGTTGTAAGGTTCTGTGTCACAGTCCTAACTCATTGTGAGTAAGGTCCTGTGTCACAGTCCTAACTCATTGTGAGTAAGGTCCTGTGTCACAGTCCTAACTCATTGTGAGTAAGGTCCTGTGTCACAGTCCCAACTCGTTGTGAGTAAGGTCCTGTGTCAGAGACCTAACTTGTTGTGAGTAAGGTCCTGTGTCACAGTCCTAACTTGTTGTGAGTAAGGTCCTGTGTCACAGTCCCAACTCATTGTGAGTAAGGTCTTGTGTCAGAGACCTAACTTGTTGTGCTTAAGGTCCTGTGTCAGAGACATAACTTGTTGTAAGGTCTGTTAGGAGTTATAGTAGATTTCAGCTCACTTTTCAACGCGTGGTTCCCAAGTTTGTTGTGACCTTGCATATTACGTTTCGAAGTTCGCAAGTTGGGTGTGAACTTCGCAACCAACTTCTGAACTTCGCAAACAACTTCCGAAGTTCGATTTGGATTTCAAATTTTGATTCGGATTTCGAACTTCGCTAACAAGTATGAGTTCGTTTAGTACGCAAGGAAAAGCATTATCTGCTAAAGTTAGATAGGAAATTGTTGAAAAATGGTTAAATAATGAAGGAACTACCAAAATAATGTGTGATTTCAATTTGTAAACAATTGTTTGACAGGCTTGATTCGGATTTCGGACTTCAATTTGGGATTTCAAACTTCGCTATTTAAATGAATTCGTTCAGTACACAAGGAAAAGCATTTCCTGATAAAGTTGGACAGAAAAGTGTTGCTTGAACTAGAACTAAAAAGCTGAAACGGGTACGGTAGTTAACTAGTTATAAATTATTTTTGTTGCATTGATTTGGAATTACAAACTGTAAATAAAAATAAACTAGATTAAATGTAGCAGGTAGCCAGGTATTGTTTTTGTTCTGTTGGTTTTACAGTGTAATAATTTTACAAACAATGTTGTACTGTTAATTGTAATATAATATTTCATGTATTGAATTATGTATTGCTATTGCTGTAATTATCAAATACGCGAGCTAAACTTGCTAGCCTGTCAAACAATTGTTTACAATTGAAATCACACATTATTTTGGTAATTCCTTCATTATTTAACCATTTTTCAACAATTTCCTGTCTAACTTTAGCAGATTATGCTTTTCCTTGCGTACTAAACAAATTTATACTTGTTAGTGAAGTTCGAAATCCGAATCAAAATTTGAAATCCAAATCGAACTTCTGAAGTTGGTTGCGAAGTTCATGCCCAACTTGCAAACTTCGAAACGTAATTGACAAGTTCACAACAAACTTGGGAACCGCACGTGGAAAAGTGAGCTGAAATCGACTGTAACAACAAAGTTAGGTCTGTGACACAGGCAAGTATTCTATGTATAAATACGTAGGGTTTTGTCATAGTCACTCAGTTAACTTTTTAACTGAGAACATAAACAAAGCAGCGGCACCAATTCCCAAGCCAATTGCTCCCATGACAGGATGACTTTCTAAGACATCTTGAACAGTATTTGCCACCCATGATATAGCATGAATTCCCAGAAATATTCTCTGCTGCCTACGTCTTTCTTCCAAACTCATATCAGGAGGGAACACGACTTTTAAAATAACAGTATCTGTTTCTCCCACAACAATAAATGGTTTCCATTTTCCATTATATATACCATCAATATTGAGTGAGTTCTCCCCCTCTGCTTTTTCAAAAGGAAGCTCTATACACCCGCCATGTTGTGCCACAGACAAAGGCACGTCAACTTTATGATAGGTCATATTTTCTTCCCGGAAAAACCCAGGCATATCACCACCATACATGAAATCCGAAAATACATCAAAAGCATCATCCATTGTGAAATTTCCTGTTGAAATCCCACTAAACGAAGTAGTAAAATTGCTGAATTCACTATCGTTGAAAGTTGAGAACGGTGTTGTGCTGCCCAAATCATATCTGCGTCGTTTTAACGGGTTAGAAAGAACCGAATATGCTTCGCCTATATCTTGAAATTTCTTCGTCGCATCGGGACTTTTGTTCTTATCTGGATGATATTTCAGAGCTAGTTTACGATAAGCTCGTTTTATGTCACTCTGCGAAGTTTCGCGAGATATTTCAAGAATTTTATAGTAGTCCTTTCTTGCTGACATTGCTTTCAACTTTCACTTTCCAGTGTTTTCAATTTTTAGAATCTAAGTATCTAACATTACGTTTACTCTGAAATGAGCCATCAGTACACGTCGACCAGCGGAAACTTCATGTAAGAATGTTTAAACGGACAGAGAACGAACATACCAACAGACCTTCCCGCAGGTGGGTAGGCAGCACTTCATGTAACCCTTATCGAGATTTTTTTTTTAACACATTTAATATTTGGATCAAATAATTACAGTATGTGTTGACTATGTAGAATTATTATATGGCTGAGATAAATGCCGCACGCTGATTGGTTAATTACCGGTCTGGAAAATGTCATCTTGCTCGCTCAGAAATTCATCTTGCCCGCTCAGAAATTCATCTTGCCCGCTCGTGAAATTGTAAAAACACTGTCCAAATATTTTCTAAAAGAAGCTGGTAAACTTTATTTAATGCGGTATAGTGACGACGAGGAGCACTCATCGAGTGAATTTTATTATCCTGATGAAATCTTGGATGAAAGAAATGACCCAAATGGTAGGCTTCAAGGCGAAAACGCCGAACAAAACAACAACAAAAACAGCCAACAAAAAATTGAAGAATTTATACACAACCAGAAAGCGAAAACCACAATAACGAAAACGAAAAGCGACATGAACGTTTTCCAGCGTTACCTTGAGACAGTTAACAAAGGTGAAAAACAAATTGAGTACTTACCGAAAGCAGAACTTGACCACTTACTCTGCAAATTTTTTATCAATGTCCGTAAAGCAAATGGCGACGAATACGAACCGTCTTCACTCTCAAGTTTCCAGAGAAGTTTACAACGATACTTAACTGAAAGTAACATTCAAACAAACATTTTAAAAGACATTGAATTCGAGAAGTATCTTGCGCTGAATGCTTTGCATTTTACTTTACACTACATAGTTGTAAGTTGTTTACAGACTTTTGCCTTCAAAAACGTTCGACGAACTGTCAAAAAATGTTGCAAACATTTTGTTCTTAAATTTTAATGGATTTATCTGTCGTCATAGAACTTTTGTTGTATGTTTATCACGAAAATACGGCGGCCCAGACGCGACAGCACAAAAACAATTTTCTATTTTCCGATTTTTTGATTTTTTGATTTTTCGATTTTTCGATTTTTCGATTTTCGATTTTCGATTTTTCGATTTTTCGGATTTTCGATTTTCGATTTTCGATTTTTCGATTTTTCGATTTTCGATTTTCGATTTTTTTTTGACTTTTTCATTTTTAGATTTTTTGATTTTTTGATTGTCTTTTCCCTTGCTGAACTAGCATCGGGAAGTAGCACGACACTGTGAATGGATTTAGCAGGCAATTTGCGAGGCAAATGCCGTAAACACGGTATATTTGTGTTGAATATAAAAGGAGCAATCCAGGCTCACATATTAAATTGTCTGTGTTGTTGCCCTGCTTTCGAGCACGTAAGTTATATTCATTTGAGTTTATATTTTTAATTGTATCTAAAATATCTAAAATGCATAGGAATCTCTTCTTTTAAAAAATGTGCAGATAAATACGACTAAAACAATCATAAAACGATAATATATTGTGTTTCCTTACATCGATCGGCCTCTAACGCCATTTTGTAACTCCTCGTGTAACTAACTGTGTATGCTTCTATTTTCAAACTTTTATTTTCAAACTTTTATTTTCAAACTTTTATTTTCAAACTTTTATTTTCAAACTTTTATTTTCAAACTTTTATTTTCAAACTTTTATTTTCAAACTTTTATTTTCAAACTTTTATTTTCAAACTTTTATTTTCAAACTTTTATTTTCAAACTTTTATTTTCAAACTTTTATTTTCAAACTTTTATTTTCAAACTTTTATTTTCAAACTTTTATTTTCAAACTTTTATTTTCAAACTTTTATTTTCAAACTTTTATTTTCAAACTTTTATTTTTAAACTTTTATTTTCAAACTTTTATTTTCAAACTTTTATTTTCAAACTTTTATTTTCAAACTTTTATTTTCAAACTTTTATTTTTAAACTTTTATTTTTAAACTTTTATTTTAAACTTTTTTTAAATTTTTTCTTAAACTTTTATTTTTAAACTTACTTACACATCCCAAGCTCACATTGTTGTTATATTAATTTTTTTTTATTATTGCTGTTTGTATGTTATGGTATATTATGTGTATGTGTATGTGTTATGTCTGTTATGCTATGTGCCAGAAATGGTATGATGGAATTAAATATATATTTATTATTGATGGTTAGGGTACTTTATATTAGTAAATTATAGTAGACTTAATAGTCGAATATATATTGTCAAAAAATTGCTAAAATATTGTGTCAAAAGAAGAAATAAAGTTACTTTATACTTCTACTACAAGTTGCAATCGACTTTTTGATGTTGACTTGGTGTGATTTTAAATCCACTTAGTCTTAGAGGGGAAAGTCACTCATGGTATTATATGTAATAATAAGGAGAAGGCAGGTCAATACAGCTCCAACGAACTCGCATCGGCTTCACAAATCCTTCTCGCGTCGCATAATAATGCATCGAATCGCCAAAAAAAAACCCAGATCCATAAAGCCCATTACATTTCACATCACATTCATCGTCTTCAGCAAACACAAGAGATTTTTGTCGGCGAAAATCCATAATTTGTTCGATTTTCTGACAATCTCAGGCAGCGTGGCTGTCGATACCATATTCAGTTGAGAGCTCGCGAGTTCGAATTACACTCTCTATTGTTATTGGTTGATTCGAACGCGTCACGCGACAACAACTACATTACATTGTTGTCGCGTGAACCATTTCTGCCACATAACATAACAGACATAACACATACACATACACATACACATACACATACACATACACATAATATACCATAACATACAAACAGCAATAATAAAATATTATTAATGAAAAAAAAATAATATAGCAACAATGTGAGCTTGGGATGCCTGTGCTTACACCACCTTTTTCAAACTTTGTCCACCAGGAAGCAACGTGCCCAACTCATCATCAGTCACTAAAGCACCCTGCTAAAGCAGCCCATTTTATCATTGCACGATTTAATATGTTTGAATTTAAGGAACTGACATGTAATAATTACAGTAAATTTTAAAATGTATAAACTGTAAACCCCTGACTTTCATGAGGTTGAATACAACGTCAACGCCATGCCATGTGCATGGAAAAGAATGTTTCGAGGAAGTGGTTTTACGTTTCAATTTCTGTAGTAGTGTACATCCCATGAACATCAAACGAAATATCAAATATAAACAAACGCGGAAAACATTTTCCCGGGTCGTTTCGTATGGTCTTACACCATACTAAGTCACTTGTCGCGTGGCGTGCACAAATTAATCTCCTACACAGGGACGTAGCGCAGCATCTGGAGTTTGGGGGGGTGTCAAATAATTTTACCTGAAAATTGAACTTCTATGTTAAAATTAACCTGAAGTATAGTGATTATAATAGACCTTTTCCTGATTGATTATTAGGGGCGTCTTCTTAAACTTAGGGGGGCCGTCCTCACGAGGCGCCACCATGGTTGGCGCCGAGCGGAAAAGTTTTGAAAATTTGGAGCTCTAGATCGTCGGAAATGGTATTTTCGATCAGAGTCTTCTCTACCTCTTTCGTTAAGCCCTTTCATTAATTCTTTCATTATGATTTGTGAGTACTGCAATTTTTTAAAAATTCAATTATTCTTGGGGGTTCGATCGCTATTCCTTCCTACGCCCCTGTTGATTATCATTGTAATACAGAGTTGTTTAACGATAGGAGGGCCTCCCCAGACGATTTTTATATTTTTGAGGCTCCAGGACTACATTTCCAGCGTTTTCTGAAGCGATTTTGCAAACGAATTGCGTCCAAATTGACTGTATTTTGCACAAAATTTTAGTTATATGGAGGTTTTTAAAGAGATCAGGTTCTTTCAAGTCATTTAACATTTAATTTTAGTTATCACTTTACAAAATATAACGACTTTATCCCCCAATTAAATTTACCTGTCAAAAGTTTACCTCGAATTTTACCTGATTCTTTTTCACCTTTTACGGTTGGGGGGGGGGGTGTTACACCAGCACACCCCCCCGCTCGCTACGTCCCTGCTCCTACTAGTGTAGATACTAGGCAGCTTTAGCAAACACAACGCGACGTCAAAGAGGACGTGAAAATGGCGTAAAAATGGCGTGGGCACATCCATAGATGGGCATATCACGCCATTTTAATATTAGTAGCTGCATTTTTCCGATTTAAGCTTTGTATTGATACAATTTGTCAGTATTAAAATTCCCTTGCTTATTCAAGTACTATAGTAGAGTATAATTAATATAATCAAAAAATCAAAAAATCAAAAAATCAAAAAATCAAAAAATCAAAAAATCAAAAAATCAAAAAATCAAAAAATCAAAAAATCAAAAAAAAAATCAAAAAATCAAAAAATCAAAAAATCAAAAAATCAAAAAATCAAAAAATCAAAATCAAAAATCAAAAAATCAAAAAATCAAAAAATCAAAAAATCAAAAAATCAAAAAATCAAAAAATCAAAAAATCAAAAAATCAAAAAATCAAAAAATCAAAAAATCAAAAAATCAAAAAATCAAAAAATCAAAAAATCAAAAAATCAAAAAATAGAAAATTGTTTTTGTGCTGTCGCGTCTGGGCCGCCGTACGAAAACGTAAAAAAACATATTTTTGAAGGTTAATTTTTTTTCTTTGGTGTATTTTTATTAATTGTTTTGTTGTTATCAGCGAATCAGCAAGCGCGACCACAGGAGGCCCAGGCTCTATTTGCCCGCGCCCGCCTGTGACTTCCTTATAACGAGGGAAGGAAGGAAACATTGAGCCCAAAATAGCCCAGACTTGGCATATGTTACACGAAACTATCCTCGATTTTTCGCCTTTAAATGCATTTCTTTCGAGATTAATCGATATCCGAATGATACCGTACAACTCTCAAAACAACGATGCTTTAATCAAAAGCTTAAATTCGCTCTAAAATCCGTGAGAATGACAAAATTTGGCAAAATATATCCGCGTGCCTGGTTTGCTGTTAAAAACCGGAAGTCGTTGAACAACTCAAAATACACTCAAACCTGATTGGACAACTTTGAAATTTGAAATTGTAGTTGATATTCGTCGTCAATCAGGTTTGAGTGTATTTTGAGTTGTTCAACGACTTCCTTCCTTTATATACGGCTGAAAGCGGTTTTATAGCTGCAAAAAGGTTTTCTGGTTTTTTCAAAAAGTCAGAAAAAACTGCGATGCGACAAAGCCATATAATAAATCCCTTATTAACCTCCTTTGCTCGGTCTGTACGGGAAAGTATTGCCTTCGGTTTTTATCGCACAGACCTCGCTCCTTCGTCGCTCGGTCTGTACGAAAAACCTCAGGCAATACTTTCCCGTACAGACCTCGTAGTCGGTTAATAAGTCCTTAATATAACGATAAAAATATTTACATTTGCTAAGAGAAACTTTAGTTAGTGATTGATCCAAAATGGCAAGGTACGAACGGGAATCTAGGAATAGGACCCATGCAAGGAACCTGCCAGCAAAGTTGCAAAATAATGATGTTCACTATATATATGTTGCCAAATTAAGTATATATGTTACCAAATTTACTAAAAACTTATAGTCGAAGATCAAAGAGACTATGAAAAAGAGAAATTAATGAGTGAGAAAAGAGAGGGAGAAGAAAGGGAGAAGGTAGACAAAAAGAGAAACATGAGACAGACAGACAGACAGACAGACAGACAGACAGACAGACAGACAGACAGACAGACAGACAGACAGACAGACAGACAGACAGACAGACAGACAGACAGACAGACAGACAGACAGACAGACAGACAGACAGACAGATTTCTTCAGTGCAAGGCACTGCTTTACAAGAAAGCCGAAGTATTTAAAAAGATAATATATTTACATAAGTCAATAAAAGAACTACGCGAGCTGAGGAGGCAATGATTGCAAATGACCTTTAAACGTGTTCAAATTTTCCATGCACCTAATATTTTCTGGTAATTCGTTCCAAATTGTTGCTCCAGAAAACGCAAAGCTTCTTCTTAAAAACTCAGTTCTAGGCCTAGGTAGAACACACGTCATTTTTCGCCTTCGAAGTGAATAATTGTCATTCTCAGTGGTCTCAGTCTATGGACAGACAGACAGACATTGTCATTCAGTTGTCTACTCTGAACTGGAGACCATACTTGCGTTGCGTAACATAACTGCGATTTGACGATGGAAAGGTAAAGAGTACGCCTGATGTTGGTATCCGTTAAAGATGGACAAGTTCTCTTGAGCAAACCAAGCAATTTGTTGGCTTTCGAAGTTATTTCATTCACATGCGAGTCCCAAGCCCGTAGCTGGCTCTCAATTTCTAGGGCACTGCTGAAAAATTTAGCAGAGGGGACGTTTTTGTGCTAGTTTCCGGTCGCAGCCCTGGAAAAATTGGTAAAAATACGTTCTTCTAGACCGTGAAGAATATTAGATTTGTCCTTTATTTCTTAAAACTTTAAAATAAACATAGAAAATCAACTTTCTAGCTATAAATGAACTTAACC
This sequence comes from Trachythela sp. YZ-2020, assembly GCA_016169945.1. NCBI lineage: Eukaryota > Metazoa > Cnidaria > Anthozoa > Malacalcyonacea > Clavulariidae > Trachythela > Trachythela sp. YZ-2020. The sequence goes on along the minus strand of JADLSH010000371.1, from coordinate 3,955,027 downwards.
AAAACAAAAATAACGTGATAGTGCTCGTGTTTAGGGGGGGGGGCATGATTTCAATTTTATTTCCGGATGGGGGGGGGCATGCCCCCCCAGGTCCCCCTCAGCTACGGGCTTGGGGAGTCCCACAAAAGTTTACCAGATACTGTGACTCCGAGATCTTTCTCCTCTTCAAATTTCAACAACTGTTCCGAACCTAGAGAGTAAACATAGGAAATTGGAGTTTTCTTACGTGTGATAGATAATGCTTTGCATTTTGAAGCGTTGAATGTGATGTTGTTTTCATTACTCCAGTCATCTAGGTTGGTTAAAGCTTGTTGTAGCTGATCACAGTCACTAACCGATGTTATCGTTTTGTAAACCTTTGTATCATATGCGAATAGGGCGGACATTGTTCCTTTAGGTACGACCTCGGGAGCATCGTTGATGAAGATGACAAACAGGATTGGTCCTAGGATACTACCTTGCGGCACTCCTGATGTAACAGGGCTCCATTGTGAAGCGACGCCATCCACCACGACTCTTTGACGCCGGTTATTTAAATAATCAGTGAACCAATCTAAAAGTCTACCTGTCACTCCATAGGTTTTAAGTTTTCTGAGAAGAATAGAGTGATCCACCGAGTCGAAAGCTTTAGCAAAGTCAAGGTACGAAATATCAGTTTGGGTGTTCTTATCGAGTGAAGTGATGAGAGAAGCTGTGTAACACAAGAGCGGTTTCGGAGAAATCCGTGTTGATGTGGAGTAATGAGATGCAAGACATACTGATATGTCTTGCATGAGATTTATATAACACTAATCCCAAACCCCCACCCAACCCCGAACATATATTATAATAAGGGTTAGACTAAGTCTCAACGCGCAGGGGTGGGGGTTTGGGATCAGTTGTACTGTGGAAGAACGACAGTGTTATCCAGTTACAATTCAGTGATCGTAATGTTCCATTGTCCTTCATTGTTTTGAAAATTCACTGCTTAACCTTTCCACTAGCCTGTGCACAGACCGACTCACTTTAACAGCAACACTCATAGTAATCTCTGGAAGACTAAAAGCCTATTACGCAGACCACACACAACAATTATTTTGATAATTTATTTATGTCACAGTCAACCAATATATATCTTGATAATTTATTCTAATTCTATACCAATAAATTTACATATATAGATATAATATATAATTCTCTATACGTACGAGATTAGCTTATATACAAATTATGGTGGAATTTCAAAATGTTTGGTGTCTAGAGCCGTGCTTCCCACGACGGCCATTTATCTGACTTATAACTACGACTTTTTACAACTTAAAACATCAACTACTTCGCTCAAAATTCTCCCTGCAGGTGGTGGCTGAATGTATCCGTTTACGTGAGAGTGGAACGAAGTCAGAGCGGGTCAGCGGGAGGATTTCATTCCAGTCACAGCGATGTTTCTAATCGCTGTTCACATGAGATCGGATTGCAAAAATGTATAGACTGGTGTGGAGTGCTAGCTAACCGAACCGATTATCTCCAGGCCGGGAGCGGGATGAATGTAAACCCGAAACATTTTCGGGTTGGTCAGAATTTTGGAAGCACCTAACAATGGAAGGTTAACAACATTGACTGTGAATGGCATTTTCGAAATATGCAAAAGAAACTACGTCTTGTGACCCGGTCTTGTGTAAACGTACTGTACAATTTTTGCCAGATCTCATGTAAACGTTTTTTGGGCTTATGGGGTTTATAATTCCTTCGATATAAATATTTAAGACTATTAATATAAACTATGATGTCAGATCACCGCTATTTGAAGAACCGCTACATGACAATGAACGACCAATGTTCTGACAGCCATTATATCTTAATATTTCTTCACATTCTCTGCTGCCACTTTCTCGAGCATACCACAATGCAGTTCGACCTTGGCCGTCAAGTAAGGTTACGTCTGCAAAATACTGAAACAAGGAAAACGTTTCAAAATTGAAAAATGTTAACGAATTTCTGTTAGTCTTGGGGGACGTCAGTGGCGCAGTCGTCAGACCAAGCGCCTTTTACCTCTGAAATCATGGATGAAAAGAGTCAGTCAACGCTCTGCCGAAAGTTGTGGGGTTTTTCCGGGTACTCCGGTTTCCTCCCACAGGGAATGCTGACAGTGTGGATTAGGATAAATAGAAATAAAATCACGACCACATCAGCATTCGTTGCAGCAAATTGCATATATCGTGATTAAATCAATTATACTAATATTACTATATTACCATGTTAGCCATAGCAAAATTGAAGTATTAAGGTATGAGATCGAATCCTGCTTGAGACAATGAAGGTTTGTTGGTAATCTTAACTGCGTCATAATGCGTATTATTAAAAATTACGGGAACCACTGAGTATTTTTGCAAAATACAAAATAATGGTCATGTTAGTACGGTCAAGTATGAGGAAAATTATAAGCACATTGTAAGGGGCTGGTTCGTTTTAAACTATATTCGAGCATCATTTTGTACCATTAAGCTGTACATTTAGAGGTCGTACCCATAGATTTTTATGCTTTTTTCCACAACAATTCATGCAATTAGCACTCTGTAATAAAGATTTTTCCTCTCCGTATTTCCATTCATCAGCACCCGGGCTGAAATTTGCGCCTGCGCAGTCTGACTCAACCCTGCTGTTTCAGTTCCCATGTCTATAAACTGTGGTTTACGGTAGTGGGAAGTCAATAATCTAGGGTTCCTCTAGGAACCAGTGGCTAAGGGCTGGCTCTGATTATTAGCTTTTAGCAATAATACTTAATAGCAATAAACAACTAGCAATAATATGGCCCAATACGAACTTTGTGGGATTGCATCCTCAATCTTGTAAGTGTTCGTCACTTACCCATATTAGTAAGAGCGTTAAAACAACGCTTCCTTTAGATGAAGAAATATGTAGAGGAGTTCTTATTAAATCATCATCTTCTCGTTCATTCACATCTTTTCTCTGACTGTGAGCTAGCAATAGGATCACTTCACTTAGATCTTCTTTACGAACTGCTTCAATTAACCGCTAGAAAAGAGAAATTAGAACATCGTATTCAAGATAGATACATTCATGGTTACTATGGCTTTGTATTGTTTTTCGTCCTGTCAACTATACGTAGTTGAAAACAACAAGAAATACTATCATTCCTGGCTCGGTCAGTCTATACAATCATATATCTGCAAAGCTCGTCGTATAAGTGCATCCCATTAAGCATTCCATTAAATCAATTCAATTCCCGGTTGGGATATTCAGAAGTCAATTTTTCACCAAGTGATTCGACTTCATTTGGACAACACAAGTTACGATATCTTTGGCTATACACAAGTTCCTTATAGATTTGCGATAAATAGAATAGATTTGTACGCCTACAATGGAAAAGATTCGTCATTTGCGTGCCAGTTACTCCATAATTTGCCATCATCATCCCTAGCAAGCAAGCTGTGGCGACAAAAACACATGGCGTAACTGCCGTGTAAATGACAAATCTTGTAGTCTTAAGGCCATGTTACACGAGGCAATTTGTGCTGCAACTTGCAACGCAATTTCAGACACAGAGCGATGGGAGGTAAAAAGTATATTCGCAGATAAATTATGAGCATGAATCTCGTGTTACTTTGCATATATTTTTCTTGTTAAACATGCCCAAAAGGCAACCAAGAAATGAATGAGAATGATAATATTGGTGGAGTGGTCCATGGTCACCGTTTTAACATGGCCCTGTGCGGAAATTGCAAGTTTCAGCAAAAATTGCCCCGTGTGACATGGCCGTCTATTTGCATGCACTGATGAAGATCTGGGCATATGGATCGAAATCTTTTGCGAAATAAATAGACGTAGATGAGCTATTATTTAAGTATATTTGCATTAAATGTGAGCCAAAAAGCCTTGAGAACTGCAAATAGTAACCAAAGGCCGGCTAGAATATATTGCCGACCGAATTCGAACCCCCAATTTTTCTCTACGTGTACGTCACTGTCTTACTGAATTGTTGTGAATTTGTTAATCTTACCTGTCCTAAAAACTGCTTAGAAGTTGATAAAGGTTTGAGAAATTCTTTATTTTGATATTTTGATCTTATCCACCTCTCCTTGTCTTCCCTGCAACAGGAAACATTTTCAACAACATTCTTTATTAGTTTTCCGAAATGTTTATACAACTTAACAATATTAATAAAACGACTTTCCGCAATGACCATGGGCTAAAATACCTGGGCCTGGGCCCGTTTATAGCAGGGCCAATCTGCAGGGCCTATTTTAGAATTTAGAGTGCAGTGTTAAAGGGATATGGCAATAAAAATTTAGTTTGTCTCATTTGAAAGAACGTTTAAAATTGTACATATTAAATCTCCCTTACCGATTTTTCGTATCTTTCTTAGTTCTCGAGATATTTTGACAGAAATAATCATAAATCAGCGAGCTGTCCGCCATCTTGGATTTTTGTGGATATGCATGTTAACGTCACAAGCAGGTCACGCAAGATCTTACCCAGAAAGCCAATGTCATTGAGCCCAAATTTATACTTCGGTCACTATTTCAAATAACAAATTGACTGACAACTTTTGAAACATCTACTAATTGTTACTTGGTCACCCAGGAGTAGTTTTATATGGCTCACCCTGCTTGTGACGTCACTAAAACCACCGCTAATGAGATAAAAAATAATCCAAGATGGCGGACAGCTTATTGTTTTAAGTCAAAATATCTCAAGAACCAAGCAAGATACGAAAAATTGGCAAGGGAGAATCAGATATAATTTTAAAAGTTCTTTCAAATGAGATAAACTAAGAGAGGTACAAACAAAGGAGAGGGGCAGGGGCTACAGTTAGGACTTCTATTGGGGAGAAGAGATGGCAGTTCAGAGACACTAGATTTCAAAATTTCCCCGAGGAGTATATCCCTGCTCTTCGGTAATTTCAAAAGTTTGTCTTGCTTTTCTGGACTGAGAAGAACTGAATGAGTTAGTGCATGCATAGTTTATACATGAATACTTGACTTAATTTGCTGGCATTGGTAATTGGTATGCAGTCTCTTAGTGTCCTCTAGTTAAAGAAGTAACTACCTGAAAAAATAGAAAAAACTGCGACATTTCGAGCAAAGGTCCTTCGTACAGAAGCTAATATTTTTCACGTATAGTTACATCCTTAACAAAGAACGCTTCCTTAATATTGTATCAACCGGGCTGGCCCGCATGTTGGGATAAGGTACGAAGAACGTCCGACGAGAGCTTTCCCAACAAAATCTACTTACAGATTGTTAAAGGACAGACCATTAGAAAAGTGATGGGGGAATTCGCGCAAGGAAAAAGAAAGAGAACTCAGAGATCCCAAGGATAGTGCAAAATTTCAAAGGCACACTATGACACCAACACTCGCAGCAAGCTAGTGAAGATACGAGCGTGCATTGTAATTTATGACTTATGTATAGTTCTTTAATTATGAAAGCGAAATTGGCTTTCGCTCATATTTCTCAGATTTGTAATTATACTTCAAGTTGAATTCACAGGCATAACGGGCGAGCTGGGATCTTGCGAGTTGTGGCGGTGTGCATAGTGTAAACTAGATTATTAAATTACAACAATATAACAAAAAAACCTGAGCACTTTTGCAAATAGTATCTTATTATATTTCGTGATATTAGGGCCATTTATTAGGGCGACTTACATGAACACACTCGTATAAATGGTCAAATTCTAGTAAGTCGCGACTTAAATAAGAACAGGGGTTCAGGCTGTTCCACAATAAGACGCGACTTATTAGAATTTGACCATTTATACAAGTGTGTTCGCGTCTTATATAAGACGCGTCTTATGTAAGTCGCACTTATTTTCTCCCGTATAAATGGCCCTATTGTGGCCTTATATATTTTTGTTCAATCTACTTGCAAACTATAACAAACAGCTGGAGTGATCTTTACAAAGATGAGTAAGTATGAACGCTCTAATAAACGCCTCTCCTTAATTAAAGTACGAAAATTTGGAGTTCACTCAAATCGGACCCCCCAAATCAGCTTAAACGTAATCTTGTACGAGCGACCGAGTGAAATATGGGAACGAGATTGGCTTGAACATTCTTGCAATCATTCTTGAAATGGCAAGGTGTCTCAACTCTATTTAGGAGTCATCATCGAGAATATACGGTATCGTATTCCCCTGATGATGACTCTCAAATAATCATTGTATGACTTACCTTGGTGATGACGGTTTAGGTTTTGCTTCAGGTTCAGCGCGAGCTTCCCAAATACTGTTAGTCAATGAATTTCCTATTGACAACATCACTGCACGTAGTTCTGATCTAAAAACAAGGATAGAAATTGTTGGTATCAAAATTGTGGAAGTGTTCATTATTGGAGCTTAACCGGATTGGAATTCACTTAGGGTGAACCCGACTTCGTGTGAGTAATGTAGATGAGGCATTATTCTTAGCGTATACCATAAAGCCAAGCAGGTTCATATGAGTGAGATAAGCATAAGCAGAAATACAAGGGCTTATAAAAAAGACACAGCGGAAATAAATTTCTTTGAAATGTCTTTTGTTTCGGCTTAGCTTATGCTTAGAGGCTTGTGCTTATGATTGTACTTATGTCGACATTTATGTTGCACACTTCACTGCATCCCTTTGTTTTACCTTTTGTCTTTCATAATGCTTGTGCTTATCTCATTCGTGTGAACCAGGCTTAAGTATTCTATTAAGGATATTATGGATCGGCGTTTATTCGAGGGTGGCGTTTATTCGAGGGTGCGTTTATTCAAGGGCAGCGTTTTTCCGAGGGCAGCATTTATGCAATGTCAATGTCAATGTCATCTTCACTTGTTGTAAAAAGACTCGAAAAACGATTCAGTTCAGGGCCAGCCGCGGTATAGATATAAGAAATCGTTGATGTTGATACTCGTCAGCGTGAAAAGGATAAGGCACACGTCGACTTCTCTTAAGTGTCTGTAACCTACTTACTCTCCTGACAAAAGGCCTTCGCTCGAAGCGTCAGAGTGCTTTAATCTTTTTCATGCTTACGAGGTTTCTAATATGTACTCGTAAATCGTAATACTCGAGTTTTTCAGTTGAGCCAATTTTCGTAACCAAGTTCGATTTGGATTTCGTTTAGTACGCAAGGAAAAGCATTATCTGATAAAGTTAGACAGGAAATTGTTGGAAAATGGTTAAATCATGAAGGAATTACCGAAATGTGCGATTTCAATTGTAAACAATTGTTTGACAGGCTAGCAAGTTTAGCTCGCGTATTTGATAATTAAAGCAATAGGCAGCAATACAAAATGGAAACGAAATAATCATAATGAGATGCATGAAATATTATAATATTAAACAAATTAACAGTACAATATTGTTCGTAAAAATATTACACTGTAAAATCAACACAACGAAAACAATACCCGGCTACCTGCTTCACTTTATCTAATTTGTTTTGATTTACAGTTTGTAATTCCAAATCAACGCAACAAAAATAATCTATAATTACAGTACTGTACCCGTTTCAGCTTCTTAGTTCTAGTTCAAGCAACAAGTTTCTGTCAACTTTATCAGGTAATGCTTTTCCTTGCGTACTGAACGAATTCATATAGTTAGCGAAGTTCGAAATCCCTAATCGAAGTTCGAAATCCGAATCAAACTTCGCAAATTGGTTGCGAAGTTCACGCCAACTTGCGAACTTCGAAACGTAATTGGCAAGTTCACAACAAACTTGGGAACCGCGCGTTGAAAAGTGAGCTGAAATCGACTATAAGCGCTGTAACTGGTGAAAATAAACGCGCCGTTTGTCCCAGACTTACCAAGGGCGTGTCTATTCAAGGCGTTTAATCGAGTAAATACGATATTATACTTACGGCCATTCATCGAGATCAAGAGAACGAACTCTAGAAACGTGAGTTCCAAGATTTCTATGTAATCCACAACAAGCAATACATATTAAAGCACCCAGGTTTAACGTGGCCCAGTCAGGGTCTACAAAGTAAAATCAACATGAAGTCTTGAAATGAACCATCTGCTTTTCTATCTTCTGTATATGTATATGTATATGTATATGTATATGTATATGTATATGTATATGTATATGTATATGTATACTATTATGGCAAACTGATTTCAATGCATGTTAGCTAGAGGTGTTTATGATTGTTGTCTCGTGTTTGGTTTCTTATGTCTGAACATTTTTAATTAACATGCATTGAAATCAGCTTTTGTGGAAAGTAGCAGCAATTTTATTGCTCGTATTACTTTGCCTTTAAAGTTTGCTTCTTTTACAGTTTTTCGTTTCCATACTTCCTTGGTGAGATAATTCAGTTTTCTTGGTATGCAATGTAAACAAATTTACATTACACATTGCATAATGAGCCACCACACACTTGGAAATTATCAGTGTTTATATCCAACAAAAACTATTTGATAAACTCCACGCATTCATAACATAACGCTTGTACATTTTGAAATAATGTAATTCACTAATGAAAAGACAGCTGACATTTAACAACAACTCATTTTGCAATTAGTGATATCAAGAAAATCGAATAATCTCATCAAAAAATCACGGAAATATGTAAAAGAAGTTAATATGAATGTCCGAGAAGTGCGTCCCTCATCTCCCCCAGGATTAACATCCTTATGACAACGCGCTCATTAAGCACTACCGTCACCAACAACTACTTGTACAACTCCAACAACAACTGTACAACTACAACAAAAACTACAACAAAAACTACATAAACAATTACAAGAAAACCAAGAACAGCATCTTGGCGTAGTTACATGTACTGTACCAGCCTCTTCATAGGCTCCAACTCGGATTCGTGGATATTGCGCGAGTTCGTGGCGCCGTTCTTATTTCCGCATAGAGTGATTTGCGCGCGTAGCTCATATAGCAGCATAACGCGCACCACACAAAGCAGCGTAGTCTAGCCAAGCGCCTGAGAACGAGGCTGGTAATGTACGCTTATCGTACTTATTTTTCGTACTTGTAATGTCATCACTTACTGGGTTCTCCACAGTCAGCGCAAACATTATTTCCTGATACGAGACGAATTGGTTGAAGATCACTTTCCGACGAAGAATTGCTGTTCATCTAAAACATTGACTTAAGGTCAGACCAGTGCATTTACATTACAGTATAACTTTGCAGGAGGTAGGTTTCTATAGTCTAATAGTCTGTCATTAAAAAACTGCCAGGAACATCCAGTACAGTGGGTATAGGTTTTATGTACTAGCAAGTGTCAAAGTTTTCGCCTTTTATATAGCAAGTGTCAAAGTTTTCGCCTCGGGAAACAACGGCGGTCTCGGGGCCACAAAACACGCTGTTTCCCTCGGTCTCAGTAAATAAGTGATAAATATACTGTATAATATATACGCAATATACAGCTGACGTTGATGGGGCTCGTACAATGCAAAGGGCCCATGGCGAGGCTTTAGAAGAAAGGAATCTGGATATTAAATATTTAACTAGACACATTCTGAAAATTAAACTACTAACCTTATCTCTGCCACTAAAGTTTGATTGAAGACATCTTAGTATCTGCTGTTCGATTTCTAAAACCCATTTCTCCCTTTCCTGTAACAATATAACAATAACGGTAAAATGTTAAAAATCGGTCTATTCGAATTTTGAAGGTGTCAAACTAATTTTGTTTGTACTGAAGAACTCTATCAGTTCTAAATTGCTCCTCTTAGTGGTCCAGCAAGGCGGTCCAGTAAGGCGGTCCAGTAAGGCGGTCCAGTAAGGCGGTCCAGTAAGGCGGTCCAGTAAGGCGGTCCAGTAAGGCGGTCCAGTAAGGCGGTCCAGTAAGGCGGTCCAGTAAGGCGGTCCAGTAAGGCGGTCCAGTAAGGTGGTCCAGTAAGGCGGTCCAGTAAGGCGGTCCAGTAAGGCGGTCCAGTAAGGTGGTCCAGTAAGGTGGTCCAGTAAGGCGGTCCAGTAAGGCGGTTCAGTAAGGCGGTCCAGTAAGGTGGTCCAGTAAGGTGGTTCAGTAAGGTGGTTCAGTAAGGTGGTTCAGTAAGGTGGTTCAGTAAGGTGGTGACACAGTGGTTAGTGCACGTGCCTTTCACCTCTGCGACCGAGGTTCGATTCCTGCAATATGCAATTGTCTGATTATAATTATTCATCAGTCGCACGTGAGAAGAAAGCTTCCACTCCGGTACTCCGGTTTCTTCTTGTTATTACTCTGGACTAACAGGAGATTGCATGAGACTTCCTGGACCTCTAACAAGAACAGTTAAGAATTGATGGAGTTATCCATTACAGATAAAGATAGATTAATTCAGTAAGGGTCTAGAGTAAGGGTCTTACTCTTAAGAGGAAGATCAGTGACGGACACCTTCGCAAAATTATATTGGGGATGCGAATTTAGGTCGCCAACATGTTCTGACCTTACTGTTGCTGCAAAGCACCTGCCTGTTTCGTTGATCTCTTCTCGCATACGTGTGCAAGAAGCGAAATTGTCTTAATGCAAAAATAGAACTCCAGGTAGGAAATATAAAAGGTGCATGTACTAATGGAAGAATTACCAACACTACACCTCCATCAAATAAAACATTTGTACAAACTAACCTCTAACGACCGAGCGGCGAAATTCCAAGATTTGCCATCGAGCGAGACAAGTTTAAACTCGTATTCATCTGTGTGGCCATTCCGTGTATCTGATGAAAAAGGACACATGAAATATTCTCTAATGCATGATACATAGGGAACGACGACGTTGACGCAGGTTATGCAAATTAAGGTCGGTAAAGTGCAACTTAATAGACAAACGCAACTTACATTATTTGATAGAATATAGAACTGGAGTAATGACTTCAGTGAATTGCCGGAATGAAAATAAAGCAAAAAAGGCAGATATTCGATGTTTTGTTTTCCAAAAATGAACTTAAACGTTACTAATAAAAATGAACGTTACTAATATCGCACGAATGAACGACCTTCATCCTCGCAGCAGTTGAAAGCAGTATCTTCAAGCTACCGTTTATAATACATACATACATATATACATACATACATTATTCAGCTCACTCCCCATTGGGGCCTTTTCAGTGAGCGATTACATCAAGTATCTCGCTTACCTATATTACGTATTTAGCCTACACTATTTATTTTTACAACAATTGTGATATGACTTTCCTAATCTGTATATCCTAACCCACCCTGTCAACTTTCCCTATAATGTTCTTTTTATTGTACCAACATTGAAACACGGTAAATGTTGGCCGGTTACATGATCGATATTTCAAATGGTAAGAATAAGGAAAATATCTCGCTGTACTTTAACTACTTTTGAGTTTTGTGGTATTTTAGGATCCGTTTTTCCACATCGATGAACCTAACCAGGGCGGAACCCGGCGAATGTCAAGGAGGCGAAGCCACCAGAAACTGCATGATTTTAGCTTTTACAGTACATACCTTTAGAAAGTGTAACGAAAACAAGTTACATGCATGTGCGCGGACTTCTTGCTTACGCTTTTTCAAGTGTTGAGAAAAGAATGGTATGCGACATACAATATTCCTACGCCCCTCGACGTATTATTCCCATGTCATAAATTTAACTCAAAAAAGTTCATTTTTACTGCACTGAAACCTGTGACGCGATGCTTGCGTTTCAAAACACAATACATGATCGAGGTTTTATAGCACGGAAAAACTTTGGAACAATTTCTAAATTCCCATAAATAGGATAATAATAACTCACCTGTTTTAGTGTCATTCGCAATCATCATCTTGGCTGTACCGTGACTTTTTGATCGTCGATGGCCTTTCTTTTTAAGACTATTTCCCGAGAGAGTATTAGACTCCACACGACTCTCTGAGTTTACTGCAGGCCACTTCTTCTCTTTACCATCACTCGGCGTTGTCGCAGGAGTCGTTGCAGGAGTTGTCCTAGGCGATTGTGAGTTCTGTGATTCAGTACCGTTTGCCGCATTCATTAAACTCTTTTGCAATTCGTCAGGAAAACTACTAAAGTCAAGTTCACAGGATTTGGTGTGTTTATTATTCCGACGATTACGACCTCGTTTTCTTGGTATTGATTCACTTCTGTTTATTGATTCAGGTTTGGATTTCGATTTCAATTTCAATACAGTAGGCGTCGCTGCGGCCATAATATGATTTGCCGTAGTAGATAATGCTGACTTTATCTCAGGTTCATTGTCTCGAGTTAAAAAATCATTTGAAATAACTAAAGAACCGTTTTCTTGCACCACATGATTTTGAAGTATTTCATCTTCTAGGGAATGTGTTCGGTTCGCTCCTTCTAGGGAATGTGTTCGGTTCGCTCCCTGGATTCCAAGTTTCGGCGTCGCAGTCCTCCCTAGAACAATGAGATAACGGACAATATAATACAATAAACGTGGTATTCTTTACAAACACAAACACAAACACAAACACAAACACAAACACAAACACAAACACAAACACAAACACAAACACAAACACAAACAATATAACATTGCTTGTTCAGCAGTTTACGAGTAGTAACTTGTGGTGTTCAAATCAGTGGCGGACACTTCGCGAAATACTGGGAGGGCGAATTTAGGTTGCCACCTTTTGTTGCTGCAAGACTCGCTTCTTTAAATTTTTGCCTAAAATTTCATGTAACTTTGCTTAATTTATAGCCTACCAATGCTTTCATGGTTGTAAAATTATTGTTACAGCTTCGTTACACAGTTAATCAGCAATCATTCAAATGCTTTCAGAAATTACTGGGGGGATCCCCCCCCCCGCACCCCCTCCTAGTGTCCGCCACTGGATTAAATTGAGTCGAAACATCGCTGTAAAATTCATTTCAAAATGCTCCAACAGGGAATAGAACCCAAGGTCTCAGATTTAAAATACCAGTGCTCTGAACAATGAGCTATTGAGATACACTCAGAAGTAGGTCAGCCTACATCGTCTCACAATCATATATACAAAGCTCGTCCTATATGCAGATTGGATATCCCGGGATGACTATATACACTATATATGTACATACAAGAAAAGCAAAACTAATGTTTAAGCTACTAAATAGAATGGCGCCCAAATCACCTAATTATCTTTTCACTTATAAAAATGAGATAACAAACTATGAACTTCGCGGCATATCAAGTTCCCTCTGTTTACCACAACCTCGCACAAATACTATGAAAAAGAGTTTCATGGATGACGGGGCATCGTCATGGAACTCTCTACCAGAAGAAATAAGGGAAAGCAAATCTCTCCCTTGTTTTAAGAATAAAATTGCTACTCACATCTTCGATATTGGAAATTAACATAACATATTTTTGTAAATAGATAGTATGTCTTAGTTTTAAGTCTCTGTAAATAGCTTTCTGGTATTAGTTATTTATATAGTTTATATTCTTGTACACGCCCCTTGTGGAAAACAGCTCAGGTTGACATGGTCAGCGTGTTTAAATACAGTATTTACCACTGTATAATATTCGAGTGTCTCAATCAGGCATCCCAATGGCTCAGACTCAGTGGTCAAAACGTTAAACCAGAAACACTTGTTTCGATATCCGGGTGGGACATTCAGAAATAACTTTCAGTGAGTAATTGACACCATTTGGACACCAAAAGATACAAAACAATATTTATTATATAAACATAAGTGTTATATAGAGTTTTATGCCACTGAGAAAAATCGTATTTAAACACACGTAAAAAATACGATATTTTTACGTGTGAAAATATCATTTTTGCAAGCCAATCAAAAACCTATTACTATTTGTGTACTATTTACATATTTGTTTTGAGTTTCTATATGAATTGTCGTTTGTTTATAACTTGTTTATAAAATAAACAGAATAGTACATGGTTGCTTGGAAATATGGAATTTATTTCTCGTGTTGAAGAGAATATTGCTCACTCGTTCGCTATACGCTCACTCGTGAGCAATTCTCTTCAACACTCGAAATAAATTCCATATTTCCGCGCAACCATGTAATATTCTCTCTATACACCCCTCCAGAAAATATGCCAGCTTGAATGTATAGACTAACATTCATGATAGAAATATGGGCTTGTTACTGGAGACGTAATAATATAAAGGTCTTTTACATAACTACATGATCTATTAGATATTGATGATATACTCAATGTGGAGTAGACATGGTATATCGTTACCCAATTCACCTGAGCCAGAGGTTTATAATACACGTGCTCGACAACCAAGGCCTAAGCGTTAGCTTTTGGTGAGGAAGGAAAACACAATAATTTTTTCCCCACCAAAATCAAATATAGAAAGATTGAAGCCTGTATTGGTCACTTAACTTCACACCAGCAAAGACCTCCGCTGATATTGTAGGTTTGCTGTAAAGAACAGTGTTGTAATTACCTTGAGACGTCGCAATGGGAGGCGTTTTCCCAGGAATTTTCACCGTCGATTGTTTCAGAAATATATGTTTACCATGAACATTTTCAATGTAATCCTACATAATACAGTAATAGGAGGATAAACATATCGGAAAGAAACTTACTGTAATGGAATATTTAGAGACTTGAAATGACTGGATGAAATGACGATGACTGGAAATAACTATTTCTTACATATCGCCATCGTCGCAAAACGCTCATCACCGACCGTCGGCGAAATATGAGAACTAAATTTAAGCACTATCATACAACAAAGGGTGTCAAACTCTCAAACTTTATTCGTCCGTCCAATTTCCCATTTTTATATTCGACGACTACACCAGACGTTTGAAGCCCGTTTTTCCACTAGACGAATCTTTTCGCGCGATGCAAATCAAAAAGCAACGTGATTGGTTGGCGACAAAATTCGCCGTGAAAAAGAACAAACCGATCCTATCAATCAGATTGTTGATTCGGTACTGCATATCACGGTAATGCATACATAACACGCTTAATGTCTGTTTCCTCTGTAAATAGCTTTGTTTTCCCTCGAATCTCATGACGAAGTGTTTTGCTGTACAGATACAAAGAATGAATTCAAAAAACGCTTTAACGTAAATGAAAAGAGCCTGCTAGAAGGGTTTCAGCACCAGTGCTGTTTTGTAACTAGTCACAAAGTTACTTGAAATTTTTTGTAACTTTTTGGGTTTAGTTATGTTGCATTGCATTGCATTGCATTGCATTGCATTGCATTGCATTGCATTGCATTGCATTGCATTGCATTGCATTGCATTGCATTGCATTGCATTGCATTGCATTGCATTGCAGTGCAGTGCAGTGTAGTGTGTGACCTTGCACCTACTGTAAAATTAGCTTGCATGCGAGCACGCTTTCTTGAGCAAAACGCCATCGGAGAAGAAAACCGCGCTGAGTTTTAAACGTGAGAATGTAACGATAAAAGTAACGTAAAAGTTGGTCAGCAAAGTAACGCGTTATAGTTCCATTTTAAGCCACAATATAACTAGTTACAGTTACCTCTGTAAAACGTAACTAGTTACACGTATAGTTACTTCAAAATGTAACGATTACATGCAAGGGACCGTTCATTTTTTATCTGGGGGGGGGGCTGGTGGAATTAGGGGGTGGGCCATCCAAAAAAAGATGCCCTTAAAAGGGCGGGCCACGCTAAAAAATATCGGCGAAAGGGGGGTCACACAAAAAAAGGATACAATGTTTTGGTGTGTTTGCAAGAATGTCACCCTGAAAGCCCACGAAATGGCCATTTTGGGATTCAAAATTTTCCAGGGAACCATGCACCCAGTTCCTCCTAAATACATCCCGCCACATTTTAAGCAAGATATTTACAACATATGTATAGTTACAACTTGTTCTATCTAAAACGTTTTTTAAGGTTACATGCACATAATTTGGAATTTTTAGAAGAGAAGGTGGGGGGCCGGGGGGATCATTTGAAAAAATATCATTATTAAGATGTGGGCCACTGGGAAAAAGTTGAGTATGAAGGGGTGGGCCACGCTAAAAATTTAAGAGGGCGCACTAAATTCCACCAGCCCCCCCCCTCCCAGATTAAATATGTTTAGCACCATTTTCTGTATTCTAGCAAACCAGATGTCATTTCCCACGCTTTTTCCGAGTGAAGAATGAGCGTGGGAAATGGCGTCTGGGTTCGCAGACTACATTTTCTGTTGCCTGTATTATATCTGTCTTCTCTGTTAGATGCTGTTTTCTTTTGATAGACTAGACATTATTTCTAAATTTTCGGGTCGATATTAATTGTCCATTTGTGTAGGTAGTGGGTTGGAATGGGCAACTATTTATCACTTGTTTCCTGGTGGGATAGGTTGCATTTATCTACAGCCACATGACCACAAAACAGACATAACAAAATACTTTGTATCAAACATATAGATACTTACATGTAACGAAGGGTAGTATGTCAGAATACCACCATCATTTAAAACCACAAATTTCTTTTTCCATTCTTTATTTAACGAATTTGTTGTTCTTTTCAAAAGATTTCCCTAAATGATATACATATAAACGTTAACATGTTAAACCACTGCAAACAGCATAAGCTATCTTGCAATTAATAAACCTAACCACTTCATACATTATATTATTATACCTACATATAGTATGCATACGTTGCAATGTGTTGCAGTGCAGAAAAGTACAGAACAGTACGGCGGTGGCGGCGGAAGATAGGTTTGGTTGGGGGAGCTAGACAAACTCTAGGGTGGTCCGGGGACATGCTCCACAGGAATTTTTGAAATCTGTTGTCTCTGAAATGGCATTTCCTGTGTTCTGGAAAAGATTTGACATGCAAAAACCATGTCATTTTGCATGTTTTGCATTTCAGGCAACAAAAAATCTCACTCCTTCGTATGAAGTTATCCCACTGTTTGCAGTGGTTTAGTGTGTTAACATTTATATGTGGGGGGCACTTCTACTTCTGGGGGGGTATAGGCCCCCTAGCACCCCCCCATTCCTCCGCCCCTGCAGTATAGTACAGTACATTACATTACAGTACAGTACCAAAATGAAAGCATCCTATTTTCCTACTCTTGTACATAGTGCTTTACATGATAGTTAGTGAGAAACCATAACAGTATAAACACAGTCTTTTAACATCACAAAACCATTTCTTAGTTGTTTACAAACCTGTTTGACAGGGATGAAACGTCCAATTCCAATTTCCTGGTCTCCATCAATTTCATCTTTGACCTTGTCAGTTTTCTAATTTTGGTAAGATATAAAAAGGTAGAGATCTACTGTAACACTCTTATACAGACAACTATGAGAGTGAGTATAGGTGTGGCTTGCAAGCAAAATTTACAGTTTTTTCCACTCTTCGAAGAAGACGGAATTCAAGGAATTTTCCAGAACTTTAACATGTTTCAAGTATTATCAACACAGCTGGAAGGAAATGCCAGGCCTCTACTAAACTGTCAAGGACTTTGCAGGCCAGGACTTGTTACTAAGTCAAGGACTTCCCAGCATTTTCAAGGACTGTGAGAACCCTGACATATACAGACTTGACACATCAACACCCAGCACTTCACCTTGACAACTAAAATCCCCTGGCATTAGACAGAGTAAATGACAAAGTAAAGCACATTAATGTGCATTTTCAGCACAATGGATAAA
The DNA here is from genome assembly GCA_016169945.1 of Trachythela sp. YZ-2020. Lineage (NCBI taxonomy): Eukaryota > Metazoa > Cnidaria > Anthozoa > Malacalcyonacea > Clavulariidae > Trachythela > Trachythela sp. YZ-2020. Next base: position 3,937,556 of record JADLSH010000371.1, on the reverse strand, counting down.
CATGAGACATGGGCAGATAATATAGTGAAGTGAACCATTAATGTGAAACACTTTATTCTTCATGAGTAAAATCATCTGGTATTAGACAGAGTAAATGACAAAGTAGGGTGTATTAAGGTGTAATATGGCTTAATATGTTAATGAAAGGTATGGGCAGATAGTCTGGTCAATTAATAACAACCAACACTCTCCCAAGGAGTAATAAAATATTCTGCCACTAGACAAAGTAAAATATCAGGGTAGGCACATTAGGGCACATTGCAGTTTAATGAGTTAATGGGTTAACCAGACTACTATCTGCCCATGTGACTTGTTAACCCATTAAGCCACAGTGCACCTTACTAAGTAATATGCCCTACTTTGTCCACTTTCCCTTGACAAGTAAAATATTTTGGCTTTAGACCAAGTGAAAAAAACAAAGTACACTGCAGCATAATGTGTTATAAATATGAAATACACAAGTGAAAACTTACAGCTCCAAAGATAATAGTCCGTCTTCGAGATGACCTCGGCTTTGCTGAAGGTGTTGATGATGGACTAACAGTGCCAGTCGTTCTTGAACTACTACCACTTATAGTTGAACTAACAGATGTAGGTCGACCTTCAGTTACTGATGGTGGTGATAGCAGTGTATCATATGATGTCAGTACTGCAGATTCTCTGTTAGCCATTTTCTCTGAAGCTAAAACATCAGGAATAATACAGAGTGTTCACCTGAATAAGAGGGGGGGGGGGGGTTTGTGCATTTACAGGTTTGATACAGGTCCTTCTTATTAATGCCCAGCAGCCCTCAGAGAAAATAGGAATCAATTACACAGTTCTTCAAACTTTGTGGATAAAGTTTTAGAATCTTGAATTGTATGAAATTTAGTTTTAGCTGCTATGTCACTATAATACGTCATCATCACTTTGCAATGCGTAAGCAAATATACACAACTTTTCAAAAGAATATTCATAATAATAATACCACCAATAACTACAATATTTTCGAAATATATTTCTTTCATGGCACTTCCGTCTAACAAATATTAAACTAGTAGCTCTTTGCATTCACTTACATAACAATTTTGTAAAAATAAACATGAATATTGCAAATAAATTACAACGCAACGAAGCAAATCAACACTGTCTGGCTTTCGTTCTTTAAGTTAAGACTGCAAGAAAACTGCACAATACCGGTTTTGTTAAAAAGCAAATGATACTGTGATAAAATATTATAGATAGCATGTCAATGTCAAAAGTAACTAGGAAATAATATTTTGTAAGAAGATTAAACGGAGAATTAGAATATCAACTACGTCTACGAGACAAACAACATAAACGTTCGCCGTGTTCTGTATGTTATATTTACATTGTCCGTCTTAGCGTCTAGTAAATTTTATACTTACAAAATTATTACGGCAACGGCTTTGGGTTTGAACTTTCTACGATCAATATAAATGAATCATATTGCCTTTCCGGTGAAGAAATGATACTTTTACAAGTTATACACAAAAGGCTACCGCCAAGAGCATCTAAGACAGACTAAGTTACGTATGATTAAGTTGAAAGGAACGCATAACTAAGATAATTTGCATGATAAATAGAACCGACTGTGCATGTGCATTTCCAAACATACACATTATTAAACATGCAAGCTATGAATTTCTATAAAACGTGCAGGAAAATTAAATACGAAAATTGGCGTCATTTCGTAATATAAGAAAAAAGAAAGGGGAGCCACTTGAATATTTTACAAATTCACACACTTAAAATTCTAATGAAGAGGGTCAACGGAACTAAATTCTAGTCTTGACACCTTATACTGGACTACCGCGCATATAGGTACTGTACAACCTTTATTCAGCCCATGCACAGTATTGAAAAAACACAAGACCCTTATTCTAGTAGATCACCTTTCATCAGTAGACAGTACTGTAGATGGCATTTTTAAATTTCAGTCATAATTAACAAACTTTATTGCAACCTGACACTATGCCTATACACATCAATTCGTCGCTAATACACTCGTGTCATATTCTGTATTTTAATATTAACCCGAATCAAATGAACTAATTAGAACTACTGCAACTACGTACATTAAACAGTCAAAGGAATTCTAATTTTCATTATACAGCATTTAGAATAGTTGCACGCAATAACAATAATAGAATATTCTACAAGTCTTCCGTTAATATAAATACACAGGTATATACTCGGAAAGCTAAGCACTTTATTAGTGAAGTAAAATAAACACAACCACCAATTAATGCCTCAAATGACAGTGGTCGGTATAAAATAAAGCTAGGATTAATCATAAGTAGTGGTAGAGAATTAACCTAGTTTAGAACTGGTTTAAAAATTAACGCGGTCTTTTAAAATTTAAAGAATGAAATACCGTCAATGTTTGGCGTCTTCGAGTCGAGAATAGCTGCTTGTAGATCTTCCCAGCTTGTAATAACATCATATGAACCAGAAAGTTGAAAACTACGTCGCATCATATTTTCAACCGTACGACAAGCTAGTAATAATCCAGCACCAAATTTACTGACATTTCCCGGCCTTGATTTTATAACGCTACGATCCTCTACGCCAGGCTTGTTACTAACCACTTGTTTTGCATGTTTGCTACACTTGACGGCCTGCCCCGAAGTACTCACGAAGGAGAAACGAGAAGTATTGCTGTCAGTCTTCGCTTGCTTTGAGTTTTTGAAGGAAAACATTATTGGTTTCGGACTACCGGCTTAGTATTTCTCCAGAGTATTTCTCGAAAATAATTCTCATAAAATACCCCCCGAAGAAAACAAACTTCCTTATATGTTTTTACACGCGCATTGATAAATAAACATAATTCCTTTTGTCAATACAAGTAAAGTAGCTTGTTTGGTACAACAGCAAGGCGACAGAAAAGACTTACACCCCAGTGTCAACATCTAAATTGTACTTTAACAGGTTCCGGTGATATTTTATATATATCTCGCTCGTATGTAACATCCGCTCCGTAGTCTAAAAGGGTATAAGGTTTCATAGGTTACGAACAACCCACACGTACTTGGCGTAATTAACTCCGCCACACCCTGAATTCATTTCGGCACGCGCAGGTACTTGTTATATTGTATTTGTAACGAGCATCAGTGCAACCTGTTTGTTGTTTACTCGGGATACTTCGGGGTAGTGTGATATACTGCTATGAATATAAACTCAAGAATGAATTTGGGAAATTACATTATGAGCTGTGCAGGATGCAAAAGAATGGCTCAAGATGAACAACTTTGGAGACTAAAAATGGCACCGGACAAAAGCCGACAAAATGGCACCGGAAAATGGCAATGGAATAACGACTGAGGCGGAAAAAATGGCACTGAAATATGAAAATGAACAAATTTGGAAGAACCATTGTTAAAAAAAGCGGACGTTCAACTAAAGGGCTGTTTATAAGGGTCGAGCCAGCTAGTTTTGGCGAGATCCCGCGTTTGTTATTATTTCCTATTAATTATATAGGAACCGAGCTGGACCGCCTAAAATCCGTTTTCCACTAGGCGATTTTTTTCGCACGAAGCGAGAAAGCGATGCCGACAAAGGAAAAAAATCTCTTCGGGCGAACAAATTCGCCTAGTGGAAAATGACTGACCTGGTGAATTGCTCAAAATTACGCAGTGAAATTACACAGTGAATTCAGGGGCGCACTTTAGGGGGGTGTGGGAAGGTGTGACACCCCCCATCATTTGTGAATATTCCAAAAAAGTCGGTCCCAAATTGTAAAATTACACTACTTAATTCTGTCCGAGTTGGTCAGAAACATCCTGTCTAAACATCCTGTCTAAAGCATCCTGCTTGCTCTGCCGCATTGTGCGTTCTATTTCCACGTCAGTGTTCTCGAGAAAATTAAGTCAACTCTGTTGTAAAAGTGCAGTTTCTAATTGGGTCTTTATGATGCTGAAGGTTACGTTTTGGGGGGCGTTTTCTTTAAATAACTGCATTAAAGACAGTTAATACTTACCAAAAATAAGGTGTTTACAATTAAAATCTCTTTGAGTTTAAGTTTCATGGTCGGTAGTGCCATTTTTCTGTGTCAGTCGTTATTCCGGTGCCATTTTTTCGATCACCCTTTCCGAAACAAATGGTGGAGTGTACCGTTGCACACGACGATCCTACTGAATGAATGAATGATATAATGCTATGCCTATGAGTTGTACCCTTCAAAGAACTACCGAAAGTTCGTATTTAACATCCTTAGTCCACCTTTCTCTTGTTTACAAACAGGAAAACCTGTGGGTAAAAGACTATGATACAGTATATTTCTCACTGTATTTCATGTCATGTTCATTAGTTATATAGGAGTTTCTCGTACTCCTTAGAAAAGTGAAAAAAATTGTAATCGGAAAAATCCCGACACTGAGGAGTTACGAAAAACAAAGTAGTTAGCAAGCGGATTACAAGATAGATTAAAGATAGGGAAAACTACATTTTTATTCACTTATTTTGGCTCAAAAACAAGGGGGAGCCCCTTCTCCCATTCATCAGATTAGCCGGCACTAAAGACTTGGACAAAATAGTATAAAGCGAAATGGATTTAGCGACGTTAGGAAGTGGTCCTTTACCTAGCTCGTCCTTTACTGTAACCTGAGAATAGAACATTGCCTAGACTTACATATAAGATACATTCAAGTGTCTTACATTGTAAACTAGGAGTTACTATCGCCTTGAACAGCTACTTGTACTAATAAAGTTATCAATCTCCCTACAAACATATAAATGAGGAGCAAGTGTATGTCTCTGAATAAGAGCGTTATGAGTGCTGAGATTCCTGTAGTGTATATAATAAAATTTATAGAGAAATATAATTTGTATTTTAAATATTCAAAGTTTGTGATTATAGCAGTGGACTTTATACCGGCTCGCTGCTTGTTACTGCCATTCCCAAACAAGCATCATGACTGACGGCTGATGCAATTTAATAATTGGTAGTGAAAATACAGCATCAATTTAGCTGGAGTTGTTGTGTTGGCTAGGTTACTTCATTAAAATCTTACCACTTATATAATAATCATGTTACAGTATATAATTTTTACTCACTCAGTGTATAAGTGCATATTTATGAACATTATTTGATGTTCGTGAAAAGCACCTAAGTCCACACCCCATGGGGCACAATAGTTGTCTCCCCCATCTCCCCCACCCATCTAGCCTGACGTCTTCCCAGAGTGGGGGTTTCTGATGACAAGTGCATTAGATCTAACACTCTATACACGATACGCTGCGGGTCTGTAGGGAAAAGGTACTAAAGTCTTAGGCGACATATAAGCAATATACAAACAGAAAAAATAGGTACGCTAAGCGTGCGCCAAGTTACTGTTGTTGTGTTAAAACCCGAGTTTGGAACGCCAATAATATATGCTACAAAGCTTACAGCATTCAGCCTATACTACAAATCATCATAAAAAGGTCCGTATTTCCACATTTACACATAAATTTCGGATCGTCGACATTAGGCATGTCATATTCACTCTTTGACGTCGCCATGTTGTTTTATACAGTAGGTGTTCTAACCTGTGAACAGGCTATATATAGGGATAGGAATTATAATTTTAATGTTATTATGTAAGTTTTATTATTATTTATTTAAAAAATTCCTGGTTTCTGATTGGCTAACAGCCAACTGTGAAATCGTCATATCAACTCAACAACCTCGTGTCCAGGCTCTTTACGCGGCGACAGCTTGCCAAATATGGTCAAACGAGTCAATATGATAATTATTGACGCGTCAATATGCAACTGACGCTGCAAGCGACGGGGAATATTATGCAACTTCTTTGTTGACCTCGCGCATTTCGTAATTCTTGACTGTCTAGCACGCAAGATATTTTTAATTTTTTAAATAAATAATAAAACAATTATTGAACTCGGTTTTCGCGTGATATGAAGAATTATCATGCCCTCAGTTTGCCGTTAACAACCTCAGCCTGCGACTTCGGTTGATAACGGCAAACTTCGGGCATGATAATTCTTCATATCACGCTCAACCTCGTTCAACAATTGCTAAGTAATACTTGTCGCTTATTGGCTACAACCTATACACAAACGATCGCAATATGTGGCCGCATGCGCAGAAACAAAAACCGATGTAATTTACTTACCTAACTGGAACATTTGGTTTACACTTTCTCCAGTTTCCAGACAAACTTCGATATAAGTACAATTGTTTACATCGTTTAAACGTCTCTTGATCTGACTGCAGTGATTAGGACTGGTTGTACAGTTAGTTCCATGTTCTGACAAAGAGAAATATCGTGAATGATCTAATAAACTCTCACACTCTAAGAAACGCCTCATATCTTATAGACGTTCGTCACGTCCCGGTAAAATTTTTAACGAACCTGGGCAAATGCGTTGATTAAACATTACAAATAAATTATCGTATCAATATTTATCAATACTTCTTCTTCCGCAATATTATGAAAATCATACCTTTAATTCCGACCAAAAAGACAGGAATGTCGGAGAAATCTCTATAATGTGACATTCTTGCAAAATAACTGGGTAACACACTCGAACTGAGTTCGTCATCAACATTGAATACCAACATTAGAGCATCTAACCAGTGTACAAACTACACAAAAATAAAACCCGCTGTTCAAGTCCTGTTTCCACAGTTATGTCACCATGATTGACGTTAAAAGATAGGGAGCTTAAGTATGGAGAATGTAACAAACCTATATACGAAATAGATGTTTTGATAACGACTTGTCACGCACGGCTTGAATATATGTATTTTGCTCAGGGCTTGAAACATGTAATTTGCTCAAGCGCCCTGATTTTGCCGTTGGAAACAAAGCCGCAACGACGTCGTAAAACCTTTAATATTTTATTGCTTTTGCACTATATCATCATCTCTAATTTGACGACTTCGCGACGACTTTCTGAAACAGGAATCATAAAATCCAGGATCCGAGACCAAACACGTGGCCATCGAACAGAACTAACTTTTACCCACTTAATCTACTGGGAGAAAATTGACTTCTTGCGTAACAGATAAAGCACACAAACGCCATAGAACAGCACAATATGTACTTACGATAATGTAAGCTCTCTTGATGAGCTAATCAGCTCTTGCACGAGCTCCCGTTTCAATGAGACCGGGAGGAAGTTATCAATGAAAATGTCTCTTTATCTTGTTATTCTCACCTGAAAGTCTGGTGAACCAGTTTCATTTCGAACGAGCAGAAGATAACTTTGACCATCAACAAGCACTTCTTTCTTATGACATCCATTTAGTCGCTCCTCTTTAGGACATTCACCAGTCAGATAACGATGAATTAATGCTGATTTACCAGAGGTTATACTACCAACTACACCCTGTGAATACATCAATAGCCACATACACGCAAATGTTGTAAATAACTTGTGAAATGAACCAACTCACATACAAACTAGTTACAAACACTTGTGGTTCTAACAGAACTAGAGAAGAGTTATAATCACTAGTGCTCGTAACTAATTCGCATTTTTATTATTCATCTGTATAGGGTTTACAAGGATACACATGTGATGTTATCTTTGAAATTTGATTGGCTGCAAAGCTCATTAATTATTCATTAACTTCACAAAGTTGATACTGTAAGTATGTACAGGAAGTAGACTGGTGAAAAAGGAAAAGGCTATACTACCAGGGCGCTTAAATACTATGCCTATACACGAATCGCGAAATTCGGCCAAAAATCGGGCAAAAATCACAGTTAAAGAAAAACATGTAGCTGTGACTGGATGATTTAAAATATGCGTATTAAAGTATTCAAATGTTCAGTCATGCATTCGTGATTACATATCACAACAATAAAAACACGAATGCATGACTGAACATTTGAATACTTTAATACGCATATTTTAAATCATCCAGTCACAGCTACATGTTTTTCTTTAACTGTGATTTCTGCCCGACTCAGAACGCGTCATTTGGATGCGCGCCGAATTTCGCGATTCGTGTATATAAAGCGCCCTAACCTGTATCAATCACTTATCACTTTCTCTACATGTTTCAGTGAAGACAGTGATATTGTACAGCGATATCTTTGGACTACAGTATATGAAAATAGATCATGTAAAAATGCGAGCTCAGCTTTGCTTCAGATAGACAGATACTGTAGATGTGTAATATTATATAAATTCAATTTAAAACGATTACGAGAGACGCAGTTTATTGGATTAATGACTGATACTTAATTTAATCCCAGCGAAGAAATAATTTGCTTTCAATTCGTAAAACGCGTAAAAAATAATCCTCGCAAACAGTTTGCTTCCGTAACACATATAGTTATACATATAGTCAATAGCGGACAATAGGTTCTTTGTTTTTTCCTCTGATTTCTCTGTTAGAGTTCATTTGGGTTGCAAATTTAGCAAGCACGTTCTTGATACTTTTTACAAGTATCAATAATGCCATGATTATAACAAGAAAAAGCCTAATTAAACTGTCATTGTGTAGTTCTGGGTTTTTTCAAGGTATACAAATTTAAAACCGTGAAAATATATTGTGTTTAGAATGTGCAATTAAATTGCGTGAATTTAACAACTTGCGGATTTCGCTCGTCTAGGTTAATTTTTACTGACTGACTGACTGACCAGTTAACCGACCAATCGGGCCAATGACATTCTCACATGATAAAACAAGACTCACCAACTTTAATTCATAATCTGACGTTGGCTTTATTGCACTAAATTCTGGACTGTGTTGAAAGCAATCTAAAACAGAAAATAATCATCATGTGAAGTTAACATCATTTCATCCAAGAGGCAATTACAGCACTCTACTGTTTGATGCCAGATCATTTCATTTGTCCAGCTCAATAGAGAATGAGCATTAATAAATTGTAAAGACAAAGTTATGGTGCCATTTATAATCACACTGTAAAGCACAAACTAAGTCAATAATGGTTAAACATTGTGTACATAAAACGCTGCACAATTTTATTTAGTTGAAGGGTTTGTGTACAAGGAAATTTCGAGCAAAATACATATTTTAGACCTAACCAGGACGAGTTGCAAAAAATGCAACAAAAGATCCACTGGCAGGAATTGAACCTGTGGCCCAGTGATTCCGGTGCAGCGCTCTGACCACTGAGCTACAGAGTCACAGGTTAATGTCATGTTTAACCCTTATAGCACTTATGCACCCTTATGCCAGTACTTTGTTATTCGACTTTGTCTAATCTTATAGATGACTATATTCTATAAAGGGATAGCGTTGGAAATATCAATTACATGTATACAATATTTTTCATTGGTGGTGAAAGTGTGCACCAAGAGCTGCCAACTATCATGGTTTACCCACAAGTCTTGGCACTGACCTCCATCTCTCACCAGTGGTCTTATGAATCTCACTGTATTCCAGGGAAATGGTGCAAATTCTGCATCTTTGATTGCAAGGAATATGATTTATGACTGTGCCTTTTGTATTCTTTCAAACGAAAATCTGTTTCATGAAATGAAGTTGAGCTTTCATTGCGTAGGCAGTAGATAGATAAATAGATAAATAGATCGATCGATCGATAGATAGATAGATAGATCGTTTAATAAAAACACTTCACAGTCTAACCGACTGAATTACGTGTCAATTTACAAAATTAAGAATAATTATGCTATATGTACAGTTAAAATCAATAATAAAATCTAGTCATCGATATCTATATATAACGAAAGTGAAATCTAATAAATTACATGCTATGGTTGATAATAAATGAGTTCTTATAGCGATCTGTTTTGCGAACCGGTACAGAAGTATTTCTTAGCTGTCTGTTACAGACTAATTTGGGTGGCAACAGATCTGCTAGCTTGTGATTTTTAGTGTTCATAATGTTATCGAACAGATCCTTCGATAAAGTTTCTCTCCTAACAAAGAGAGTGTGAATACCTACCTCCTCAACGCGTCGCTATACCTCAATTCGGGGGAAATTATGCGCATGGCTCGCCTCTGAATACGTTCGAGTTCGTTGGATAGGTAGCTAGGAAGGCTGCTGTTGAACAACTGGCAAGAGTATTCGACAACTGACCTAATAGCACTACAGTAGAATAAAGTAAGATCTCTAGAACTGATGCCAGCTCCTTTTTGTTGTCTGAAGAGATACAAGCGTTTTGCAGCCTTTGTAGTAATAATGTTGATATGTTCGTTCCAATTCAAATCATTCATAACTGTAAGACCTAGAACTTTGGCTGAACAGACCCTTTCGAACTCCAGGCCATCCCATTCTGTCGGAAAGGATGATGGTGGTGATCTTTTAAAGCATGTTTGGATTTCCTTGCACTTGGTTGGATTTAGCTGCAAACGATTTTCCTGGGACCAGGTGTTAATATGATCAACAGCATGATGAAGAGAGCTTTCGTTAGATGGTAAAACTATGGTAAAACCACTTCTGAAACAGTAGTATCGTCTGCAAATTTCCACATAAGCAATGATTCTCCAGGATCAGGTAAGCCGAGATCGTTAATCATCACCAAAAACAACCAGGGACCAAGTCGTGTCCCTTGGGGAATTCCCGCAGTTACCTTAAGCCAGTTAGAAAACGTCTCACTTAGTTTAACTCTCTGTTGTCTGCCCCTCAAAAAGTCAATTATCCACTGACGGTAGTAGCTTTACCACGAGGCTGTAAAATTTGGCGATCAGTATGTGGTGATCCACCAGGTCGAAGGCTTTCCTGAAATCCAATAGAGCAGTTCTCACTGTCGCCCTTGTACCATCTGTTGCGCGCAGCCAATGGTGAAACATGGAAATAAGTGCAAACGTAGTTGACGAGCCTGGGTGGGACATCAGCAAGCTTCCACACAGAAGGAACTTTGCATTCAACAAAGGACGTGTTCAAGATATCGGTAATTGGCGAAGCCAGTATGTCTGCAAATTATTTTAACACCCAGTTGGGAAGATTGTCAGAACCACCAGCTGATATAGGCTGATCAGATATAGGCTGATCAGATATAGGCTGATCATCGTCCGTTGCCACACATACGCAGTCAGACAAGGGAGAGTAGTCCTTCATGTTTTCAGCAAGAACCACCTCATCGCACACCAAATCAGGATGTAGGAGAGTTCTTAGCTCACGCCCAGTTGATTTAGAAGAACCACACAGTTGTTTAACCTCCCTCCACCAATTACGAGGTTTCGAGTCACGTAGGTCCTTAACTTTGTTTTCATAGTATACCTTGCGACATCGTTTCCGCTCACGGTTTACTTTGTTCTTTAAAATTTTAAATAGTGATTCATTTCCAGTTGCAAATGCTTTTTGATGGCGGGAGATTAGGTCTTTTAAATGAGTGGTCAGCCATGGCCTGTCTGTATCATGGACTTTGATGGATAGCTCAGGCATTATGGTGTTTAATCTTTAGTTGATGACATCAGTGAAAGCTGCTAACTTTTCTTCGCATGACTTATTAGATAGTAAATCAGTCCAGGGCACCTGGAGTAAAAATCGACCAACACTTGCTATTTTGCTGGGTCGTTTATCTCTAGATCTAATGGTTTTCCTCTTTGGACCGGAACGATCATCTCGCACACCAGCACTCATAAATATTGTCAGATGATCTGACAGACCAAACGGAGGCATACTATTAGGAGATGAGAAAAATTCGGGAAAATTGTGGTCCAAAATTCTATCCCCCCTAGTTAGGAAATAACAACGTGCTTGAGATGGAAAGCTTTTACAGTGGGAATATTTTTTTAAAAACAAACAAAATTTCCTCATCTCAAAGACTCAAACTATATCACAGCTTGATGTAAAGAGCCCCAAAACCACAAGTTCACTGCATTAACAAGTAATAGCAAAAAATGGCTGCCCTTGTCTAAGTATGTTTCATTGATCACCCCCAGTGGCTGGGCCATTGGGGGTTCGAACCTTTTGTTATTCATCCAATCTGAAGAGAAAGGGCTTGGGAAGGGGAGATTCTAAGAATCACATGTTGCAAGAGCATGTACATCAACAGCTTTCCAGCCTGACCACTTGTCACATAATTGGAAGGGGGGGGGGGGGGGTGCCAACCCATAAGAATACAAAAACTGGAGACGGACGTTATAAAACCAGGAGATGTAGCAAAAGAATGGGAGATTAAGAAAATATTTGATTTTTTCTTTATCAAATCTATATACAGTGTACTGGTGATATCTATTAAGATTTTTGTCAGGAAGTCGTGAGAAAAGAGAAAAAAGCGGGAGACTCCCTGCAAAACTGGGAGAGTTTGCAGGTCTGGGGGGACATAGGTGGCAGAAGATTGGTTTGGTTGGGAGGGGGGGCTAGATGAACTCTAGGGGTGCCCAGGAGCATGCTCCCCCAGAAAATTTTGAAATATAGAGTTTCTGAGATGGCATTTCCTGCATTCTAGGGAAGATTTGATGTGCAGAAACAAGGCTATTTTGTTCATTTCGCATTTCAGGCAGCAAATAATCTGACTTAAGTTCTCCTAGTCTGAACATTTTTTTGTGGGGGGGGGCTTAGCCCATCATTTCTACTTTTGGGGGGATATAGTCCCCTATGCTTATGGGGTCAGTGTATGCTAGCCTTGACACTGATAACCTCCAGGTTTTTAATAATTTAATTTTGGAAACTCTGTGCACCTCCCAAAAATCTACTATCCTTTAAAAGATGAGCCTATGTAATATTGCCATAGAATTTGAGAAACAAACATAGATATTTAGAAATTATCTGTGGAATACTGTATAAAAACAGCAGAACTGTGAAGGAAAGTGAATCACTATCCAATCAGAATACAGGGTGACCATAGACTTTGACCATTGTTTAAACCCCATGGCAGGTTTACAGGTCACTTTTCCACAGCACAGGTTCATATCCAACACTTTTCTTTTAAATCATCCAGCATAAGACAGAGTAATATAACAAAGATGGGTGCATTAGGGCAGAATTTGGCTTAAGAAGATTTATTTTGGCATTAGACAGAGTAAAATGACAAAGCATGGCAGATTCAATTTAATTAGTGTGCATTGTAGCAAAATGTTTAATTAGCAAAGCAGGAAAACACCCGACACTCTAATTAAGGGCCTGTTTACATGGAGGTAGGGTGACCCTACCACTAGGGTCACCCTACCAGGAGAGTAAAAAAATAGCAAGTGTTTACATGAGGTAGGGTCACCCTACAGATACAGGGCTATATTGCCTGGATAGGGTGACCCTAGTTAAGCGTGGTTGCTAAGCTGGCTGTATTCAAACTCCTGCGTACACAAAATTTTGGCTACAATTTTTATTGTTCCTTGTGTATTTCAACGCTGTGGTCTTCTACTTTGTAAATAATTGCATCAAGGCATATTAAAATATTCGCCAGTTTGATAGTCAGAGGAAATAATACATGGCCCATTGGCCCGCCTGGTAGGGTAACCCTACCTAACGCCTTTACATGGATTATGTAAACAAAAACATAGCCCTTCCGCCAGGGTTACCCTAGCGCGCATGTAAAAGCAAGGCACAAACACAATAGACTAGGGTAACCCACTTGGTAGGGTAACCCTTCTGCTAGGGTCACCCTACCTCCATGTAAACAGCAGTGGCGAAGCCAGCCTGACAATTTGGTCATGCTATGCAAATATTGTTCTGTTCAGAGAAAACACAATCAATTTATAAAGAAAGAAAATGAATAATGATAATAATTTTGCATTTGCATGCAAAAATTGTCAGGCTGGCTTCGCTACTGGTAAACAGGCCCTAAGCTAGTGACAGGTAACCTGGTATTGTGCTGCATGCATGAGTAATTACAAACCATCTAGATTTTTCACCATGTGAAAAAATCTTTTTGAAAACCAATATCTATGAAATTGGTTAGACAGACTGTGCTTTTATTGACCAAATAATATCCCAGGTGAAAAACCTTGTTCTGTTCATGATCCTACCCAAGTTTTTCAACTGGGATAACAAATATATTCTTGTGGGAAAATTATTGATATTCATTCAGGACAGCAAGCCACAAGAATGAAAGAGATATTGGCCATTTTTCAATAGCTTTCTAAACTGTCAAATAATAGACAAAACAAAGCTATCGGACTGTTTGTGGCAAAAGATTAGTTCATTTACCACCCAAATCGACAGAGATTGGCAGTGATCGGATGCCTTTTGTTCTCAGGGATATAATATTTCCATTAGACAACTTCCTGAAAGCAACACATCTTTAAATGTTATTACAAATTAATCTGTTCAAACAAATAACAGAATTTCAACACAATAATTTATTACTTTTAGCATAATCGAACTTTTATACACAACGTAAATAAGAATCTACGAAAAAACTGAGGCTAAAATATTTTATACATGGTTTATTTCCATATGACATAGTTTTGTATCTGAATAATGTTTGCAATGATAAGTATTTCGAGTATGCTCGTAGCGTAAAGTAGCGTACTTAGGCCGGTGTACGTACTATTAAAAGCTTGATAGAAAAGTAAACAATGCTTATGATAAAAACAACTTCCCTAAGACACAAACTAGTCAAACTAGAATGCCTAAGAATATATTCCGGTGTTTATTTCTTTCAGAATTTGTGAGCATCATGAAACAACGCAATGATACAGTATTTAAAAGCTAACTTATTTTAATCGCGCAAAATTTTAGAAATATTATTGTTGCTATATCAAATAACAACGTATGAAATTTCATAAGACCCTATCCACAGTTCATTCATCAGTGGGATATCCCATGGAGAAACAACATAATTTGACGTCTTCCTACATCATATGTTCAGCAAAACTGAATGATTTATACAGAATACATGGATTTGTCCAAAACGTCAAACGTGATAAATTAGTTCTAAATATCTTAAAATATATCTTTTAGGAGTACGAGTTAAAAGGGTATCAGGCAAAATAAACACTTCAGGAAAGCAGACTAGTATGTCAGTATCTGACGTGCTTCTCGCGATATTAAAATGCAAGCAAATTTTATCAGACAATAAAAGAAAACAAATACGAATGGACTAGAAATATTTTTAAAAATCTAATATATGAACACGGCTTTCCATTTATAAAAATTTCGCTCCGCCAATATCCGTGTCAGCTGTTCCAATGAGGATTTCGAATCATTTGTAGTGGTTTTATAGTGTGAACAAGATTCTAAATACTTTCAAAATAGTATGCGGCAACTCGAATGACAAGCAAAATAAACAACACATAAACAGGAAGAAGTACGTGTAAAATATATGTTAAAATTACGACATACCCTCAATATTATTGACCAACTCTCGCATACGAATCTTGACAGGAATATTATCTATTTCTTGGAGTATGTTGTATAGATTATCCAAAGTTTGATGAAGGCTCTCGAATCTCGCTGCTTCACGACGAATGGCACAGGCCATTGAAGGGATTTGTTCGGACATGGCTTGATGTAGCTGCAACTCCTTCTTTGTTACGAAAACAAGTTACGTAAATTCGTCTCTTTATTATAAAATTATTTTTGCAAGCCATTGATCAAAGAACAGCTGCCAGATGTCCTGTTTTGAATGCACATTGGTTTCAACATGCATTGTGAAATTTGATCAAAATAAAGTTCAAGATTTCCTCCAGCCGAGCCCGCAAATCCTTGAACTGCGGTGTGCAATAACACACACAGGATTCTTCATTTAAGGTGGCTCCCTACAGTTAAGTACAGTTTGAAATCCGATCTATAGAGAATAATACAGTTATACATCTTGACCGCGATGATCGTCGTCCGCGCGGAATAATGTTTGAATTAAGCGCGTGAGCAAGCAAAACCACGCATTTATATTTAGAGATTTAATTTAATATTTTTTCATTACAATCGTACAATTTTGAAATTTAAAAATTATATGTATAAACAACCAGTATCTGTTTCTTTTTTTATTTTTGTTTTATTTTTTTGTGTTATTTGTTATTATCATTTTATATTTTATATATCAATGTTCAAAATTTATACTGTGGCATAATGTATATAGAAGTATTGACTATTTATACTTCTATAATCTGAATTACTAATAATAGAATATAATATGTATAATATAATAATATAATATATCTTGAACTCTATATAAATCTCAATTCTTCACATAATAAAGCCCACCTAACCAGGGCAAATAAAACCAGTAAATAAAGTGGGGGGGTACTTTTGTGTGACCCAAAAATGGCCCCTAAATGGCCAAAAATTTTTTTTTCGGGTGCAAAAAAAAAAGCTGTCGGGCAAAAATGTATTTTTTAGAACATTTGGGATTTTTAAATCGAACATTTTTAAAATTAAAATTAGAAAATTGGGCAAAAAATTGAGCTCATGTCGCGAAACATAATAGTGTCGCGAAATTTTTTCAGTAATTTTTCGAAAAATTTGGGGGCAGGGGTTGGGGGAAATGTTTTTATTATTTTTCGTATTTATTATTTTTCGTCGGGCAAAAATTTGTTCTGTAATTACCCCCCAATAATACTGCATAATACTACAGTTTTTAGTTTTTTAAAATACATTTTGTTATTATTTAAATATAATGATGTTTTTATGTTGTTTTGAATTTTTTGTGAAAACATGTGAAAAACATTTGAATTATAAAACAAATGTGTTAAAACCACATTCCTAAATAAATAATATAATGCAAAAACATATAAAAAAAAAATAATATAAAAATAAAATAAAAATAAAAAAAAAAAGTGAAAAAGAAGAACAAGAATGAAAAAAAGCACGTTTCGCTTATTGTTAGTCACAGATCGTCGTTATTGTGGTGGTTTCATTTCGTGTGTTGTTCGTTATATAATTTCTACATGCGCAAAGTGATCTTGTGTCTCGTGTCGTTAATCAATTTCAATCAAGCAAATGGGTTTTGTTTTTCAAGCTGTTTTTCTCGTGTTTCGTGACAGAAGAAAAGAATAACAGCAGAAAAAATCAAAAAATCAAATTTTCTTTCTCTGCAAAAAAAAAAAAAAAAATATCTCGAAACTAGCCTTATAACCTACCCTTCAAATTTATTATTATATTCTTTTGGACCATTAAATCAATCAAAAAAAAGAAAAAAAAATTGACCGAAGGAGAAAAGATATTATCAATTCAATCTGAAATTAAAAGATATATATATAAAAGAAAAGACAGCATGCAGCATAGCCACACTAACACTATTCCTCCTGTTTTTGTCCATAGACAGCCCCAATCCTCTTTACATTCCTGGAAATGCTCATTTTTGCCTGTCATAAGTATATCCAATATAAATTTAGTTGAAAGCGAAATTTACTGAAGTGCCCAAAGTTTTACAGAACTGTAGGGACTAGGGAGCCACCTTAAGAACCATTTAAGCAATTTAAAGGATAGGATAAATAGTATAAAACTTTATCAGTGGATTCAGTGTAGACTTGCTCCAAGTCTGTCTCTTAAAGGGTTTTTTATTGGGGAGTTATAAAGGATTGGGGGAGTTATAAAGGATTGGGGAGTTATAAAGGGCGCACTCCCGCCCACAGTTTCGTGCGACGTGCGCCCTTTATAATTCCCCAATCCTTTATAGAGGGCCCCCTATACTTTTCGCGTGAAGCGTGGTGGGACTATTTTACTTCGCCGTGAAACGTGATCAATGATTTTCTTAATCCGTGTTTCGTGATCGAATGGCTTCAAATCTTTTTACGTGCAACGTGAAAGAAACTTTCTATTTAACCGTGACCCGTGAATGACGGATAGAAATATCCGTGATTCATGAATCGTCTGTTTTGCGTGAACAGTTTTTGCAGGATTCAATACGGAATTTCTGTTGTTTATTGACTCTTTATTGAAATTTAAGACTTTAAAGTTGAAAACTTTAAAGTTGAAAACTTTAAAGTTCAAACCCCAGTGGTTCAAACTAACACAAAATAATTGGGCAATATGTCGACGCGATCACACGCAAAATTCACCATCAAGAACGCCCAATAAACCAGTGCAAGACGTTAAGGAAGGCAAGAGTGATGAAAGATCTACAAATGTCGCGCGAATGATTGAAACGATTATGAGCAAGCTTGGCAACTGGCAAGCTGGATATTATCGACGACCGCATAATATCGATGGAGCAAGAGTTGAAAGAGGCCAAACAATCACTCGAATAAACGCACATGCAGAGGTTGAAACTTTAGAAAAAACGCTTAGACGGAGGACATTGTATAATAATCTGTGAATTTTGTTTGTATTTTTACGTGAATCGTGATTGCTTCGACTTTTTTCGTGAGCGTGAAGGAGTTTTTGCGATTTTTCGTGACTCGTGAAAAGAGTAAATATTTTTACGTGAATGCATTTTGTGAAGGGGTATAGGGGGCCCTCTTTATAACTCCCCAATAAAAAAACCTTAAGAGACAGACTTGGAGCAAGTTGTACGCTAGTCACCTCAACAGAAGTTGGTTTCCAGTGGGGCGTAGATTATAAAATACAAGAATAATACGTACAAATAACTATAAATTACACACTATAATAAACGCAAGAACAGAAAATAAGTATACTATTTACAAAATAATATTATATGGATAGTAGACGTTAATTCGTCAGACTAATAGAGGAAATATTCCTATTAAAAGAATGAATAGATTCACTACTATTTCTCACATTTTCGGGTAAGCTTTTCCATATTTTAACCCCACCATGGCGCGGAAACATTTTTTGCCATATTCGGTATTTGGACGCGACAAAAAGAGGGACGAATTAGAACCTAATTGCAACTATTGATAGAATTGGAATTCTGAAACATTGTCGATAGTCTGGATGGTGCCATATTATTGACTACCTTAAACACGAGCCGGGCCATGAAACATGCCCTTCTTTCTTCCAGGCTCTTTCATCCTAGCTGATCAAGAGCCAGTTGAGATTGGCAGTTTGTAATCGTTCAGATTGGCCTCTACCAATGGAATTCCAAACTTCACAACGGTAATCGAAATAGGGTTGAATAAGACCATAATACACTGATGTCAGAGTATTAGAATCAGTGAATTCCTTTATTCTTTTCATTGCACAAATTCCTGCAGATATCTTTTTAGAGACATTATCGATATAACTGTCCCAGGTCAAAGATTGGTCAATATTGACACCAAGACTTTTGGTAACCTGAACCCTTTTACAGTGGCGTGGTGGCTGGGGGCATGCCCCCCCATGATGGTTTCAAGGGGGGGGGGGTGCCAAAATGCAGGTGGGGTGCCAAAATCACCAAGAAGGGATTAGTATTTAATTCTAAAATTTAAATTTTTAAAACTGACAGAGTAAAAATTAAAGTTTAAAACTGTATGAGTCAATAAAGTTAGTTTAGGGTTATAATAAGTAATACTTTAGGTTGGACTGGTAGTATAGGTATGAAATAAGGGAGACCTCTGTTTTAGAGAACTGATGAAGTATAAATAATGTTTATTTAGTTTAGGTTTTGTTAGGTAGTAATAAGAGTATCACCTCTTTGATCAATAAGGCTTATCTCAAGTTAGAGACCAATAAGGTTTGTCCCTTTAGTCGTTTTGTCGGTTTAGAGCAGCACAACATCATAAAATTCAACATATGGGACAAAAGAATGCAATATGGTTAAATATCTTAAATATATGGGGTTTTTAATATAAATTTTTTTATCTATTAAGTTTCCATTTAGCGAATAGAATTTAATGAATAGAAAAAAAATTTTTGTAGACAATAAAAAATAAACAAGAACAACGGCACCAAAAAAAAAACGCAAAAAAAAAATAAAATAAAACAAAAATTAAAAATCATCGAAGTAGAATGCTCCTAGCTGCTCCATTTTCCCCTTCTAGAAATTTTAGATTTTTATTTCTAAATATTTAATTTTTGTTATTTAATAATCAAAAAGCTTAAATAGTAATTAAAAAGCGAAAGAGCTTCGGAGTGAAACTCTCTTTATTAAAAAAAACGTTTGAAGTACGTAAGATTGACGTTTGAGCTTTTCCATATCCCACTCTGAGATTTTAGATATTAAGATGTATTTGATACATAAATAACATCACACATCATACACTGCATAATGAATTGTCGGATATCTTCAAGAAAGAATTGACTTGAAAAAAAATCTCGAACTTGAAACTGTGTGTTGTGTGTGTAATTGGAAGGCGAAACAAAACAAAATGACAGTTTAAAGGCGAAAATAATAATAAATGGCGTGATTTTCCATTTTTTCATTACAATTCATTATGCAGTGTGTGTGATGTGTTATTTACATATCACACACATCTTAATATCTATAACGAAGGGATATGGAAAGCTCCAAAAGTCCATCTTCATATCTTCAAAACTTCAAACGTTCTCTTTAATAAGAAGTGTCACTCCGAATTTCGCATAAGCGCTAAAACAAAAAATTTTAAAAATTCTTACAAATATTCGGTTTGACGATTTTCCTATAATTTCTGTAATGGGGGTCAAGACTAGAAAAGTACTAAAAGCAATATTTATTTATTTTTTTTTGATTCTAGGCTGTTTTACCTCAGTTGATTTATTAATATTATTTGATTTTGGCTTGTGTGTGTGTGTAGTATTTAGTTTTTGTTAAGTTAGAACTTCAAATTCGGGCAAACCGAATAGGGAACTGTTGGGCGGGGGAGGGGGGGGGGGGGCGTGCCAGTATCGAGATAACTCTTAGGGGCGCCAAATTTAACTCTGGCCCCCCTTGAGATTTTGGAGCCACAACGCCACTGCCTTTTATATGTATACTATACATATAGAAACGACGCACATTTTCCTAAACATCATCGTACATCACTATACATCATTATGATTTGGCATCTATTCAACATCATTTAGCATCATTCACCATCAATCAGCATCATCTATAGCCTGCTCGCAGACGTTGTTAAAAACAAACGTCTGCTGAACCGAGCGCCAGAACGAGTTCTGCTATTTTTTCCCTCAACCAATCAGAATTTACCTTTCAAATTCTGGAAAGTGACGTTTTGCGGTATATTCAGCATACTTAGCATACTTTTAAATTCAATATGGAGTTCAACCTCTGGAGTTCAACGAATTCGAAGCTGTGAGCAAATTGTTATAATTAATTTATGCATTTTCACAAGAATCACGCTTTTATATCAGAGATTCCGATTGGACGATCAAAATAGACGTCGTGAAATAGCAGAACTCGTTCTGGCGCTCGGTTCAGCAGAAGTTTGTTTTTCGTCGCTTGGCGTGAGAAAAACAACGTCTGCGAGCAGGCTACACCATCTACCATTATATAGGCCCTCTGGAAGGAATTGAAACCTGCGGCCCTGCGATTCCTGGTGCAGCGCTCTGACCACTGAACTATAGAGAGTCCAGTTGTGGAAGTATGTGGTATAAGCATACGCAGCCCAGCAAATACTGTTATCCTCACAATAAATAGTTGTAAAATTACTAAAATATATCTTTAACAATTAAATCAAATGTCTAAGACAATCTGCATAGATAATGAGATATACTATACAATTACTTTATGGTTTCCGTGTTTGGATGGCCTGATCCAAACACGCGGGAATGTTGCGAGAGTTAAGAAAAGCGATTTTATTGGATAAAAGTAAATCGTTGGATAGCAAGTTCGAAGCACTTTTAAAATATTTTTTAACATATTTATTGTGAGGATAACAGTATTTGCTGGGCTGCCTATGGTAAAGGGTAAATATTCCAAATTTGGGGCATTCCGCTTTAAAGGTTTCTGTAAATGGAAATTTCGAAAATTATGTACATATTTTAGACCTATCTAAATTATGTATATAATTTCGCTCGAAATTTCCATGTACAAAAACCTTCAACAGTCTATTCTATTCTGGCCGGCAATGTCCAAAATTTAGTCCGTTTGTATTAAAGTCTGGCTGGCCGGGTTAGCGGGTTGGCAGTAAGCGAGATCTCACCGTGTAATTAATTTTATAGTAGAAATTACTTTGTAGTAGAAAATATTTAGAATATTTACCCTTATAGAAATTACTTTGCGTTTACATGCATGGACAACTGGGCTAGCCCGTTTGCCGAGATCTCACTTAATACAGGCGAGATTTCGTCTCGCTTGCCGGTCTGTCTCCCTAACCACGCTGTCTCACATCGGGCAAGCCCGATTCCATATAAACAGCCCCTAAGAGTAAAACAAGCCATGTCAGAGGCTTTCAGGTTAGCCTAGGGAACTCTCGGAAGACTCTCAAACCAAAGATTATGAAAGAGATTGGACTTACGGAGGATGATGTAGACACAAGAACGCCCGCCAAGACCATCTCCGCAATTTTTGTCAAAATCGAATAAGAATACCGGAACTAATTGCTATAGGACACTACATTAATTGATCAATTAATTACATTCATTAATTACATTAACTTATAAATTATCTAAACTATATAGCGTTTTTACTTGAAATCTTCTGCACTAAAAAGACCCTACAGAAAAATAAACATGAGTAAATCAGCTAAAACATGCAATACTCTGGCTGTACTGTGGTGGATATTTCAATGGCGTCACTGCCACAATGTTGTTGTAGCAAAAGATAAAGATATTCATGTACAGACCGTGAACTTGGGGCATCATGAATAAATATACAGCAGTCCACAAACCGGTGCTCTGAACTTCCACTACCCCCCCCCCCCCCCACCCCTTCTCAACACCACATCTCCAAACCTTTCTAACGTTTCTGCGTTAGATAATGATCGTTTTTTTCACGATCACATGTTCTTTAATCTGTAATTAAAATTCAGATAATGGAACAGTACAATGTACTTATCTTCATGCACGTTTACACATTGCGATATGTTAGGGCGATTTCAGTTTTGTTGCATGTAAATGACGAATATTAAAAGTTGCTGATGTGGTTAGATGACGTTAACCGTCGTATCTCACGACAAATCGCAATGACGTAACTTTAACTACTTTAATGCTGCCAGTCATTATATTTACTGCGTACCTTAGCTCTCCGCAAAATGGAATCCTTTGATGGATCATATGGATGATGTTTTGAAGGAATTTCTAACACAGCTGGGACGGCATCTGTATAACCGTCTAAAACATGGCGAATTTCTTCTGCTATCTGAAAATCAATTCACGTTCGTTTAGATCATGCTAGCTATGTATTGTACACCTGCTGGGTGGATAAGCTTAGTAAGGATGTAAACTGCCGCGGTTGAAGTTTACATTCTACGTTTCGAGCGAAGGCTCTTTATTAAGGATCTATAGTACGAAAGGCGGATAGCGACCTTTTCAGCTTTCTTAAATAATAATAATAATAATAATAATAATAATAATAACGGTTTATTTAAAAAAGGATTAGAATATCGTAACTTATTACAAGAATTGTATCTAGGAAGTTAAAATATTAACACTATAATATATATTAAAATCGGATATATAACTAAATACAATAACAAATGGATTGTTTATAGTATAAAAAGTCCACGTGAGAATTACAGATACGCCATTACTGGGAAATTTCTTTTGCATCTGTCCGTACGACATTTAGGCAGAGATAAACTCGAGTTGTTACTTAGGTTATTTGAGCGACACTATACGCATAACTCACTTCTGGACCATTTCTAACTTGTTAGTAATTGAGCAACTGGGGGTGTGCTAATCATCCTTACTTGCAGCTGAGAGCTCAGCTGAATTACGAAGGACGCAGCTCGATTGATCGAGTCGACAAAGATATTCCGGAATACTGTGAGACCACACCACACAGCAATATTCCAATGCCGACCGTATCAAAGCAAAATATATGTGGTTAGGTCATTGGCTGGGACACCCGCTCGTTTGAGCACTCTAGTAATATGAAGACGTTTTGATGCTCTTGTGATGATTATTGTTCCATTTCAAATTATCCGTTAGGACAAGCCCAATTACTTTGTGCGATGAAATTTTATCAAGAGGGACACTGTTGATAATTAAAGGTGCGACGTCTGGTTTCCTTTTTAAGGGACAAGCACTTTTTCCCTTGCACTTTTTCGGATTAAGGTTCATATTGTTATTTTTGGACCAAGTCGAACTGACATCGAGGTCGGATTGTAAGGTTGAAGTTGTTTCAATTTTTACGATCTCCGATAATGAAATACCATCAACATATTCCCAATGATTTGGACTAAGTTTTGTCCCTTGTGGGACAACAGCGTGTGTTGATTCCCAGCCAGATATAAAGGAACTGAATTTGACTGCCTGACGTCGACCACTGAGAAAACTACGCCAAGATTGATCAATTTGCTAACTAAAATATTGTGGTCAATGTGACCGAAAGCCTTGATGAAATCTAAGAAACAGATTCTGAGATGGTTGATCAAGGGAGGAAAGCAAATTCTAAAACATGTCCAGAAGACAGGTGGTAGACGAGCCTTTGAGGGAACCGAATTGTTGTGGATCAATCTCATGCTGGACATCCTCTATTAGCCACATCACTGCAAAGTCCTCTTGGACCTTGGATATGCAAGGTGTAAGAGATATAGGTCTGAGGTCTTCATCGCATGTAATCGGGGTAACTTTAGGGACTGGAGATATGAATGAGTCTTTCGATAACGTAGGGAAGAAACCAGAGGAGAATGAGGCGTTGAATATTTCTGTCACCGGTATAGCAAGCTCCAGTGCAAATTCTTTCCAGATACGATTAGGGACACGATCAAGGCCAATAGCTTTAAAAGGACTTAGATTAGACAGTGTCTTGTATACTTCAGGTGGTCATATTACTGGTAGTTCAAACTGGGCTGGTAAAAAAGCTGGGAGTGCGCTACTGTCCAAAGGAGAAAGATCCGAGGCAACTGAGATATAAAACTTATTTCGTCTATTAGCTAGTTCAGTTATTTAGTCTATTAGCTAGTCAAATCGGCCATTGATTGGTATAACCCTATTATAAGTATTTATAGATCTAATTTATTTTATATTTATTGTAGGAATGATATCCGTAGTTTCACGGCTTTTCATGCATTTTTATAAAGCTAGAAATTAGAAAAATCATTATCGGGTGGATTATACACTATAGGGCGTTCGTAGAACCCGACCTAGGAGGTTAAGAAGCATTCCAAATTAAGATCAGTAAATCATATGCTCCATTTTGCGCTGTATACAACGTACTTGAATTTACATTCCTACAATCATCCTGATTCCGTCTCAACGCAGATCTTAGAATGAAATTATTCCGAGCTCTATTTGTCTTGCAATTTGGGAACTTTTCATAGTGGAAGCATGATGAGATCCAGTGTTATAAGTGTTGACATAAGTTGATGGTAGAAAAATATATAACACAGATACTCCAGTCTCACATATAACTGTGGAATACCAGCTTCTTGTATCCCATCAAGGTAACAGATGCTATGGGATAGATTATGCGCATAATCCTACGCTGGATTTATTCCAATTGTTCTTTCAAGTATTGAGTCGTACTATAAAACCAAGCTGGACAGGCATATTCCAGTGCTGATCTTATACACGTTGACACGTTGTTTAGGTTACTCCAGCTAGCTCTTTTTAGTAATCTAATCGAGTATATACGTTTTGCAGTTTTCTTTAAATTGTTATCGTGTTCGCAAGCTCATTCCACTTTAGGTTTGATGCCAAATTACCCCAACCAGTTTTTAGGTTGAAACCCTTTCAATAGGAATGTTGTTGATGTAATAAATATATCATACACGAGAAGGAGTTTATTATAGTGATATAATAAAAACAAGGCGCTAGCCGAGTTTTTTTAACATACTTTGAGGTGTTTTTAAATCCCTATAATAAACTACTTCGAGTGTATGATATAGCTTCTCAAAGAGAAATTCAACGCGAAAGTTGAGTTAATTTATGGGTGTTTATTACCGTGGTATCAAGACGATTTCCTTTGTGTTTTGCTCATGAATTATTAATGAGTTTGAGAAGGTAACATGACCAATGATATGAATCCTCTTTTTAAAACAAATCAGCATCTCTTTATATTTCACTGGATTAAGTAACATTTTCTTCTCATTGATGAACTCGCAGATGTCATTCGAGTTTTGTTTTAGGCTACTATAGACCAGGAGTTCTGCACAATATGAAGAATTTCACCTATGGTTTAGTGACTTTAGTCATTCATGTACTTCCACGATCCTCGAATAGCTAAAGGTATTTACCATTACAAGGAAAAGAGTAAGTCTCCCAAGACCGACCACCCTGGGGGATACCAGCTGGTACCAGTTTCCAATCAGACGATACTCCGTCAATACACACTCTTTACTCTTTGCACTTAACGTGGTATAAAGTTAAACGCTGTAATTCCGAGCGCGGGCGAGGGAGCGGAGAGAAAGGAAACGCTTTCGCGTTTAAAAGCCACTGCGGAGGAGAGAAGTTAAGAAGCGTCGCTCGAAACGCCGAAGTGTTTTTAATCTTTCTCAGGTCGTTCAGATACAAACAAGGCAGGTAAATGCAGGTTAGTCAATTGTTGAACAATGGCTTATACTGGATCCCCACGTTTCAGATATCATCAGTAAAGACCACTCTGATCAAGACCACTCTGATCAAGACCACTCTGATCAAGACCACTCTGATCAAGACCACTCTGATCAAGACCACTCTGGTCAAGACCACTCTGGTCAAGATCACTCTGATCAAGACCACTCTGGTCAAGATCACTCTGATCAAGATCACTCTGATCAAGACCACTCTGATCAAGACCACTCTGATCAAGACCACTCTGATCAAGACCACTCTGATCAAGACCACTCTGATCAAGATCACTCTGATCAAGACCACTCTGATCAAGACCACTCTGATCAAGACCACTCTGATCAAGACCACTCTGATCAAGACCACTCTGGTCAAGATCACTCTGATCAAGACCACTCTGATCAAGATCACTCTGATCAAGACCACTCTGATCAAGACCACTCTGATCAAGATCACTCTGATCAAGACCACTCTGATCAAGACCACTCTGATCAAGATCACTCTGGTTATGGAGACCCAAACAATTTGGATGTAGATTTTCTAGGGGTACACTCTTGTGTCACCAACGCAGCTGCTGTTAAAGGTCGACTTTTCTGGGGGAAGTGCATGAAGATGTGTTAAATCTCGCTTCTTTTGTATTTTTTATGGACAGGAGTTTAATTAATTTATTTCCAAAAATATCATTATTGTATAGGTCTAGGTGTAGCGGTCTTCTGCAGTTTTTCGGAAAAACAAGACGGAGATCTTTATATTGCTTTGTCATAACTCCAATTTACACTACGAAAACTAACTCGGGTTCCGCTTGAGGTTAATTGTATCTCGGGTTAGTATTTTTATATGAAAATGCGCTTAAAGGCCATTTACAGTTGAAAAATACTTTCCGCCTTACAGTTAACCCGGTCTCCCAGGAAATATGTTCCACGGCCATATCACCAGTTAACTCGACAAGGAATCGAATTAAGGTCTATGTCGACGTAGGCTAGCAGGGGTGTCGGGGTGAGGCAATATTCACTATTGTATTGACCACACAATTCACTTAGAACTGTATAACATTGGTGAAATCGCAATAACAGAAATTGCAATAACATTCAAATATATATATTGCATAGCCTCCTCTGCATACAGGCAACTCTGTGGCAAACGGCAGGATTAAAGGCTCTTTTCCACTCGTCGCAAAAACCAACTCGCAAGCTCGCTGCGAGTACTTTCATCCAATCACAATGCTCGACAGTTTATTTTAATTACATGCAAGAACTCGTAGCGAGTTTGCGAGTTGGTTTTGCAATGAGTGGAAAAGAACCTTAACACCCCAAGGATTGTCTGCGGAGGTTGAATAATACACATGGATATATTTAACTTTGATCATGATTTTTGAGCGCGAAAGACAACGATATAACCCAAATATATATATTACAAAGTTCTACTTGTACGAGGTATTTCACCAGGTGCTTAACTAGAATAAATCATATTTATGCACGGCTAGTTGTGCGTCGGTTTTCATGCAAAAATGTTTTCTATTTTTCGTGAGGCTTGTGTTCTTGATTACTTCCAGAACTCTCTCGACTAAATGTGCATCAGCATTCTGACGAAAGTCGACTTCATGAGTCATAAAGTCAAGAAGCAAACCACCGTCTTCCGACTCGACTAAGATTTCACTCACATCAACTGGGTATTCGTGACAGCAACTTTTCTGTACGATTCTAATCAATTTCGCCCTGGTGAGAATCGCCCTTCAGCTCTATCAACTTGCCACTGGGTTTTCTCTCACATGCTATCTCATTCGCCACTATAGGGCCATGATCCCGTCATCAGTACACAGGCAAAGAAGATATCCCTCTTCTTTCAACTGTTTTTGCAAACAGTACGAAATAGCTTGTTCCGCATCAACAAAGTAGATACTGTGAATAAAATGTATTATATCAAATGCTACACTTGCGTTTTGTTCATTTTCTCGTCAAAGGTTTGTTCTAAAATGTCAACGTTGATTGGCGAATTTCCAAGTCGTCCTACGGCTTCGCTGAACTGTTTGCATGAAAATAAATTTGGTTCAATAACTCGAATATATATCGTTATGTTTTGGTACTTCCTCAAGTACCATTGCCACGAGTTTGAAGTCCATCTCTCCAGTTCCACCACCAACGCTGATCTTGAGCTCAGATGGTTTCTCAACACTTGAATTCAACAGTTTTTGAATTCGAAACGGCAAACAGGTTTCTAGCATCTTGAGTATCTCTTTGTCTTGGTTACATTTTGTGGCGTTTGGAATAGTTTTCATCCGAACCAAGAAGACTCATCATTCTTGTGCCGCAATTGCTGTTTGTTTGTTTGTGATGCGTAATGTCATATATGAAAGGATCAAAGACCAATGTGCCCTGAGGTATGTGCTTCTTGAGTTAAGGGCCCCGAGCGAAAAAGGTCATGTTTGGGGTTTTACTCGAAAAAAGGCTCAACTCGAAGGGCTTACTAGCCTACGCCTCTCTCCTCCGCAGAGGCTAGCACAATGCAGGTTGTGTAATGGAGCATTAAACCATTCTGTGATTAAACTGATCTTAATTGGCTCTGCGGACGAGAGAGAGTCTATCTCATAGACCATAGAGTTGCGCAACCAATGCGCTAGAAGGTACGCGGTATGACGTTAACCGCTGAAATTCTCGTGCGCCTATAAAAGCCTCTGCGGAGGAGAGAGGTCTACGACGTAGGCTAAGGGATTATAAGCTTGAAAATTGGAAAATTGCCGGTTAGACGTTCTTGGACTAGCGGACAATCCAGAACATGATCAACACGAAGTGTACGCCGAGTTTCGAGAACAGCCCACGAGAAATGAAGAAGGGTGGTATGAAACGGGCCTTTCCTGGAAGGGCCATCACCCACCGTTGTTAAACAACTACAACGGAAGTCTACGACGACTGGCCAACCTTCAGCGCAAGCTGCAGCAAAATGGGTTAACAGATACCTATTCCAACATCATTGGGACGCAAAAAGCAGAAGGCATTGTAGCACTCGCTAACCTTAAACCCCAAGGAAAATAATTATATATCCCCCACAAACCCGTGGTGAGAGAAAGTGCTGAGTCAACTAAGGTGAGGATTGTCTACGACGCATCTGCCAAAGATCACAGCGAAGCCCCCAGCCTCAACCAATGTCTGAATCCTGGGCCAGCTCTGCAGAATAATCTCTGGAACGTCCTACCAAGAATGAGATTCCATCCTGTTGCGTTGTCAGCTGGGAACGCCAAGTGAAGGAGACGCAAGCCTTTTGGGACTAGCTTGGTCCAAAGACGAAGACAAGATAAAAGTTGTTGTTCCCTCGATTGAAGTCACCACAACCAAGCGTGGAATTCTGAGCTCAAATATACGACCCCTTCGGACTTTTATCACCAAGAACTTTACAAGGGAAGATAATTTATCATGAAGTGTGTCAAAAGAAGTTGGCGTGGGATGACCCCTTATCCGCCGAGCAAAAGGATCAGTGGCTCAGATGGGAGAAGCAACTGCCAAACTTCGTAGCGGTGCCGCGTTCAATACCCACCTTCCAGGAAGATATCGAGTCAATTGTATTGCACACATTTGGTGACGCGAGTGGCAAGGGTGTGGCTGCTGTTGTTTACGCTGTAGTGAACCAACCATCTGGTACAACACAAGGTCTAGTAGCAGCGAAAGTGAGATTGGCAAAACACGGGTTGACCATACCCAGGTTGGAGTTGGTCTCTGCGCACATGGCCTCCAACCTTTGTCGATATATTCGTGATACCTTAACTGTTTCATTTCAATTATTAAATTTAAATTTTTTATAATTGTATATACTATACTGTCTGAATTGTTTCTTCAATATATATAAATTTATTTGATCTTTATCTATAAAAATAAATTATTTCTAGTTATATAGCTAATAGCAGCTATATATTTTTTGTAAAAACAGTCTCCTCTAA
This sequence comes from Trachythela sp. YZ-2020, assembly GCA_016169945.1. Lineage (NCBI taxonomy): Eukaryota > Metazoa > Cnidaria > Anthozoa > Malacalcyonacea > Clavulariidae > Trachythela > Trachythela sp. YZ-2020. The sequence continues at coordinate 3,907,346 of JADLSH010000371.1, read as the reverse complement.
TTCAGTATATATATTGTTGTAGAATTAAATTGTGATTAATACTATATTTGTATATAAGTGTGAAATTGTTTTGTTTTGTTTGTTTTTTGCCCTCCATATCTATATATTATTAAATTTTTAATGAAGGAGCCCAATATTATAAGCCTTTTGGTTTCATTTGGGCTACCTTGCCTCTTAGTATAATTGTATTTGTAAATAACTAGATATTCAAAGGCAAAATAAATTGATTTGATTTGATTTGAACCTCGTTGACAACGTGCGACAAGCCCTAGATGGATTCCCTGTGCAAGAAACGTATGGTTGGCTCTACAGTACAGTGGCACTTCATTGAATCAAGGGAGGAGAGCATAAGCAGTTCGTGGCCAACAGAGTCCAAAAGATCCAATCCAAACCTAACATCCAATGGCGCTATGTTCCAACAGACTGCAACCCTGCTGACGTGGGAAGCAGAGGAGGAAAAGTGAAGGAAAACTGGCTGTGGTTGAACGGACCAGATTGGCTCGAAAATAACGATGCGTGGCCAGAAGATATTATGACCCATGCTACCAAAGAAACCGAGGCCGAAGCCAAGATCATCAAAACTGTGCTGGGATTCACACAAGATAACACGACTGTTTCGATCATATCCTAGAAAAATTCGCATTACGAAAAGCCATGAGAGTTTGCGCGTGGATTACGAGATTCATAACCAACCTGCGACGTCCCAACAGTCGAACTTTTGGACCACTAACGACCGAGGAGCTCGAGCTCCAATACAAAGTTTGGGAAAAGAAAGTACAACGAAGCTATGATAACGAAGACGACAAGCTCCGACTCAATCTACAAGCGAATCTCCAAGGTATACTGGAATGCAGAGGACGCATTTATGGGCATTATCCAGTCTACCTCTCTGACAAGAACATCTTCACGACCAAGATGGTGGAAGATGCTCATCTGCGCACCCTTCATGGGGAGTGGGGATGACTATGGCCCGAGTTCGAGAGCAGTACTGGGTCCCGCGACTAAGACAATTAACTCGCAAAATCATCAAGAAGTGTTATGGCTGTCGTAGATTCCAAGCAAAAGCAGTTTTACAACCACCACCTGGTATGCTACCACCAGATAGAACCGAAGGAAGTCGCTCGTTTGAAGCAGTAGGAGTGGACTATGCTGGTCCTATTAAGTACATGAAGAGAAAAAAAGAAGAAGGAAAGGCATACATCCTACTCTACGCCTGTTGCCTGACGAGAGCAGTATATCTAGATTTGATGCCCAGCTTGGACACCCAAAAGTTCATCGAAAGCTTCAAGCACTTCATCGCAAGAAAAGGGAGACCAAGCAAGGTCTACTCTGACAATGCAAAAACGTTTGTCTCAGCAGCAAACTGGTTACGAACAGCCCAAAACGACGAGAAGTTAAATGAATTCCTCAGCAAGAACCGAATTAGATGGCAGTTCAACCTGAGTCGTGCACCATGGTGGGACGGTCAATTCGAGATTCTACTCTAAGAGCTCTACATAAGACGATTGACAAAGGGTCGCTGAGATGGGACGAGCTAAAGGAGGTCCTCTTGGACATCGAAGTAGCATTTTTTAAATACAAGACCACTGAGCTACATGGAAGATGACATACAGATACCAACATTAACGCCAAACTCCATGTTGTTCGTTGGGTCTACATTCGCGCCGGAGCTGGAAGCACATCACATAGAAGAAAAGGACCTACGAAAAAGCAAAGCAAAGTATCTGTTAAAGGAGCTTTACAAAGGACGTGATGGTGTTGTTCGTGCGGTGAAACTTCGCGCAGGGAAAACCTACCTTGAACGAGCAGTGAACCACCTTTACCCACTCGAGTTATCCTGTGACCGTACGGAAATCAAGGCACCTGCCCAGTTAGATCCTGAAGCACCGTTGTTCCGACCCAAGCGAGACGCCGCAGTGGCAGCTCAACAACGAATCAAGGAAGTGGCAGAAGTAGAACGGTGAAGAAAACTATAGTGCAGATGAACTGCAGAACTAAACACTGAATTTTTACAGAACTTTTTATCTATAAGTTGTTACTGTTTGGTTAGACCAGTCTTCTTTGTGGGACATATACCTCGAAATCAAGGTATATGGGGGGAAAGTGTCTGAGACTTACCCGGAATTGTTGTTGACGTTTATTTTAAGACATTACGAGGCCGATTAAGTAATATTTTAATACAGGATGATTGACAGATAATTATAACTAGCCAATAGGATATAGGTAAAAGGGAGGGTTTATAATGTAAACACATCTATATTTTATAGAGAGAGTGAGACTGTGATTGTGAAAGCGGGTTTATATTATTAAATCTTATTATCGGGATCGTGAATTAAAACTTATATTTTCTATTAAACTATTGTGAATTGTTGGGAGGAACTTTTGGGAAGCAATCCCCAACCGCGGGCTTATTTTAGTTGCGACTTGCGAACAATTTCTACTTTATTCCAGTCGTTCGCGACATATTTAGGCCGGGGCAGGCTGGGCTTATTTTCATTTATATACATGGCCCTTTAATGCATGATTCTAAGTTTCACGAGGCAATTTTTGCTGCAGCTTGCAACGCAATTTGTGACACAGTCATGTTGTACAGATATACGAAGACCTTTCATACGTCTTATAGGTAATTCAATTCAAGTATGGAAAACCAGGGCGAAGTAAAACCATGCCAGCTCTCAATTCCTCTGCGAATTCTTTTACCACTGACACAGTGCTTTTATATATCATAGCTTTGTGCCAGAAATTGCGTTGTTAGTTGCAGGAGAAAATGCTGGGTGCAGTAATGTTCTAATATACTTACTACTTGGTTGATCAATATGATGGCGATATCACTACGATTTGTGAATGTCTTGAATGTTTCTTCAATTTCGCCAACTGACGTATCTAAAAACACACATATAATATATACGGTCCGTTAATGATCTAATAAATGCCCACTCTCCAATAATCGCCTCGTATATAATAAACGGCGCCTTTCAAAGTACGAAAATTGCATCATTTACGGTGTGGTTTAGTTATACTGATAGTATAGTGATAGTTATACTGCCGAAAATTTCAGCATAAGCGTGGAAAGAGTAGTTCAGAAAGGTAAATCGAAAGTCTCTGATTTATGACATTATGTAAGAAATTTGCTATATTGCTCGCGCACTTAATCCAAATCGACCTTGCCTACCGATCGAGTCGTGCAATTTGGTCAAAATTTTCAAATACAGTCGAACTTCTCTCATACGGACACCGAAGGGACAGAGTAAAGTGTCTGAATTTAATCGTTTTATACAGGATATCACGATAACGTGATAAAGACTCCATTGAAAGTTTTAAGCGCTCAGTACCTGAAAGCAGGTCCACACGTACTACAACGTAATTCTGCGCCTAACTAAATTGCGCGATCTAAAACAAACTGTATATACAAACTATCATCAAACGATCACCAGAGTGTCTGTAATGAAGAGGTTATATGAATATGTATTTGCTCTCTGCGAACGAGATTTAAATAGTGTTCATTGTTCGTAATAGGGAGGGGTCGTATTCTAGGGGGTATTTTTAACGAAAATATACATACGAGACTTTTGTTGGAACGGAGGAAACTGTCCGTACTAGAAAGGTGTCCATAAGGAGAGGTTTGACTGTATCAGGTTCACGCATGAGCATTCTGAATGAAGAGATCAAATCAACACACCGAAAACTGTAATCACGGTTTCTAACGTTTTTACAACAACAGTTCACGCATTCAGCAAGCGAGGAAATTTAGAAAGCGAGATATGCGGGAAAAGTGAGGAATCCTTTCTCCGCCTTTCCCGCATATCTCTCGTCGCCCGCGCGTTCGCTCCCTAATTCTTCTCGCTCTGAAACGCCTGTGGAGGAGGTACTGTAGCGCATTTTGTAGTACTCACGCACATTTCTATACATTAGTATCCGAGCAGAAATCTCAATCCATGATCAAAATTACCCATGCAATCGGCAGCCCCTCAAATGTTTAAATATTCCCCTTTTAGTGCATGTGAATATAATTCTCTCGCGTTAGCCAGAACAAAACTATAACGGCTCGGGGTACCGTTAGTAAACAAATGGTTTATTTATTTATCAACTTTGCCGTTCACAATAATTACATGAACAAAACGGCACAGGAACATCAACACAGCAGGAGTCAATTACGTTGATGACCTGGATTTACAGACGCAGTACACACAGTGCAGGACTTACATACACATACATACACTTAAGACATATTCAACACAAACTAATATAAATCGAATTTTAAAGTTCATATCATATAAACAAGGGCTTAAAAGCAACAGTTTTTCGTAGTGTTCAATGGTCTTGCTTGATGGTATTCGCTTCAAAATTAATCACCCCAGCATACATACATGAACTTGTGGTTAGCTCTTGGCAACTGGAATCGCTCGAAATTTCCATCAACAAAAACCCTTTAACATACAGTATCAAAGCCCGTACTGTTTACCTTAGGTATATGAAATTGATGCGCTTATCTTAGTTACGGCCGTCTAACAATGAAGAAACTTGAAACTATTAGAGAGTGTACAGAGGCGAGCTACTCGTTTCATTTTGAATTGTAGCAAAGATCCTAATGTCCGACCCAATTACAAATCTCGTTTGATTTCTCTGAATCTGCTTCCCATTTCTTACTGGCTGGAGTGTCGTGATTTATGCTTTGTGTACAAATACTTAAATGGTTCATTTAATGTACAGCTCGAAGATTACATCCAAATCTCAAGTGGCAGAACCAGGAGCTCTAGTGACAGTTCAAAAATGTATCCAGTTCACCGTTATCGTACTTCGCTATTTAGAGACTCCTTCTTCAATCGTAATGTGCAACTATGGAACAATCTACCACTTGACATTCGTAAATCAACTATTTTTAGTTCCTTTAAAACTAGATTATACAAACATTATCTTAATAAGCTAAATAACATTTTTGATACGGACAGACTAAGTACTTGGAAGACAATATGTCCTTATTGTAGGTCTATTGACAATCCTTCCTGCTGTTAGGAGATATATGGGCTGGTTTGCACTATCAAAGTTTTTGTTATCTCGGTGGTGTTATCTCTTCTCAAACAAGTAAATTTGTCCTTTGATCAAATCCATGAGTTAGTTATACTTTCACGGTGATTATTTGTATTAGGGAAACTTTGGTGGTGTAAATTAGCTTATGACGCAAGCAGTGAAGGGTCTATTATTATTGAGAATGGCGTATTTCGTCCAACAGTAGTTAGATAAACTAGATAGGTTTTATGTATATTTTCTGTTATCATAGACATAGTGTAAATTTAGGTGTTATATATTTGCGGGGTTTGCCTTGTTGGGACTTCGAGTCCGTTTGTGAATCCCTTATCTAACTTGCCTTTTGTTGTTTGTAATATCTTGTTTGTTTTAATGTATTGTTGTAAATTTTTAGCGAGTTTGATTAAAGCTTCTTCTTATTATTATTATTATTAAGAAAATGCAATGCGAACAAAGGAAAATGTCAGTTAGCGCAAAAGGTGTTGCTTGATTATAACAGACATACGGGATTACGGGTGCAGCATTATCCCAATTTTACGGCAGATAAACTTCAAACAAGTGTTTACAAGTTGCCACATTCATGATATGTCAAAAGTCACATTTTCAAAGTTATATATAAGCACATATAGATTTATAACGAACTATAAGCTTGCTTAATAAACATAGCATAGTAAATCTCGATTTATAATATCATGGCAAAGTCAAAGTTGTATCAAGTAATATGTTTCATTTCTGCTTATCTTGTCAATCAAATGTCTGCAGCAACTAAACCAGATATAGGAAATGAATCATCAATGGATTGTAAAGTTACGAACATAAAATTACTTCAACAAGCCTTATCGAAGGATGTTTTCTCTATATGGCCATTAAAAGAACGATTCTCATCATTACGAGATCTGTACTTGGACAAAAACAATTTCTGGTCTGCTATTAAACACGAGAATAACGAAAGGCTGGACAGAATTGCAGAAAAAGTTGTACAAGGAGAGACTGTCAATGTCGTTGTTTACGGAGGGTCAAATACTGCCGGTGGGGGTATACAGGAGGATGAAAAAAGCGTTAATGGAAGGTTTCCTATTGTATTACAAGGTTGGTGGGATAGCGTAATCACACCAGTGACTGGATCGCGTTTGAATATTAAAATTGTTGGCATTGGAGGAACATCAAGCAGTTACTATCAGTTTTGTTATAAAGTTTACCTAGATGATAAGAATATTGATCTTGCAATACTAGATTCATCAGCCAACGACGCAGTAGCAATAAGATTGAAAAACTCAACCAACCTCAATCAAAGTTTACCATTAGAACAATTTATACGACAACTACTGAATGAACCTAATAACCCCGCTGTGATGTTTGTAAACTTCTTTCTTATAAAAAGAAAACGACTTGGTTGCTTTAATCTCATGGATCTCGGGCAATCACTCATATCCAACTACTATAATATCACTACATTTAACCTACGGAATCTAGCATGTGATTTCAAGTCGGGAAAGTTCCACATTACAGCGAAGGCGACTAAACATCAAGCCAAAGACAGGTATCATATGAGTTTATTGGGGCATGCGCAGACGGCTTACATGATCGTTCAGGTGTTTGGAAAATCAATAAGGAAATTACTAAATGATAGTCACGTGCTTGCAAACAAAAATACCCATGATTGTACTGCAACATCCAGTGTATCCAAATACGAACCCTTGCCGCCTCCCAAGTACATCAAACCAAGTAATATCATTAAGAATCCTTTATGCTGGTCAGGACTTACACCATATAAGAAGTATATGATAAATAACTCTTTAAAAGTTTCTGTTCTAAAAAGCAAAGGATTCACCAACACAGATCATGTACCAATACTAAGCTCTAAGTACCGTGGTAAAGTATACCGGACTGACTGTTTCAGTTGCTGGTGTGGGAAAAAGAAAGGCTCGACAATTACATTCTCGTTTGTGGTTCCAACAACAGCGACAAAACTCTCATCAGTAAACTTAATTACTCGTAGCAATGTTGATAGTGGAGCACTAGAAGTTTGGTTGGACAAGCAAGGAGATGAGCGTGTTAGAATATTTCCCAAACACAAGAACCGTCAGACAGTAGTGGTAGCTGTGGCTTCAGGAGTAAGGCCTGGGAACCACACATTGACTGTTAGAATTACAAGGGATGGGAATATCCCTGTTGTTGGTATAGCGGTAGCTCAATAGTTAAGAAGGTGCAATTTACAATATATTAAAAGTCCCTTGCATTCTTGCGAAAATTCGTTAAAACTGGCACAATTTCTAAGTTTGACTTGTAAATATTAAGATGCTTAGAGACATTTTCTTAAAAGGTTCTGTTTTCTAGAGGCACTTTCACTTGCATTCCTATATACTTGACCGAAGTGCCATCTCGTTTGATTTGGAAGCCCCACGGACTCTGGTTAAAGAACTTAAAATTTTGTGTGGAATATCTACCTTCAATTCCTAATTCAAGTTTAACAGAACCTTCTACAAGAATTGACTGTCGGAATAACAAAAGATGGGATTGGAATATTCCTGTTGTAAACATAGCAGTATAGGAAATTAAATGTTGAAAAACTTAACTTTGAAATTCTTGATTCAATCCTTGCAATTCTAAGGGCCTGTTAAGTTCATATGAGCCCAGCTAACCGGGAAACTCACCTGAGTGAGGTCCGCATGTCCTTGTTAATGGATGTAAAAATCATTATGTGTTCATATGTTCGCAAACCTTGCAATTCTAACAACACTCTCTGCAAGCTTTGACTGTCAGACAGAGTTTCAGGTTTTCGTTAAAAGGTCTGGAGAGTCAAAGGCCTAGCATGGTCCGGAGGTTCATCTTGATGCGGAGTTCGAGGGCTTGCTCCCCGAAATTTTCCTAAACCCCATAGATACCATTGCCAATTATGTAAGAGATACTGTACATTCAACTGAGTTAAATACGTTTTTCTCGGGGTAATGAATAATTATACAAAACAAACGATAGAATTTGATGACAGTCATCAGCCACTAGAACACGTTAACCTAGCTCGAACATTTTGAACCCACAATGGGTATCAAAAGACGTTTTAGGGAATTTAGGCCCTGAACGCGGGACCTGACGAATTCGGGACCGGACGAATATTTGTACGATTGCGCCTTGCGTTCACACGGGACCAATGAAACCGGACGAATTCGAGCACCGCTAACCGTACGAATTCGAGACCCAAAAAAATTAGGTCTCGCTTTTTACCGGAACGGTTCCCAAATTTGACGGCGCCATGTGAACAGCGGAACCGATCTTTTTCAATACCAATTTGCACGGTAGAGGATTGGGAATGAGATAATACTAACTCAATAAACTGACAAGGAAAGCAAAGCCTGGCAGTGTAGACTTGGTTCAAGTCCGTCTCTCAAGGGGTTGAAAGTAGCAGTGCACGCAAGCGGAAGAGAGAGAAAAGTGGCCTCATTTTCGCGCCTTTTTCCGCTGCTCGCGTGTGCCGCTACTTTCAACCCCTAGAGAGACGGACTTGAACCAAGTCTAACTGGGGTGCTGCAATTGTCTGTTCTACAGTTGGCAATTTGCTCGCGAGACGGACTTGAACTGCGTCTAGATCGGATATCGCATCCTTATTTTAATAGTATGACTCATCTCTAAACCATGCGTGTTGACAGCTGAGCCAATAATAAATCAGATTAAATCTATTCTGATGCGTGGGTATTGCGTGCACTACGCACAAGGTGATACTAAATTCATAACATCGTCATCTTGTGCTGCGAAAGACCAGGTGCGATACGTTCTTCAACTAAAAGTAAACTTTCGATGGCCGCAAGAAGTTTAGTGTGGAACTTTTTTAAGAACACGGAAGAAGCGCAGGATGGTTCTGTATGTCAAATATGTATGCGGACCGTAAAAAATAAGGGATCAAACACGTCAAACCTATCAAGGCATCTGCGGACAAACCACCCAATGCAATATGCCGCTATAAATCCGAAGAAACGCAAAACCAGTGATTTGGTTGAAACACCAGAATCTCCGTCCAGTCCGTCGTCCTCGCAGGCTTCCATTTTAAATTTTTATTAAAGGTACAATACTGGTCGAACGCTATAGTTGTGTGCATAACACGGCAGCAGCCTGTCTTGTAATTGTGATTTGTGAAAACCTTTTTTGTTTTAACTTAAGTTATATTATTGAATATTTATTTGGTTAAATAATAATATCTTATAAACAAAACATTTTTTGTCTTTTACTAATTCCGTTTGCTCCAAAGGCAAAATAATTTTATGCCAATTTAAAAATTGTTTTCACTTTTCAAGATGGTGGACAAAAAAACCGATTTTGTCGATTTTATCGGGTTTTTTTCGTCGGTTTTTGGTTTCGGTTTTTTTTTAAAACCGCACTAGCCTAATCCCCACCCCCGGGCTGTAGTTTGAGGTCCTGCTAATAGTAAAATTAAGAAGAGAATGCTAGTTGTACAAGAATGGTAGTTGTACAAAAATTGTCTTGCAGCCATTTACACACAAAATCGACATCTTTCCCTTTAAAATCACTCAACGATAAAACATGGTCTGCAATGTGGTCCACCATTTTTAGCTTGCATTCCCGGGGGAAAGATTGCTAAGTCTCCACCCCCGGGCCGTACAATATTTGCGATAGCCCCACCCCAGGATTAAAAGAAAGGGCGAATGCCTGGGGGTGGCCCGGGGGGGGGGGCATGGGCACAGGTGGAATTGACTGATACATAACTTCCGTTGTCCGGTGCACAAGAAAGTTACATTCCATACTGGAACATTGCCGGTTTGCCACGAGATAACATCGAAGGTTTGACATAAAAACCCACCCACTAATGTTGATTTGACTTTATGTGTGACAACATGAATATGGACGTGGCCCCTTAATAAAAGCCATTTTAAATTCATTGTCAGATCATATGATCACATGTCAACTTGTCAAGTACTGCACATAGAGTTTGCATTAAATATATTTTATACATTACAATTGTACACACGTTCATACTTGATGATTGGAAAACTCATAAACCCACGGACGGAAAACTAAGATTTTAAATACGATATCGGAAAGTAAAATATAAATTTAATGTTTATACCTTTGGTGACAACAAAAAAGTTTTTCTGTCTTTTATCATTAATTTCACCAATTCCTCCCAAGAGAAAACCAGTGCAGGTATCCTGTATAAACGACACTTTTCAGTAATAAAATTTCACATTAATGAACAGAATAAACAGAAATACATAACTTGAACTAACTTCGTCTCCAATCACAGCAATAAGTCTTCCTTTAGAAGATGCAACTCTGCCTCCTGTTTTGCTCGCCATTTTGAATATTTAATTTTTCCCTTTCCCTAAATTTTGCGCGCAGTTTTTGGTAGCCTGGGTACTCTCCTCTGATCTATATACAATCTCGTCAGAGTCATGACCATAGTTAATATGGTCGATTATATTAACTATGCTCGTACCCAGGGCTTATGCTCAGCTTATACTATCTGGATAGTGCAACTGTTGCAGATATTGGAAAAGAAAGACAAATGATCGATGGAAAGACAGACAGTCGGACAGATGTTCGAAAAGACGGGCAGATGATGGAAAGGACGGACAGATGATGGAAAGACGGACATCGCGAAATCTCGGTACTGCAATACTGAGTAAAAAATACCATGCGAGCAAAACCCTTGGTCCCAGGAGTATTCTGACGTTAAGAATATGCGTCTGCTAACTCTGCTCGTATGGCGAGCGTAAGTGATAAACCGATATTGTTTACAAAACCATGCATGTATAAACAAGACACGTTAAATTTAGTAGTAACATGCATGGTTCGTGGTTCAATGTCTATGAATGTTTCGCTCCTTAGTGGTCAATATGTATATGTCCGTCTTTTCCATCATTTGTTCTCTTTTCCCAACACTTGTCCGCTGTCCGGCGACCGTGTCCGCGTTTTTAATATAACTATACGCCAGTACACATTGGTAATACGCCACGAGGTCGAGGAAACTCATGTGTTTAGTGTTACAACAAAGTTTGTTCGTTCAACAATGGTTGCTCAAGGAAAAAATTGTCGCGACCACAAAGAAATGTTCAACCAGCTGTTCAATAAGATGGAACTTGCATTTGACTGAAAGTCCAACAAGCACTGGTGCATACACGGCAATCAGCATGTAATTTGAATTAGTTTAATAAATATAAAGTTAGAAACAAATATATATTAATTGTCCAGACATAGACATTAGAAAGACATCGTAATATATTACAGTTAGAACGTAAGGGAATATCATTAATTTATATGCCTGGGGTTTATCCCGAAGAGCAATTGTTTGGGTGATCATTTTGCAAATTGACAGCAGACATCACGAGGTCGGAAAAATACACTTGTTGAACAGCGGAAACTGTTTTGTAGTTTTACACAAGAGAACTTCAACAACGGATTGTTCAACTCGCCTCAAGGCAAAAATTGTCGCGACCACAATGAAATGTTAAAACCAGCTGTTAAAATGAGACGGATCGGAACTTGAACAAAATATCCAGGAAGGAAATAAGATGGTTTTGACTGAAAGCCCTTAAACAACAAGTACCACACAGCATGCAATTCTAATGAAAAGTTCACTGTGGACTGTGGTTGAGATACACGTCATGTAGTGAAAATAATCTTTACATTTGCTCAGTCCAAGTCTCTCACTTCGTGTCGTCACATGCACCGTATACTATTGCACCAAATTTATGCTGAAAATATAGTCGATCGGACGACACCAGGATCGATACAGTCACTGAGAAGCTTGGAGCAAGTATAGGAAACCTCGGAATTTCTATATTTTATAAAGAAAGATATATATTTCTTTGTATATTCAAGTACTTATTTTTCAAATATATCTGCAAAGCGGTACTGTACGCACATTAAAATATCGAACATGAACTTTCGCTTAACAATTTGCCGGGAACTTGGAAACTATACTCCTGGCCTAAATAGTTAAAATAGTTAAAGTGGATACGAGACGATACTGTTTATCATCTTGAACGAAAGAAATTTCAAACTGTAAAGTAGCTCATTCTTTCATAGATTTGTAATACCATATTTCATTAGTTTCTTTAATAAAGCAATGCAACCAAAGTGACGTCATATTGACGCTATTTTTACATATAATGATATATTAGTGAATGTTTTATATCTTTGTTATCATCAAACAAAATTGTGTTAAATGCTGTAGGAGAAATAAACACACGCTTTAATCAAAGAGCAAAGATATAAAACAATCACTGATACCTCATTATCATGTGTGAGCAGTGTGACGTCAAGTTGGTTGCATTCACTGTGATAAATACATCAGTGGTTGCATTGATTTACTAAAGGAAATGAAATATCTCAAAAACGAAATATGGAAAAGAAATCCATAAAAGAAGTTACTTTATGGTTTTAAGATTTCTTTAGTTTAAAATAACTTAAGAGTTTCGTGTCATTGCACTTTAAACTATTAAACACTAATATTAATGGTTAAACAAACACAACAATAAGACCTATTATCATTTATCAAATCGTTCATCATACAATTGATGAACGTTTGGTTCCATTATTCATTACATATTAAACCTAAGGCTAAGCATCTAAACGAAGGACAAGTTTATAGACACACAACTTCGTTTCTTATGCATGGATGGCGAAGAAGGGCCTGGGAACGAGATTGAACCACTGGACTTATAAGTAAACTATTTTGAGATCGATGGGTTGAACCAGCCAAGACTAACGTTGAACATAGTATTGAACAGGTAGTGTTGAACTGCGCGTAGGATCCGCGACTGCTGTGGCCGATTTATTACCTTGTCCTTTATTACCTTACGATTGTTCTTCATTGAACTGAAAAGATTAAAACACTTTTTCGACGTTTCGAGCGAAGACCCTTCGTCAGGAGGTAAATTAATGGCATGGTAGGGCCTCGAAACGGAAAGTGTTTTATCCGTTTTTCAGGTAGTTCAGACACAAACCATTGCAGCTCTTCGAATACGTTCTCTCAAATAACAGACAAGAGCAGGAGCAGAGTCATCCATGGTCAAGTGGTAAAAATACATCCGCCACTCAACAACGCATGCTTTAATTTTGCACACCCTTTCCGTCCTCATGTGAAATAAAGGCAATCTCCGGTGCACTTTTAGAATGCCAAATATATTAGAGCTTTGTACAAATAAACAAGCCGAAGCTGCACGTAATGTACAAGGTATTAAATCATAAATCCTTTCATTAAGACATTAGCCTGCACGCAGGTGGCTCATCGGGCAAGCGCTTCTCGCCGGGTACGGTATACGTAGCAGCTCCTCAAACGGTGACAGGTAAAAAAACATACCAACTGTATGAAGGAGAGCACAGTCGAAGCCAGAGACTAACAATCACTAATCAGAGATAAGTTCCGGTGGTCCACAGAACATTGGATCATTGTAGGGCACACAACATTTAATAATATACAAGTTAGGATACTTCAGTTCCGGTGTAGAGGTTGGGGTAGAAATGCGGGCGGGAGGAAACTCCCCAATCCTTTATAACTCCCCAATAAAAACCCCTTTAAGAGACAGACTTGGAGCAAGTCTAAGGTAGGGGCAGCGTCCTTTTCACTGATCAAGTCAATATTCGTAGTACTCGTAATACATGTACATGTTCCTGCGTAGTAAAACAAAGTTTATCGTCATGAAGTAAGCTGCAAATATAAGTAAAGTTTTATGACGTTACATTTACCCATACATCGTAACCAGGTAACCATACATCGACAGGCACTGGTTCAGCTTGTCGACTGCAGTACTCTGTTTCAGCTCTAACATATCTCCTACGATCCGAAATAACCTCTGCGAAGAGAGCTTCAAAACTGCGTAAGGCCTGTTGCAGCCTCGTTCCCAGGCGCTTTAGAGGAAAAGAAAAAATCGCGTTAAGCTATATAGTAGCTTAGCGTGATTAATTTTCTCTTTCCGTTTTCCTCTTAAGCGCCTGCGGGTCACGAGGGCTCTTGGCCGAGGAACGACCCCTCGCCCGCGCACAGGCATTGCTCTGGGTACGAGATTGAGGAACGACCTCATGAGGCGGTTTGATCAGTCACATTCTCTCGTGTGCGCGAGGTTTTTGCTGAGAATTTTACCTCGCGAGGCCGTGAGACAAAGATATATCATGCTTGATATGAGAGTAACTTTCTAAGCTACGACTTCTCGTGGTTGGGAGATCAGCCAAGAACTCTCGTGTGCGGCAGGCTTAACTATCTCAACATAGACAGTTGGCACAGTAATGTAGCAACATTCACGAATAATTCATTATGTGCGGTTTGTATGTAGTTCGTCGAGTATATTGGCGCTAGATAATATCTCTTTATTCCATAATGAGATGATTCTTTGCCCAAGTCTCAAGACTCCGGATGTAAGTATCGGCACTCTTTTCATTTCAGTTTCTTAGTATTCCAAGAATGCACTCGCTTTGTTTAATGACCGCCCAAAGACTTCCAACTATTTTGCTTCATCATACAAACTTTTCGCTTATTAATCCTGTTAATCCAGCATGACTGGCAGGCACATTTTTATATATCACGATTTCGTTCCTAACCCCGATCCCAGGTAAACGTATTCAAAGGCGCTCTATTAGATCGATTACATCTCAGACTCAGGGTACTAAATATTAACTTTAAAATCATGAACATGCCTGTATTCGTTTTGTTTCCATGACAACAGCTAAACACAACGCTAACAATGTATGACTATCAGTGACGACTATCTTCTATATCCTTACCCTGTTTCCTTGCTTTGTTACAACTACGTACGGTACAAGATGTCGTAACAGTAATATAATAGCGACATAAAGGCTATTCATTCAGTCTAATATTGTCCTTTCAAGAGTAAAGCTGTAATTCAAAATGCGACACGTTTTACATATATACATTTCTGTTCAGAAATAGCTCTTTCTTCCCAAAATAACGCTAAAAGAAAAGATTGTGGGATCTTAATATAACCTCACACGACCAAAGGATAGCGAGAACACAAGGAGCAAAACAGCAGGAGTAAACAAAGGAAGACAAAACATACGTTTGCCAGTTCCGGTCTCCCACCTGTTTGCGGCAGTGAAGCTTGACAGCAGGCGGTCTATAACATATATTGCCAACCAGTAATAGAAAATTCGCTCAGTAGAGACACTACAGTCACCAGATGCCGTCGCCTGGACCATATCGCCTATATAATTGCCAGACTTTACCAAGTAGTGTATTTTGTGAAATTTTAAGAGAGAAAATGGAATGTGGAGTTTATATACAGTCGCCGAGTGTGTTTGGCAAACAAATGAATTACATGGGCATCACATGGCTAACATCGACGTTGCTAAGCTTTGGGATAAGCATTCAAACGACAATACTTACGGACGAAAATCTGACCAAAGGTCGGGACATACGCGAACGATTATTTGAATTTCTGCTCGTATTTGGTCTATGTTTTACAGCGTGTAGTGTTTACTGCAAGAATATCTTAAGAAAACATAAACCGCAAGTGAGAGAAGAATCACGAATGAACGAGACAACGTCATTGTTTGAATTAAGAGGGTATACGATGTCTGAACTAAATTGTTATAATGGATCAAACGGAACAATCTATATCGCGTTAAATGGCAAGATATTTGATGTAACTAAAGATAAGAAGCAATATGATTCCGGTGGATGTTATAAAATGCTAGCGGGACGAGATGCTAGTCGCGCATTTGCGACTTTATCTTTTGATATTAATTCATTGCGTTCACATTACGACGATCTCTCAGACCTAAATGATATACAGAGAAGTAATCTGTACGAATGGGAAAAGATCTACTCTGAAAAGTACAAGACTGTGGGTAAAGTTGTCAAAGCACACAATTCTAAATCTTT
Organism: Trachythela sp. YZ-2020; assembly: GCA_016169945.1. Taxonomy (NCBI): domain Eukaryota; kingdom Metazoa; phylum Cnidaria; class Anthozoa; order Malacalcyonacea; family Clavulariidae; genus Trachythela; species Trachythela sp. YZ-2020. The sequence continues at coordinate 3,891,472 of JADLSH010000371.1, read as the reverse complement.
ACAGGATATTGCTATGAACTCAATCATCAAAAGTATCGCAATATCGCAAAGCAATACGCACTCCATAGACCACCTACCCCTGCCTGGAATATTAAAAAGAGAGTTGCGCAATTTTTTCTACGAACACATGGAATAACTAAAGTGATAATAAATTACACCAACACAGTACTGTACATATATATAGTCATAACACCCTCACTTGTATATATTAATAATATGTATATATATCTAAATATTATTGTAAAGTATTTTTCTATATTTGAATGTAAATTATATGAAGTAGCGACTAGAAAAATAAAGGGAATTCTAAAACAACTTTTTCATGATATTGTATTTGAAAAAAAAATTCCTGTTGGCATTTATAACCGCAAACTCGGAAATGCTTGAGATACATAAACTTTAAATTGCATCCGCTAACGACAGCGCGCTAAAGAATTAATTGTCTGATGGTCTGTTGCCGAATAAGTAAAGAGTAATCTCGCATGTAATTTAGATGTTCGGCGCATATTTTTACACAACTTTATACACAAAGCAATTTCCATGGCATGCATAAATGATCGATACATATTATTTTATTTTCATTTCTCTTGAGGCCCTGTCCCTGAAAATGTTGGATCTATTTTCTATTTCTGTTGTAAGTTTCCAAGTGAAATCTATATAAAAATGGAATGTATTTTTGGGATACCAACTTTTTAAAGCTATAAAGGATCTAACTATATATCTAAAATGTACTTCGATATTTCGAGCGAAGCGCCTTTTGGAAGTTAGTACGTTTCAATTTTGAAAATTTCACATGTTGAAGCATGTATGGTTTGAAAAAATTCAATATTAATTAAATCCTGCACGTCCTGTCGCCGTTTCTAATAATAACAAAACAAGGCACGGAATTTTATCTTTAGAAAACCTGGATACCAGACATTCTTAGGTTAAAGACTAAAATAAATGCTTTATGTGACACGTTAGGCTTATAGGCAAGAATTGACCGCAGTCTGCTGGATAATTTTATTTCAAAGAAAAAACAATTTGAGCTATCCAACACCCACACTCTCTCTTGTTTAATATATTTTTCCCGACCACACAACGAGACAAAGGCAAACGAGGGTGTGTGTATACTTTCTTATACGTGATACAGTCTTACAGTTATAATGTAGGCATATATACAGACATTACAGTGCATTAGATGGCAGTTCAACTTTCATCTTGGTTTAAGATTCTTCGAGACCATGAGGGAATAGTTATGAAGACATGAAAATGCGAAGGTGAAGTACAAATATTTCTTCTATGTCAATATACAAAATTCGATATACAAAGAAATTAGAGAACGTAATACATTGAGTGAACACTACTTTCATATCTCAACTGAAATTATGGGCCTCTAGATGTTGGTGGTATAGGGTAGTTAGTGCATGCGCCTTTCACTTCTGCGACCGGGGTTTGATTCCTGCAGCATCGCCTCAGAAATGCGAGAAAAGCGAGATAAACACCGCAGCCGCACGTCTTCTCCGGGTACTCCGGTTTGCTACTTACATACTTATAGTGAAACTGCATGGTTAATAAGGGATGGCCCTTTCTGGACATCTAGAAACAGTTTAAAATTGATCGAGCTATCTAGTAAAACAAATTAGCTGTATATACTTTATAGATTGTTAAAACTTTCCCTCATTGGACAGTCATGGTTTTGTGCCATTTCGTGGGAGTTTGGAAGGAAACTATATATAATGCTTCAATTTTGATTGCCATACTTGTGGCAAGAAATATATCATCAAACGTCTTCCTCTCTTCAAATACACCGTCCACACTCTCACTGCTTTCTGAGTGAAGGTTTATTTCAGTAATTTCACTAAGTAATGGTGACCACGACTCTATGACTACGACCAAATAAGATGCACGAGTAAGAAAAGTTATCTACAGTTTGTTGGTGTGGTTTGTGCCATGCAGATATTAACATCAATGTCATATAGCTATCATATGCGAGGTTCGATCAGCTAATATTATAAATAACTGTCATTTTTGGTGCAGTACAGGTATATATATTCTCAGAGCAGAAAAAAATAGAGAATTTACAAATTATAAATGTATTGTACATAAGTGTAGAAATGTACTCTATATATATATATATATATAGTGATGAAGAGAGGTTTCAAGGCTATGACTATCTATCCATGGACAAACATTTGTAAGGAGAAATCAACTCTCGTGAGGAAACAAGGTTCGGTTGATATGAACTATATATGACAATTTTACGAGTCAAGAGCAGCTCAAGTTCACAATTCTCTGCCTGCACTGAAATCAACGTTCAGTGTGGTTCAGTGAAGACTATATTCCAGAAAGCTGTGAAAGCCATGAACATGGGCAATTAAAGAGAGGAAAACTTTCCTGATGTCATGAAGGGAGGTTTGGTTTTCATATTTTTCCTGACACTTACACTAGATTTTACTGCAGAAAGCTGTGACTATCTATGGACTAAGAGTAAGGCATAAAGAGAGGAAACCCTACAGAAGTGAGGAAGAAAAGATTTGATTTTCACACTTTCCTGAGACATATATGTATGTCAAAATAAAGTATATAATTTTAAGAGCCAACAGCATGCAGTCCAAGTCCACTCGCATACCAACAATGAAATCATCAATGTTTAAATATTTTATTGCAGAAATCTGTGATTATATCCATGGCTATATTACGGTAAGGTCTGTGCACAGGCAAATCCATGGCATGGATAAAGCATTTCTGATGAATGACTTTGTTTGAAATGTCAAAATATGTATTCTCATGCCTGTAGATAGACGAGGTACACCCAGCACCAGAAACATATACTGTTCAACTCTATATAACATTCAACACTATATAATAGCATCAAGGACTGTTGTGACTGCGATATAAATAGACAGTTCATTTATAGAGAGATAAACTCTTCTATAATAAATCAGGAATTTTCATCAAAACGTTGCATGCATGCAAACGTTCCATACTTTATAGGCATGCATACAAAGACCAATATGCCCATCACAACCCAGAAGCCTAGGTTCACTTATATACTGGGCATTGGCAAACAAATTTTTAATTCACCTAAAACTATATAAATAATAACTAACTAAGAAAAACGATTATAATGCTATATATACTGTATACAAATCTATGTTATCAGTGACATAATACACTGCAGCATGGGATAATAAACGCAGAGATTATTGGCAATTTATTGTCTTGTCTTTCGTTAGATTATCTTGTACTGAGAGGTTATGAGTTATGTAAATTGAAAAACAAATTTGCAAATTTCTGCTTAAAAGTTATAGCACATCAAATATACATTAAACGAATCATAGTACTCTATACGAAAAACATGTATGGAATATTAACACAATCTATTTCATATTTAACTAAACTATATATAATAAAATAAGAAATGAGTTTCATGCATGTTCCAGAAATTTTGCATGTATGTGCATACGTGGCATTTAAAATATATTGCACATGTCAAGTATAACTTATTAATTATAGTTTATATACTTAGTTATTTTGATATATATAGTTGCTCAAAACATTGGTTACTCACCTTCATTAATCTATATGACATATGTCACACAAATAAGTTCATTTCTAAATTAGACCTTCCAGCGAAGAACTTAATATTTGTGAGGTTTTCAACGGGTGATATAATACTATATACGATCTCAGACTACCAACCTGTATTTTGACCAAACAAGACAATAGCATTCCAGATATAGGACTCGTGAAATTAAGCACAATTATATACCATCAGTTGTCAACGATATATAGGAATCTTTTAGTTTTAGCTATATACCAAGAAATTCGCCTAAATATTTGGCCAGGAATGCTGTTAGCCTCGTTATCGTGGTGCATGTATGTAACCAAATAAAGAAAAACCTGATACGAAAGCAATATAGATGCAACAGACGAACAGAAGTCTATGACTATGTCTAGGTGCATATATGAATGTATTTTTTCACATCTATATAAAGGAAGCAATAACAGTGAGCGAGATACAGTGAGCGACGTAATGAATTTCCAATTTTTGTAAAGGACAAGCATGTGAACTTCCACTTCAATAAAATAGGAAGTGAAATCATTGAAACGAAGCAAAGGTAAATTCTCGACTTATCAGACTTTTCGTATGCTAGTTGTTACGCCATGTCCTGTTGGGGAACGTTTTCCTGGCTTCAACTATTCTCTAAATATGAAACTGAATTTTAATCCAACCTCAACTACAACTTTTGCATGGTCTGTAAAGTATTTCTAGTCTGTTCGATTCTGGTCTTCAGAGTATAGGAATGACTAAATATATCGTTTGCTTGCTCTTAAGTAGAAATCCTTGAAAAACTGTCCAACAGGGCAGCATTGAAATAATTTACTTACTTATTGTACTTATTGCGTACGTACTTCAAATTTCGTGAGCTATATATACATGTACTACATATTGGTGAATGATTCCATCTGTTATGAACTTATATTACTTCTATACAACTATAGCAAACCCCCCACAAATTATATATTATTGCTGTTTATAGATCGAATATCCTTAAGAGCACAAATGCCTCAAATACTCGACTGCCACGCCCAGAATATTCGAGTAAGATTTCAGGAAAATACTCGAGGGATTCACAAGCAAATTTTAAAAGGACTTCCAGCTTAATATCAAGTGTACGATTTTTATTGTAAACACGTAAAAACGCACAAGTTGAAATATTGTCAGTTTTGGTTTTTAAACCATATAGGTTTTTCAAGGAGTGGAATGATCAACCAGAAATCTTATAAGCGTTCTTTATAGGTTCTGATCGACTAAAAGTCTTTATTGTAGAGGTTCTGAAAATTGATCGTAAAGAAAATGATATGAATTTGAAGCATCTGAAAATTTGATGAGACGTGATCTTATTCCAAAGTCTTTGTTCCAGACCTACGTAAATGACTTAAGTCACAGATTAATTATATATATATATAGGCCTATAATACATAATTATATAAATGATTAATTATATATAATGGCGTGTTCCACGCGTGGAATATTCGTGGACAGCGTCACATACACACGTGTTCCCAGCTTCTTCATAAGTTGTTACAGAATTGCAGCAGACTTGTTACAATATTTTCATTTTTCAACAACTTGTAATCGTCCTGTAATTCAGCAGAAACTTGTAGCAATTGGTATATGTAGAGGTAATAACATGTTTTCGAGTTAAATTTAGAAAAACTGAACAAGCACGAACAAGTTTTGAAAAGACTAACAAAATGCCTGAGTCAGTCCGACGAGTGCAATTTGTAGTCTTTGAAATATTTACGAGAGTTTGATTACCAAATTGCATGGAAAACCATGCTATTATTTGTTAGTGCTCCTCCCATTTAATTCAATGTATTCGCGAATAATTATATAACAATGCATTCAACTGCACCTTCCCAGGCAAAAACCATTCGTCCGCAATTTTCTCTCAAAATTTGAAGTTGCTGAACACTCGGTAGGGCCTGAATTCTGAATTCAATTTAAGTTAATTTTGTTGCTTTTTCTAAATTATACAGACAATACAGTGTATCGTACTCAACTTTGCAAGCCAGGCTTCTGACTTACGAAGTTGAGCACGGTATACGATGCATCAGTTCATTTGAAAATACCTATTTGCAGTTATATAATGTCCACTGAGCACTGGCACTGCAGTTTGTTTCACCATGGGCCAGACAGCATACTGAACAGAGTACATGGCAGCGGATGTCTTTTGATGCTTATTTTCATATTTCTGCCATGTTCAATCTTCATTTATTGTTGGAGGTAGTTTAAAGCCTACTCTTGTAGCAATCTTTTCAACTGACTCTTCTCCACCTTTATACCGGTCGTATAATACCTATAGAAACAGTATTAACAATTACTGAATAAGGTTAAGTGTCTGAATTATTCTTGATATGATCATGTGAGGTCAATGTTACCTACATAATTGTTTTAATATACATTCAAAACAGCGAGCAAATACGAGCATGCACAAAATTTTCAAAACTTAATTTATCAAGATTTCAACGCATAGTTGTAGTGTAAATTGTGCATTAAAAATACTTTCTAAATTTCATACTAGGTTTTGCTAATGAGCTAACAACTGTGATGGGGACCTGGCTCTACAGTGCCAAATAGTGGTGTTTCAGACTTTTTCACAATAAAAACCATTTACGTATATAGAATCCTTAATTTAAGCACTCTTTACTGTACAACACCTTATGTTATCATTTAAATTCATATGCTGAGACTTCTCTACATTTGTGCAACAGAGTCTGCAATACCAAAATGAGGGTTACTTCACGAAAAAACCGTGCACTCACGACTTGTGTTGTGCAGTGCGTCACAGTGACAAGCTGTTTCATATAAACAGTAAAGTGCGAATTATTTAAAACACGAGGGGCTTATGTTTTTCAGGGGCTTATGTTTTTCTGGGGGCTTATGTTTTTCAGGGGCTTATGTTTTTCTGGGGGCTTATGTTTTTCAGGCACTTTAATTTTAAATTTTATTAATTTTACAATAACAAGATTGAAGGCTCAGACAACAGGACAAATAGAGTCCTAAATTCCTAAATTAAGTCCTGCCTGGCATGAATACACTACACTACATTTACATCACTATGACTTCAACAAATGTACATCAATTATAGTTACATAACGGAATGGGGGGGGGGTCCAAATATTTATATTACAGGCAAATTTTTTGTCCGCAAAACATTGCCGGCCCAATTAATTTTTAGGTAATTCATAGGCCCGCCTTTTTGTATTTTTCTAAGGTTTCTTCTTAATTTTAACCTTCTAACAATTTTAATATTTTATCTTCCTTTAATAGTTGGCAATCCTCTCATGCATAGAATAGCAATTTGTTATATTTAAGGTAACCTTCAAACATCAATGGTAAGATAATATGGCTGACTTTCCAGTAATTTCAATTACTTTTAATGTTTTACAATTAAAGTATGTTGAAGTGTATAATCATACCTTTGCAGCTCTTATACTCTTCAAAAGACACAAATATGTCTCAGCCAAGTATTGAAGATGATTAGTTGTATTCAGATCTTTGCAAAGATTCTTACTATTTCCATATAGTAAGCTTAAGTAAGAATAACCATATGTGTTTCTGTAGCCTGAAACCTGTCCAATGTGCTGTCAAAATCAGACAATAGAAATATTACTTTTAGGGCTTAATAGGCTAAAAAAGAATTGCTGGTTTCAGGTTTCCAACCAACTTATTAAAGATGTAACTGACCATAAACACTTTATAGACCTAAGGTAAGGTAACTTCTGTCTCAATCATGTGATTTAACACAACTGTTTTAATCATAGTCAAACAGTGACAGACACTTTGTGAAATATTGGAAGGTCAATTTAGGTTGCCACCATATTACCACCCATTGCAAGGATGTCGGAAGCAGGGGGAGGGGGTTGCTTGGGGCTTCCGACGGCACTGCATTGGTTGCTGCAAATCTCAGTTTTTAAATTTCTTGCCTTAAATTTCAAGCAAATTTGCTTATAATAATTAATTTTATAGCCTACCAGTGCTTTCATTATTGTAAAATTATTGTTACAGCTTTATTACACAGTTATTCAGCTACCATTCAAAGGCTTTCAGAAATTATTGGGGGGGGGGGATTGTGCTAAGACTTGATTTACTCTCACATTTAAAAAATGATTGAAAATGCATACAACAGTTGAAAAAGGTCAGTAGTATATAGAGAAGCCCCAGACTGCTAACCTTGCTGTGCACACGGAAGAGATTCTGTGCACATTTTCGAGCTGATGTGCACATTTTTGGGGGCATGCAGGGCTTTCAGAATGATTTGAAATAGGTGGCTGCTCCAAAAAAGTAGCCGTCTGTGACTAATAGTGATCGAATCCCTTTATTTGTTACTTTAAATTTGAATTAATCTTCCAAATTTAAGGGTGAACAGGCCGTGCTTGACTAAATTCCGTATGGAACATCGATTTGCTTTTGATTTTTGCTCTGATCAGATGAAAAGTAGCCGGCGGTAAAACTTAAAGTAGCCGGTGGAACTCCGGCAGCTGCCAGCTTATTTTGAAAGCCCTGGACATGTGCACAATTTGCACACAATTTGAGTTTTCAAGAAAAAGATGTATTTGAGAATTGAAGTTGTGTGCACATTTTCCCTCATTAATGGCACCTTTGATATCCAGTACTGCCTAGGTGTGTCCAAATGTTGTCTAATATGTGACATACATGTGTGCATATATATTGGCAAGAAAAACATTCTGTGTGCAGTTAACAAAGTTAGCAGTCTGGGAGAATCCGAAAGGCTGAAAAGTACATAAGCCAATATCTGCTAGAAAATAAAATCTCACACCCTATGCCAAGCTGTATCATAATTCCACACCAAAGATCTTCGAAGCATGCACAGAGAATGCACCAAGGATTTTGCTATAAAAAGGCACATATGTGGGAAAAATTCCAATATGTAGGGCAAAGATTAAATTTTGATTTTTGACTAAATACTCACGTTATTTATAGACTGATGCGTTACCGTCCGTAGTACTGAAAGTATTTCTTTATATAAATACGATGACTTATTACGGGCAGCCATGGCATTTAAGGCTAGGTGATTCCCTACAATTTGATTCTAATAATCAAATGCTGTCAGCCGCCATGTTCATGACAGTTTCATCACCATCTGGACTTCATGTAATACTTCATGTCACATTGATATATTGTTTCGCGCAGTTCGTCCTAGCCACTGATCTCAATATAGGCCCGGTCCTGCTGAGCCAATCAGAAATCATGAATGGTAATGGCGCCTGCAGCTGCTCAATGGCAGACCAAATAGTTGTGACATGCATCATATCGCAAGGTTTGACGTCATAGCCCGTGATATGTAAAAATTATCGCACGCCGAAGCTAGGGTAGGAATAACCATGTCCAGAAATAACAGAATGTGTGATAGATTCAATCATTCAAACATTCAGTGTGATCATGAAAATGAAGTAAAGGCCGGACATATAGTCAGTGGTGACAAGTAACGAAATAAATGTACTTCGTTATTGTACTGGAGTATTATTTTTGAGAAGTGGGCATGTAACGAAGTAAATTTCTGCCAGAGTACTTTTACTTGAAACGAAGTCGTTTCATGAAGTAACGTTATTTCTATTTGGGGCGAAGTATTTTATTACTTTCGTTAAATTTGATCCGATCTATTCCTGAAAATATGCTAAAAATAGCCAGATAAATGAAATGAATTTCGAATGACCATTACCAGAGCGACCTTGACAGTTAGTCTTCTCATACTGTTCACCAAGCACATTTAATGAGTTGATGTATGTGTAGTCGCTGATCACCAGATTGGATCTCACTATTCGCGCGCCTTTCGCCTTTCCGCCAGAGTACGTTATGTAGCAGCGCTGTTGGCAGCCACGCGCATTGGACCGTAACTTTGGAATGGCCTGTTAAATAAGCATAAATGATAAATGCTCTCTGATTGCCCGTTTTGATTATTTTCTTTGTATAAAAGTATAACGTGAAGTACACACGTATAACGTGAAATTAAAGGCGGAAAGCCAATGTAAAAAAAATTGAAATCGATACTTCAATTTCTAAATATATTGTTCATTTCTAAATATATAAGGTACATTTCTATTTTTACTCAAGTACAAAATAAAGTACTTTAGCCACCACTGGACATAGTTTTAATCGAGAAAAAAACTGCGAGACACGACAATAGAAATTGCAGCACCTGGTGATAGCAGAGTCTATGAAAACGAACAAGAAAAAGTCAAAGCATTAAGTCCTGGTCAAACGAGGATAGTCAGTGAGAGTTGCAACTCTCGCTCGCGTTTGATCGCCAACTCTCAATCATTAACTCTCATCAACTTTGAGCTGGTTCAAATTTTAATTTAATGAGAGTTGATGAGAGTTTTCCCTCGTTTGACCGATACGCACAGTCAACTCTTGACCTCTTGTTCTTGTTTGACTGGGGCATGAGAGTTGATGAAACTCTCATCAAAATTTGACCACGGCTTTAGGAACAGTGACAAATAAGCTTGAAGTGGTTAGAAACACTAAGAATTGAAATAAGAACAGAATGTTGTATGTTATATAAGGGATCCTTGGTTTGGTCATTGGTTATGACTCGCTCCCTTAAAAACAGATCAACCAGTGTATGAAGCTTATTCTAATATAATAATTATAATAATATTTGTTAGGTGCCAATGTCAGGAAGAAAACCTCTACCACTGTCGTTCACTGGATGGTGTGTAGAATTAATAATAATATTAATAATAACAACTCATATTTTAGACGAGACTGTTAAAAACCATGGCTACTCTATAATTTCATCAATAACACACTCGCACAAGGCTTCTATTCAGTCAGTGGCGGACACGGGGGGGGGATTGAGGTTGCCACCATATTACCAGCCTTATGTCGCTGCAAATCTCAGTTCTTTAAATGTTTCTAAAATTTCATGTAACTTTGCTTAATTTATAGCCTACCAATGCTTTCATGGTTGTAAAATTATTGTTACAGCTTCGTTACACAGTTAATCAGCAATCATTCAAATGCTTTCAGAGATTATTAGGGGGGGGGGGGGCGATTTCCGTCCTTCGCCCCCAGTGTCCGCCACTGTTTTCCGCCATTGACAACAATTTGCCAGTCTCCTGCTTCGTCCAAAATACAAGGTCTGCAACGAAACGTCAGAATCCTCCAAGTTTAATGATTCGGCAGTTGCATCCTCATGTTTCGCGCACGAATATATTTATCTTTGATCATGACCCCAATACAACCCTATCCCAAACCCTATTGTGAGCGAAACATGAGGATATAACCAAGATTCATTTCTATCACAAGGCGATTAGCTTCTAATCCTATTCCACTAACACCCAAAGTCCGAAACAGATGTGTGGAGATGACTGGCAATTGCTTGTAATGTAGGTGACCTTCATTGATGCGTGTATTCCATCTCCCAGAAGGCTTATTTTGCATTGTCGGTGAAGCTACCGTATACCGTTGTGACACCAGGCTCAGGCTTTTGATGAGGAAACCACAAACCTCCATCAAATAGAATAAATTATTTCATCCCATATTTTCTCTGTTGCCCCAACCACGACGATGATCTTAAAAGATAAAGAGTAAACAGTAAAATGGACATTAGACTTTATTTAACTGGGCCCTCTGGAAAATCGAGATCGTTTGAGAGTACCCCCGGATTTGAGACGGAATGCATAGCAAATTGCATTCGCAAGTTGGAACAAAGTTTTACATGTAAGGGGCATATTAAAATAGATCACACACCATGTTGTTATGAAGGGATCTCGTATGAAATATAGACAACACCATATCGTCATATATATACAAACCATCTTTCCAGTCATCCCAATCCCTTTCCTTTGTTAATTTTTCTAAATATTTTTCATCTTCAGCGCAATCCATTTCTTCTTTCTCGTTCTCTTCATCACTCTTGCTTTCCGATGTCTTATTTTCACTAAAATTACAAATGAGGAAATTTTATAGCCAACACATTGAACAACACAAACTGCACGTCATTCCCGTGTGAGAGACAAAAATCGTCATAAATACTAATTTTCATTTATTAACATCTTCAATATAAATCCTAATACAGTATTAAATTCCTAATCCTTGCAATCCTAATCCCAAACTCAACCCTATAACCATATTCTTCTAACCCTAATCCTAACGTCATTTCGGGACATTTAAATGAAAAGTCAGTCGCAAATTTTTGAAATCCCTAATCCCATTTTACTGTATTCCGGAAATTCGCCCCCCCTCAAGAAATCCCCCCTCTCAAGGGAGGCGAATTTCCTACGAATCTGTTACAGAAGGTCATTAGTCTTTTGATATGTAAATTTGTATCAGCCACAATTTTTAATACGGTCGTTCAATTATGTAGATACCAGTAATCTTGATTCTTTGCTTTATATTTTTTAAAGCAGAAATAATTTCAACATGTGAAATACTTGATCTTCATCTTTTCATTACTAATGGTAATGTTGGCATGGCTGCATTCCTTATTCATGACGTACCTATATATACTAGCCTCTGTTAATTCGTTTACCAGAGAAGAGTTTTTAAAACTATTTCGTGGGAAAATGCAATTGAAATACTTTTACTTCGAATGACTAAAGCCATGTGCTTTGCCAGGTGTTCATGGCAATTGCAATTCCAACTTTTCTTGGCGAGTGTATAAGGGAGGGCGAAATTCCTAAAGGGAGAGCGAAATTCCTAAAGGGGGCGATATCCCTAAGAAATTCGTCCCCCCCGACCGATTTCCTGGGATACCGGGTTCATATGAACAGGCAGCTACTTGAATAGGTAAGAGTCAATGTCTAAATATAATCTTCAAAATGCAAGTAGTTTTATCTACTTGAAGTATCACCTGAATTCTGCAACTATTTTGCCCTCGCGCAATTCTTGTTCAAAACATTCTTCTTGTGTCATTGTTGGAAGACTTGGGTAACCTGCCCCAAACACTTTATTCTGAAATGTGATAAAATGTCACTTTATTAACGAAGATACGACATGGCGTCCGTACAGATACAACTTTAGGTTTATTACCTGTATCATTTGCCTTGTAATTAATACTGGCTTTGAAAATAACTAAAAATAAAGAAAATATATTTAGAATTTGACGCGGGGCGGAATACCACGAATTTTTGAAATTATATCTGTTTTATGCATAGACAACCTAGAATAGAGATATACTATATACAGAGCCAAGGATCTGAGCACGGACTTGAGCTCAGGACTCGGTTTAACATTATAATTCTATATAACTATAATACGATGACTATATCATATGCATGAAATAACGACAAGCAGTGGCGGATTACCTAATAGGCTGAGTAGGCTGAAGCCTACAGGCCCGGGCTCTCAAGAGACCGGTGATTTTCAGAGGATGCACTTTTTATCAGAATTATTATTATTTTTTGTCCTTAATTAAGCAAAACGGGCCCAGGAAACGGGCAATAGCATTTCCGAGACCTTAAATTTCCAAATATTTCGGCGGAATATGGCCCGGACCTCGCTAAAAGATGTGTCACCGTTCTGTGCGTGAGAATATCATCCTCAAGGCCCGCGAATTTTACTTAGCCTACAGGCCCCGTAACTGGTAATCCGCCACTGACGACAAGCTAGTCCCAACTGAACAGTTTAATAATCTGTTTAACAACATAGTAATAAAATGTATGACACGTAATGGAGCACTATATATAACTGGTTGATCAACCTAGATAGTCTTGTAAATAGAATCAACAAATATCAGCAACAATGAATCAAATATTTTGAATTTTTTGGCTATTGTTCTACACAGACAAGTTTAAATTGCTGAGCAAGTACACTTTGTCGGCATGAGTTAAGGGAGGAAACCAGGCTGAATGGTAATAAGGTTATAAGGGTATTTGAAAAGTTTGGCAATTTACAGTTTATACACCCTTCGTTGGCATGAAAATATGCATTGCTCATTTTCATACGAATTTCTCCTCCAACGGTATATTCTCTTAGCATCATAGTTACAGATCTTCTGGAACACAAGGAACTTTTTATTCAGGTTTTACGGGCCCACGGAGCAGCCAAAGCTTTTAACGACATATGCATAACAATACTGTAATGATGTGACTAGGTATTGCCCGGCTACTCTTGGTGATGGGTACTATAGGGCAAGTGTAGGTTTCCCCTCGAAGCTATAGTCGGTGTTGCGAGTGCGGGCAACGGCAACGGCAAGAGAAACGACCGAAGTAAACGTATTCCAAACGGAAAATAGAACAAAATTCCACTGATTCCACCGTGCGAGTTGTCACGTGTCAAAAAATGTCTCGAAAGTTTATTTATTCTGCTCGTATAAATGGTAATAAGAATTAATGTTAAAAAACGCAGTCCTGAGCACTAGTCCGAGCTCGAGTCCGAGCTCGAGTCCTGAGCTCGAGTCCTGAGCTCGAGTCCTGAGCTCGAGTCCTGAGCTCGAGTCCTGAGCTCGAGTCCTGAGCTCGAGTCCTGAGCTCGAGTCCTGAGCTCGAGTCCTGAGCTCGAGTCCTGAGCTCGAGTCCGAGCTCGAACTCGAATCCTTGGCTCGGTATTTAGATACCCTCCCCAGAATACAAGTATCCGAAACGCAAGCTAAAGTGCATATCATGCTGACGCGAAATCCGCGAGACGCTGTCTTCTGGACTGCCCATGCATGGTTAAGGGTTTTGATTAGGGTTACGTTTAGGATTAGATTGAATACCAATTTTTGCGCAAGTAAACATAAAAAAACAAAAAATATACAGGTGTATTGTTGCTTACTTGATTTTTCTTTCGTTCTTCATTGTTTGCTATATTTTCCTCGCATTTCTTATTCTCACCATTCTGCTTTATCTTTGCCATATGTTCCAATATTGGTAGTTCACCTGGCGATACGAAAGAGATTATTTAAGTTAAGGGGTTGCTTAAAAATATAGCAAGCGATTCATTGTCTGGGCTCGTCCGTTTTACCGAGATCCTGTGTTTGTTGTTACTCCCTATTTAATTTCATTTTGGGTATATACATATGGGAACTGAGCTAGCGTGCATGCATAACCGATATCTCGGTATGCATTGTCTGGGATTTCGGGTTAACCGTGCAGAGTAAATGCGTGTCAATTTTGTCTTGTGTTTACGCAAATATAATGTTGTACAGTAAATGACCTTTTCTCGTCAGATTCCTATCCTAAATAGTTTCTGCAGGGTCGTGAAACCGTGTGAAAATTAATTGTGAAAATTTCCAAATTTTGAAGGAGAGAACGTTCAAGTCTAATACGGTAATGGATTATTACGGCAATGGTTCCATGATGACACTTTTTATACTGCAACACAGACGTCATATCATGGCATCAAGAATTCACTGTTAGCGTTGCCGTTTATAGCGAATCAGACGTCCTGAATTTATTAAATTTATCATAAGCTTTCAAGAAATAATGCATATTATTATTATTAATACTTACTATTTATAGAAGAGATGTTTTCAAATGCTTTATTTATCCAGTTCTCCAGTAATAATATGTTTAATTTTCTCTTAAATGAAACGAAAAATTCAACGTTAAATCCCCGCCGAAATCCTATCTATATTTACAACCACCGTACCATATGATTATACTTGACTTAATTTGCTGGCGGAGGTACTGTTGCAGTCTCTGTTTGCTCTTAGTTTGTATATGAAATGGTTCATTTCACAAATTATTTACAACATTTGTGTACTAGTTGTATTGAATATAGAAACACTCGCCTTTGGCTCGTGTGTCACACGCCTTTGGTTCGTGATTGTATATTGAATACAACACGACCGCTCACGTTGTAAACTTACCACGAAAACTACAGTAGTTTGAAATCAAATCTTGGTAAAGGATTGTAGGCTTTGTAGTCAGGTAAACTTATATTAAGTGGCGTCAACCATATTGTTTATGACCTTAAACTTTGCATTAAATTGCATTGTAAGGACATAACACAAAGAGTGTCATTCAGTACATGGAGCCAAAGTAATTGGTACGTGGCGCGGTGATTAGTGACACAGTGAAAGGTCACATGGATTAATAATACCTCCACTTCCTCATCAAGATTTGAAACGGACGGATTTTCAAGCACGTCTGAAAGTTCCTGTTGAAAACGTGAAATAATTACACAAAGGTGGAAAAAATAGCGGATCATGGGACCATTGCTCCGAGAAAATTTTTAGGTCAGCAGAAAGGGAAGAAAGGAATATTTAAACAACAAACAACTAGAATGTTGTAGATTAATAAGTGGAATTATAGGAGGAAGATGAGAAGCCAGATCAGTATGCAGTTCACCATATACAAAGAAAGTAATCCCTCGGTCCCTTCGTCGTGTTGGTAAACAGTGGACCCATTAATGGAATATTGATTTGGTTGGAGAGCGAGATTCTTGGGGGGTCTGTTCAAATTTGAAATATCAAATCTCTTGGAATGGTATTTCGTGTCGATAATTTACAGAAAATATTTTCATGTTTTTATCACTTGATAACATCACAAGTACAAAGAAACTAGGTAAGAAAACCAAATTAAATAAAAACGTTACCGGTACTAACCTTAATTTGCTTTTCTTGCTCCTTCATTCTTTTATATCTAATTATTTTAGCTTGTCTTTCGTTCGCTAATTGTTCAAGGCTCCTTTGACTAGCAGATGAAGTTGCTTCAGATGATGATTGGGGATTTGTATCCTACAAAAAAGTGAAAAAGTCCATTAATTAAATCATTAATGAACACTACTATGTATTGTACACCATTTACAGGTTAAATCAATCTGGGTTAGAAGGAATAGAATAATCTGGCGTAAAGGACATGTTACACGAGGCGATTTTTGAGGCAACTTACAACGGAATTTCTGACACAGAACCATGTTATGTAAAAAATATTCAGAACAATAGCGATCTTGACAATTTCCTTACATAACATACCATACCATAGAGACATGAAAGAAAGAAATTAGAGCAAAAAATATGCGAAAAGCAAGTCATGCTCACGTTTTTCTGTTAAATCTCTTTTGCATAACATAGCTCTGCGGGAGAAATTGCATTGGAAGTTGCTGCACAAATTGCCTCATGTAACTTTACATGACCTGAAGGCATGAGTGAAATAATACAGTAGGATTCATAATAGACCTCTTTGGGACAGAATCACATGCTTTTAAACGTTTTTGAGGTTTTCAAAGGAAGAAATGTGATAATATTTAACATATACCTGTTTTAGTAAACCATACATTTTGCATCTCTCCAAGTAATTTAGCAGATAGACCTGAAACAAGATTATTCTACTGTAAACAAGCAGTGGTGGACACTAGGATAGGGGGAGGGGCAAAAGATGAGGGGGGGGGCAAAGTAATAGATTAAGCAAAGTAACATAATTAAATATTTAGCAAAGGTTTGAAAACTGAAATTTCCAGCAACAAAATGGATGGAATATGTTGGCAAGCTAACCAGTGCGTAAAGAACTGGTGAATGGCATGGTATACTATCTAAAGTTTACCACTGTACCTTGGAGAGAGTGACAACATCAATACGTTCTTCTGAGAAAAGTTTGAGATACAGGTCTCCAAGCAATGCTGGCACTAACAAATATCTGAAAACATAGTCACTAAAGTAAAACACATGCCTAAAACACAGGGCACAGTATGGCATATAGGACTGATCCAACCTCATCTGGAGGAGAGGTATATATTTTTTAGGAGGTGCACCATTTCTCTATTTCAGTCTTCAGATACTGCCTCATGCCCATAAATCGAATGGTTGATGGCTTCTGCAGGGAGCGAAGAAGGGTGACAGGTTTCAGAGGGTCTGATTTATAAAGAATATGAGATATTCTCATTTCAGTGTATGAAATACAATCTTAGAAATTTAAATCATAGAAATTGTACAGGATCAAGTATACCAATATCGTAATCATTATCATGCATTTAATAATCCTACTGTACATGTAATACAATACTGTAATATTTGAAATCCCTATGATACCACTAACTGTACTGAAATGTATGTAAGAATATTTTAAGCCTAAATTTGTCAGAAAAATATGAATATCCAGCCTGAGCATGAAATTTTGTGTTCTTATAAAATCAAAAGAGTGTATTCTCACAACGTTATCAACTTAAACATTATTCTTTATGCGGACATTGCAGTGTTTTTCTCATTAATCTATTCTGTTTTGATAAGTTGGGATGAGATTTGTGCTCAACCCAGTTTACTTGATAGCTTAATGGATGAGTCAATTCCAAATGCGATCATCCCCCCCGGGCGAACAGCCGGGAATTTGACTTTTCGAAAAAACATAGTCAAATACCCATCTGCCTCGTAAGATTCCCATATACAAATTCTTAATGTGTATGTGAAGAGGACCAGGACTTTAAATCTATTTTGTTTGAATGAAATAGTGTACTAGAACATAAAGTTCTCCAACAAAACAAACCAAACATTTTGTTCATATACATGCATGTATACTTGCTGTCCACACTTTTCAAGCTGCAACTCATACAGAGGGTTCTGATCTTTTTAATAGAGAGCTTAAGCAAGCGACGTTTTTGATTCACGGACGCCAACCCCGAAGTAAATTGAGCCGTTATAGATGGTGACAGCCGTTCTTGTTTGACATCACGAACGTGAAATTAGATTGACTACCGTTCTTGATTTCAAGCAACAACTGCTGACACCATAAATAACGGCTAAGTTATGTACAAATATTACAGTTGTTCTATAAACATCCCTGGTGCAGTTCCAAACTTTATACAAAAGCATTTTTAAGGCAGGACTTTTAGACTTTACGCAATAAATTGCCACATTTCCACGTGAAAACTTCTCAAGCCAATAAAATTAGTCAATTATGAAGTTCTAAGCGCGACCACTGACCAATTTCGCACAACCGGGAAACGAGTCAAATGCCCGACGGGGTGGGAACGGTTTCGCTTCAAATTCCCGCCTGTGCGGAATTAAACTCTGGTGAAATCTCGAGGGTTCGCCCGGGAGGGATGATCACAGTACTCTGAATACGCCTTTTCGGGGTTCACAGCACCAAACAAACAATAATTCCTCATCCAGATGGGAATGTTAAATATCTCGTTACCACATTGCAGCATGGCTTTGTGAAAAACCGCTTGTGCGTCACTCAGCTGACAACGGTCCTCCATAGTCCATGCCATAGGAGAGTGTCTGGATAATAACATTCAAACGGACATTTTGTATCTGGATTTTGCGAAAGCTTTTGACTCTGTGGATCATCAGATTCTGCTACAAAAACTTAAAAGTTATGGAGTGGATGGTCGCCTGCACGATTGGTTTGTGGATTATTTACAACGACGCTTTCAACGAGTGGTAGTAGACGGCGCGGTCTCTACTTGGTCCCCTGTCACCTCCGGAGTACCGCAGGGCAGCATTCTTGGTCCAATTCTTTTTGTAATTTTTATGAACGACCTACCAGAAGTTGTGCCGAATGGAACTTTTGCAGCTCTGTTCGCAGATGACACTAAACTGTACAGGAGCGTTTCATCTTTAGGTGACTGTGAGAGACTGCAGCAAGCTTTATCACATTGGAGGAGTTGTAACAAAATGAAATTTAATGCATCTAAGTGCAAAGTTCTTTCCGTCACACGCAAGAAAACACCATTGAACTATGATTACCATATTGGTGCTGAAAAGGTACTTCGCGTCCAAGAGGAGAAAGATCTTGGCGTAACAATAACTGGAAAGCTGACATGGGATTCCCACCTGCACGCCATCACCGCAAAAGCCAACAAACTTCTTGGTCTCCTTAAAAGAACTTGTCCATCACTGACAGATGTCAAAGTAAGGAGAACACTATATCTGTCACTAGTGAAATATCAACTGTGCTACGCTACTGAAGTCTGGTCTCTAGCCCACTCATCGCTTAAAAAGAAGATAGAGCGAATCCAGAAACGCGGGTGAAATGTCATATAAGGAGAGACTAGAGAAGTTAGACCTATTGCCTCTTGCCTATGATCGTGAAGTTAAGGATCTAGTCTCGTGTACAAGGCATTATATGGCTACTTCGATGTGGACTTCAGTAAACTTATTAACATTGTTAGTCATGGCCGCACACGTCGATCACAGATAAATCTGACTCAGTATCTTCAAACTTCACTGTGTAAATCTAGTATCTATCAAGCTTCTTTTTTTAATCGCGTTGTTAAACTCTGGAATTATGTCTGTAAATCAAATGAACCTAGTAGCTTTCCCAGTCCTTCTTCTTTTAGATACTTCTTAAAGAAACAGTACTCATATATACTTAAATCAGTTTTTGACCCTAATATGATTTGTACATGGTCAATTTACCGTGATTGCAGTTGCCATAGGCAACAATGAGTTGCTTTTAGTTATAATATACATGGACCGGATACATGGATACCGCAATACATTATAGTGCGCGCATGGTTTTGACTCCAATCTTAAGCTTAGAATTCTTCATATATTATTATATTTAGAGATTTCGTTTACATTACAGTTTGTGGTTATGGTTATGGAGTTGGGACTACGTGGTGGGATGGTGTATTGCGGTGTCTGTGTAACTGGTTCACAATCTTTATCAATATATGTTCTGTATTTATGTAAGTAATTCATTGTTTTAGCATTTATAATATCAGGGGAGGTGCCTAGCATGGGACTTTACATCTTGTTCGCTCCTTTTCCTTTTGAGTGACTCACCTTTTCTTCTTGTCCTGCAAATTTTATTTTATCTACAATTGTGAGGTAATTTAGTGAGCTCTCAATAAAGTTCAAATAAAAGAAATAAAATACTTATCCCTAGCCCCTAGGGTCATGCTATTGTTGCTCTTTGTGTTTGCACCACTTAGCAAGATGGCATTGCAAACCCTGAAAAGGTTTATATGCGAGTTACCCACAGTGGTGGTGGCACACCCTGGGATTCACTGTCGTTCCACTCAAATGAGTATGGACAATTATGATCATTTATAGACTAGGGGGCTCAGGGCAGCAGGGCTGGAGCAAAAATCGTTACTAAGGCTAATATTTCATAATTTTGCCGAATTAGTCATTACCTTAAATCTGTCGTGGAAATTTCATCCAGATCTTCATTGATACTAAATAATGCCAGATCATTGATCATTTCTATTGCTCTCCTAAAACACTCTATTGCTTCACAAATCCAATCCTAATACATGTAAAAATTTCTTGTTAAAATTTTATATTTTTATAATATATGATGGAAGGAATCATATTTTTAGGTGATGAAAATATAGTGGAATTGAATTACCAATATACTTACTTGTAATTGTTGTGAATTTCCCGGTCCATCGTCGCTGTCGATCCTTTTGAAGATGCTAAAACCATGTTGAAATGCTTCCTTCAAATTCAACGTTTCTGCAGCCATGTTGATTTTTTCCAATACTTCATGATACATCTAGTATAGTGTATCCCAAACTGCTACCTCTGATTAGCCTGCGTGGCAGGCGTTATATTGTGGGGGAGGGAGTTTTGTTTAGAGCGCGCGCTTTTTTTTTGAGAGCGCGCGCTAGGTGAGATGTTAGGGGGGGAGGAGAAAAAGCGAAGGGAGAGGGTTCATTTCGCCTCTCCCTTCGCTTTTTCTCCTCCCCCCTAACTTCGCACCTGGCGCGCGCTCTCAAAAAAAAAGCGCGCGCTCTAAACAAAACTCCCTCCCCCACAATAGAACGCCTGCCACGCAGGCTACCTCTGACGAGCCCAAGCAAAAATAGCTGTGACACTGCCCATATGTTCCAACGGCAGCGTGAACGGCTGGATCGAGCCTAAATAATATGTTACTTGTAAGTTCTTCCCCCTTCCCTACTTCCTCAATGTTGATAAAAATGGTGCATTCATCGGGTGGAAAGCGAAAATATCACGAGTTGACAACATCGAGGAGAAGCAGGCCAGCAGGGGAATGTGTTAACCTGGGACTTGAGGTTGCAGATGATTGTTCCCAACGGAGTTTAGGGAAGTCACTGTAAAACAGTGACTTACCAACGATCATTCTTCAACAGGATGTGCAGGACATGGAACGTTCTGCCATGTCTCATGCGGGAAAAGGACACCTCCCTGGGCAAGTTCAAAGGTGATCTGCTATCGTATTACCAAGCAGCCATCACACAGGTGTACGATCCAGAAGTTCCAAAAACATGGAGAACAATCTGTTTGAAATGCAACTCAACCAGGGCTCTGACAGCAGATTCTATCATGTGCTGCAATTAACAACTACTAATGTTCATTTGTAACTTTGTAACTGTATAATATACCATGTAATATGTAATTGTAAATTGGGACCGCAGTAATTGGCGTAAGCTGTTGCGTGAACCCTGCCACATATTCTTTCCAAGTAAAATTTATAGTCCTATATCATTGTTATGTTAGTGGCAAATCTAAATAAATAAAGTCTCCACAATTAATTAATACATTGTGGTACCGTGATCATAGAGTAAATATTATATAGAGGGTTCACTCTCTTGGGAACCTTTGAATTTTTTGGGGTCGCGCATATCGCATTACGCATGTTGGCCGCCATTACTCTGGCGAGTCAATTGCTTTTTCTGGCCAATAGGCACGCTGAACTGGCTGGTCCGACATTACTCTGGCCAGTAAACTGCATTTTTTTGCATAAAAAACCGAGGACACGTTGCACCGCTAAGTGGCCCTTATGTATAGATCTTTATTCTGTGCCGTGACTGCCTCGTGCCCAGGCGCTAAGTTGCCGCTATGACGTTGCGTGGATAAATTGACGGGAAGCGCGTTACCCCGCGAGCTCCACACGGAACGGCGTAGTAAGCAAAGCGCCTGGGTACGAGGCAGGTACCGTGATGAAAGTTGTTCCAACAACATATTGCGAACTTTAGTTTAGAGTTAGTGATAAGTTCTGTTGAGATCACTTCAATATCAGCTTTAATAATATGTTCACGTGATGAAACGAAATAACTTGATTTAACGATTCCCATCATTTCTGTGGATGATGTAATCGTTAAATTATGTAGAATTTCACCGTTCGCAATAATCTTTGTCAGCCATGTTTCTGCTACCCACTACCCAGACAAGATCAGCATCCTCAGAGTAAACAAGCTCTTGGAAACGGGAAAGATGAAAAAGTTTGATTCCGTTTGACATATGCTGACTTTTTAAACTACGGGCGTTTATAAAGAGAAGACAGGTAGTGGAGTGGCCGTCATGGTTCTCTGGTTGAGGTTTAAATGAGTTTAATGAGTCAATGAGTTCTGAGTCAATGAGTAAACAAAAATTGGGTTTTATTGTATTTTGGTATATTTTTCTCGAATTATATTGCGTACATACCGTATAGACTACAGCAAATGCTGGTTAAACCCCGACTTTTTCCACAATCCCTATAATCGCTCAAAAAATATTTTCTTAAATATTCGCGCAATGATCCATGGGAAGGCCCTGAAAAAACAGAATGCAAAGGCCCATGGGAACGCCCTCAGGGATTTTTTTAGGCTAACCCAGTTCACTGGGCTAACCTCACTGTTGCATTTCCATCATTCGGCGCGCGTTGGGATAACCAACTGGGGACGAGTCGGCGCTGTACCTTCGCATCCACGATTTTAAACTCGTTATGATAGATTTAAATGTACATGATGCCACTTCTATGGTACAGGGCAGCAGTCCAGGCAAAAAATGCCCAGAAGATTGGTATCCTCTTTTAATTCTATGTCATCTCAGTTCCCTCAGTATCGATCTTGCTCACTCAGAGCGCTAACAACTAAAAGGCTTTGCTCAAAATCAACCTTGATCTAATTTATGAGGGGTTTAAATGTAACTAAAGACCAATTTGCGATGACTTGAGTTGGATACTTTGGATACGTAGTATCCCTTTATTCCTGTGAATCCCTGTGTAGACAGTTTACCGCTGATAAAAAAGGTTTTTAGGCAGCAGACTCGTAACTCATAACTCATTGACTCATTTGACTCATAAAACAGGCATCCTCAACGAGATTGTGACCTGACATTGCACAATGAAGACTATAAGGGCCTGGATTAGTGGCAATATCACCAGCAAGAAGGATTAATAACAGAACATGTCGATTCTCATGCTTTAATTGAGGTTGAAAACCATATCGCTGTTTCCAAGGGTAACTGGATTTTCTTAAAATATTGTCTTGCGTTGACATTGTTTATGTTGTTAATGTTGAATGTCCGAATGTTCCAACCGCGTGCAAAGTCAACCTGAACAGAACATTACTTGTTGTCTTCAGCAGTCCTGGAATTTGAATCCTTTACTGGCTACCTTAATACTTAATGCTCGAAATGTTAAATTTATTGAAAAAGCATGTAATTTGAAAAACACTACAACACACTGTAATCAAAATCTAGATCTAGTGAACTTAAATTATATCTTTACACAAATAGTTAAGCATCGTAATTCAAAACACAACCAAAGCTAGTATAGGTGTTAAAAAAACATAAGAAACTTTACTTTTTTCACTAATTCTACACAAAGAAATGTACATAAGTCATAACGTTTTAGCTATTATCTTTATTTAATAAGAAGAAGTTTTTTCCTAATGTGCCTGTTCATGTTGTTAAGCAATAACCTGATTCTGTATTCTTGTGTTCTTTACCACACAAAGCATACATCCCCCGCTTCAATCTTGTATTCTTTCTGTAAGCCCGTGTCAAATGGTGTTACGTTGATAATCGGTAGTCGTTGTTTTTGCTTCGTTTTTACTTCAAATATAGTCTTACGCCACTCGTTGTTACGCGTCTGAAAAAAAGGAAAGAATGAAAATCTTGTAATTATTCAGAAATCAGAACTAATTAATGAGGAAAATATCCAGTCAATATCAGGTTTAATTTGCAGTACTTGTTCACACACGGGGCTTTTCCCTTTTCTAGCCACTAGCTTGTACAAACCATTGAACTAAATAGAACTGGAAAGCTACCTTCATAGAGACTCGCCTAAGATCGCCTGAATCCAAATTTGATCTCCAGACACGCGTGTCTGGAAGTCAAAACGCGCGTGTTTATGTTGCGACTTTGCAGGGAGTGAACATGCCTTTTTGCTGAAATAGGTCGGAATGCATGTCAAAACTAGCAGGATTGTACATATAACAAAGAAGAAAAGTTCCATTGATATTTCTATATTCGTAGCGCAATGAAGTTTAATTTTGAATACAAACTATGCACGATGGGCAAAAAAAACGGGCTTCGAGGCCGATCAAAAATATTTTACAGCAAGTTTCTGATATTCTATATTATCTAAACTAGTAAAAAAGCAATACTCTTTTCTACAATAATCGTTGTATGTTTTTAGTACTGGTTACAGTAGTGTATTTTTGTGAAATTGGCTATATAAACAGAGTATAGAATCAGGAAAACGAAAAAATATTCGCAAAACAAGCAAGTCGAAAGTCAACAAACGAACTCTCACTCCTTGGCATATTTTTATCAAAAAAGATAATTTAGTTATCACAAAAAATTGGAAAAAATACAAGTAACGTCTACTTGGAAGTTTTACCTGAGTAAAAGTATAAATAAAAAGCTTTGAACCTCGTAAATAAAGTGGTTTTTTTGCAAGCATGGAGTAAATTAACGAAAAAAATATATTTTCTTAAAATCCCATGATTCCCATCATAGAAATCTCACCAAAATTATATAGAAGCTTCCTTATAATTCAATACTTTTGTAATGTTTAGTGGTTGTAAAAAATTGCAAAACTGCCAAATTTAGACACGTGCCATGATAGATTTACAATATTAGTAAATGGACATTCTAATTTCTTAACATTTTGATGTATAACGATGTCAAAAAAATCATTCATTTTACTATTTTAGTAGAAAACAGTAAAACACTTGCAAAGAGAAGTTTTAATCTAGTCGATTTTACTGCCACCATCTTGTTTTCGTAAATCTCGCGCATGCGCAGACAAATTACGCCTATGTTGCTTAGAGACTTCTGCCAGTAGGGAAACAGGGCTTGACTAGATCGCTAGACTGACGCTCTGCCAGTTGAACAAATTGAGGTAAATTCGGGTCAATCGGGTGTTAGGCGCGCCTTGAGAAGAGTATAAGTGGTGAATATTCCTATTAGCTGAACTGGCAGAGTGTCACTGTGTCAGGCTAGCAGTCTGGTTGTCACGGGTTCAACGGTCCTATGTAGGACTTCCTGAGCTTTAACAACTGACACATGCAAAACAAAACATTACTGACAATGAAGCTGAAAACAAAGCTATATATTCGTAAGTTCTGTTGTTGCTACAAGGTTTGTGATTCAACAAACCAATTTGCAGTTGGTCCTTCATATCGTCCTGGTTTAACCAAATTGTATAACAAGTTTTTAGTGTCAACCTTACAGCAACTTGATAAAGTAACAGCATTTTTACACTTGTTTAGTTGTTTTATTCAAATTTTAAAAAATATGTGAATTAAAGGGAATATGTCACCGCTAGAGTATATAAGGAACTACGACCACTCCTGATGAACACACTTGACTGAAGTGTCGAATGTAATTTGTTCGGGAATTACATGAATTTACTTAAACGAAAGTTGCGAGCGATATTATACCTGGTTGCAGTGAACTCATAAACTTTAAGATAATCTAGTATAAACAAGACATACCTTGCAGTCATCTTGGATAATTGTGGGTCTGTATTTACTTGGACTGTTCATATTGATATCAATTTCATTTTCTCCGATCAAGTTGATAGATTTCTGTTTGCCATCAAACGCCATAGAGTTCTTGCAGTGATATGTTATTTGTTGATATACAGAGACACTCAATAATCGGAGGAAGGTCATTTGAACTTCATCTGCATACTCAAACTAAAATTAAACAACCAATATTGAAATTAGTCTTCTCTTTAAGCATCTGGTTTTTCACCAAGGTTTATGCCAAAGTTATATAAATCTCAAGATATCGAAAACCTATAATATCCCACGATGTGCGTACCTAAGTACACGTCCTGTCTTCCTCTCACTTATCGTTTATCGTTAGCTTTCTATCTATACGTTTTTCTAAATATCAGTCAAAAGGTGACTGACTGACCGACCGACCGACTGATCTGACCATAGACTATCCAGAAGACATCTGGATAGTCTATGATCTGACCGACCGACTAACTGACCGGCCGTCAGACTGACTGACCAAGCTACCGACGGCCAACTGACTAATCGATCAACTGACTGACAAACCAACTGATTGACCAACCGACTGACAGACGAAAACCAACCAGCCAAACAAGAAACCAACCTACCGACTGACTGACCGGTCAAGTGGACCGACTGACCAAACGCCTGACCGACCAACCAACCGACCAAGGAACCTACCAATGACTGACCGATTGACCAACCGATCGACTCATCCAAATACTCCGTGGCAAAAACGACGTGACATACCTCTTCAGCATTGTTTGTTTTCTTGGAATTGAGAGATTTAATACATGTTTCTCGTAAAGTGAAGTTACACTTGGCTTGGAAAGCGTTGCCATGACTACCCCAGTCTGGATCAATCCAATATACACCTAAATAGATAATTCAGACTTGACACATTGACACAACGCATGCTTTATAACTAGATAACGAGATTTGAGGTAAATACAAGTTCGTTTGCGTTGTGTTTTCCATTATACTTGTGTTGATCACGTGTGAGGACAGGCTTACGTATATACTTATTCTAAATTTTTGGGCATCTCGCTCGATGATGCTGAATGTTATTGGTGTTTGTAGATGGAAGGTTCCAGCGAAAATTATATACATATTTTTAGATCTAACCAGGAGCAGTTGCGAAAAATGCAACTATAGGCCCTCTGGCAGGAATAAAACTTGTGGTTAGCTCTTGACAACTGGACTCTGCAGCTCAGTTGGCAGAACGCTGCACCGGAATCGCAGGGCCGGAGCTTCAATTCCTGCTAGAGGGCCTATAGTTGCATTTTTCGCAGCTGCTCCTGGTAAGGTCTGAGAAAATGTATATAATTTTCGCTCGACATTTCCACATACAAACACCAATAACATTATATATCTACTTACCATCTGGAACTGTAGGATACTCCATTTTCAAATCTCGGCATGATCTTGCTGCTGATGAGGGTTCACGTCCATCCATCTTCTCCATCATACCATAGATCTCTTCTGCATCCTTTCTAATGTCATCGACCATGGAACCGTCAGCGTCAATGTCCTGTAACATAGTATTGATTTACTCATTATTAAGAAGTAACGAATAAATAGCAGAAATATAATGGGGCTAAAGAAAAATCTAAGTTCTGCGATATATTGTATTATATAAACCCCATTAAATTATTGTCATTTAATTGGTTGATTATGATCATGTGATATTGAATAGAGTTTCCATTTCACTGATTGTGGAACGTTCCATTGCACGTGGCCCAGCCGAGGATTTTTGTACTATACGTTTTGTTCCATTTCACGGTTCCGCGGATTGCATTGCAAAAAGTCTCTGACAAGCTGCTTCCTTCACGTCCGATGAGGTTCACGATATGTATCATGTTAACCAATGCAAGAATAATCCTGAATGACGGAACTGTCTCTAAGCCGGTATGTCAATCTCCAGTATGTCAATTAATCAGATCACAGGCTTAGAACTTAGTATTTTAATAAAGAACAACATTTCGGAATAACCAAATCTTCAGGTTATTTTTACAAAGGTAAGATATAAAAATATAGAATCGTTGTTAGAGATTATATATATAACATTTGCAAAAATCACCTGAAGATTTACCCCGAAATGTTTCTATTTATGGAAATACTAAATTTTAAGCCTGTGTTCTGATTTATTGACACACTGGAGAATGCAAGAATGCTTTCAGTATAAAATTTATTTCCAATTGGGTTTTATCACACAAGGCGCACTGCCCGTACCCAGGTGTGACATAAAGAACTATGACACGTGGACAGACGAGTGCGCGTTTTGGAGCCCGCAGTTTCAGGGTACTCTTCCAAAAACCCCGGATGGTTCTTTACGTAGCCCTACACGAATTATATCTGTGATTATATATAGGGTTAGGATTGGGGTTAGGATTGAGGTTAGGGTGGGGGTTAGGGTTAGGATTGGGGTTAGGGTTAAATTATACATTTCGTGTAGGGCTACATAAAGAACCTACCAAAACCCCTTCATGCAAATTCATGCACGCATCTCCCCTATCTACTCACCTTATTGCTTGAATAGTATCGAGGACCTTTGTCTACTGAGGGTTGGAGGTTGGGTTCTTGCTGTAAACGAAAGAAAAATTATCATGTATGTTTAACATCAGACCAAAGTCCTTTAAAGGTTATTAAAGAGAGTAACCAAATTATGCCGGTTTTTCCACTAGCAGATATCTTCGCACGAGACTACATTTGCATTGTTAAAATTGATTAGATATGAGATTAGTTCCAGGCGAAAGTTCATAAGAAAAAATACGATTGTTTCGCGCGGCAAAATTCGCTAGTAGTAAACCAAGACTATTCTTGGTGTGCAAGCTACGTCACCGCCGCCATGTTGGAGGAACTCGACAAAGGATTTCCTTTGTTTGCAACTCAGATCTCATCCAACATGGAGAAAATCGTTTTGTTCTTTGAAAACCCTTGAGATTTGTTGCACACGTACCACCTATCTCCTGACTTTGGTGGTATGAGACTACAAGGAGAAGTGCATGTACAAATATGAAAAAATAATTTGTTTAATTCCTCACCCGAATAAGTTTTCCAGGTGGACCCTGAAAAAGAAAATTGTATTTAAGTTATCTTTTGCTGAACAAATGATATTGCTCGTAAAAATAATTAATAATATTTGAATATTTGTTTCAATGAATATTGAGAATCTTGTGATATTGACCTCGCCTAATGGCTCATACAATTTTGGCAAAATGCTCGAATATCACTGAATACTTACAGGAGGACCAACCGCACCAGGATCACCAGGGGGTCCCTGTGTTGAAAGAAAAATAGAAAATAATAAATACAAAACATCCTACATTATCCCTAAAACAACACTGGCAGCCCTCGCAGTTTTGATAAATCCTCGTAGACAAAAAACAACCATCGATATTTTAGATTTCTGAGGAATATTACTGTCCCTCAGTGACAATTTGAAGATGCATGTAGACAAATTTACTTAGGAATGGCAAAATGGTATGTATTAACAGGAGGACCAGTGGTGTCAGTTCTCAGTTCAGGAAACTGGAGGAACTACAGAGAAAAACTCTCGAAGCATAGGAGAGAACCAACCATAACTCCACTTACAAGAGTATGTAATACCCGATACCCGATCTATTCTATAAATAAGCAATAACTAACAGGAGGACAGTGGCGACAGCTCTCAGTTCAGAAAACCGGGGGACGCAGAGAAAAAAATCGAAGCACAAGTGAGAACCAACCACAAGTCACAACTCTATACTTCAAGAGTATCAAGATAAGTAAGACCCGACCCTCGATCTATTGTATAAATAAGTAATAACTTACGGGAGGGCCAGTACCGCCAATTCTTCCCGTAGCTCCATCTTCACCTGGTGAACCACGTTGTCCTCGAACACCCTAAACATTACCAAACATCCTTTTAGTCAAGCTTAACATACTGCACATGATTGCAAGATCAAAAAGCCAAAATAGAAGAGATACAAAGGCTCGCCACTATAGATGGATTTTGAAGACAAAGATAGGATACATTACGTATAGAGATCGACTATCGAATATTGACCTGTTACCTCTATGTTATGACAGAGAAATAAGAAACTTGATCTTATTTTAATATAGCTCGCCATGGTCTGAATGATTTAAACATGCTAAATTATGTCTCCTTTGTCACTCAAGGCCGAACGCGAGTTAGTAAGGCCCAATCTTGTATTTAAGACTCCATCGTGTAAAACAAGTACTTTTCCGGCTTTATATTTTAATCGGATTGTAAAGCGATGAAATTCTGTTTGTAAAAATGCTCCATGCAGTATATAGCTTTTCTAGTGTAAACACTTTTAAGAGGTTCCTGAAAAAAACATTATTTTTAACTTTTGTTACTGTTTTTAATGTAAATTTAGTTTGGTCAGTCAATCGTAAGGGGTTGTATTCGTCATATGAATTGTATTCGTCAGCCTCATATGGACATTTGGGTAACTGACCGTTACATATGTCATTTCATTTGTATTTAATAATTACACCCTAATTATAATTTAATAATGAAACACTGTTAAAACAAGACCCTTTATTATTATATTTTACTTACGCCTTATAACATAAAGTGTTAATAGGAACGGTAAAATATTTTGCTACTGTAGCCTTACCGCAACGCCTGGGGCTCCAGGAGAACCGTCTTTACCATTTGGACCAGGTACACCCTAAGAAATTGAAAATGGAAGTATTACAATTACGTAAACCTAAAATTTATATCAGTTCTAAGCTGTTCTCGGCACTGTAGGTCCAGTAAGGGCTATCACTTCTTGATCCAGTATTATAAAGTTACCACTGAAAACTGGAGGACCTGGAAAGACATGAGGTGATTGGTAGAGCTGAACTGGAAGCACTCTTTAACTGGGGTTAAATTCGAGGGCAAAAACTCTGTGGAGTTGCTATTGGGAACTGAAATGATCAAATTTCTTACCGTTTTTCCTACGGGTCCACTATGACCTGGATTACCAGTTTTGCCAGGGTCACCCTGAAGAAATAATATTAACTTCATAGTTTATACATGCAATAGGCAACAAAGATACGAGTATTTACTTATAGGTTAGATCTCGTTATAGACTACCCGTGATTTCACCATGTCCATTTCCTATATAAACGTGTTAGGAAGGACTGGGCTAGTTGGCCTTTCCCGTTGGGCCAAGATGATATTTTCATTAAAAAGCAAAATAATAAAAGACTAATAATGATATTGAATAAAACTACCTGTAGTCTTCAATATTTTTTTCAAACACTTGACAATTTTTGGAAGGTTTGTGAGATATGTTTTATGTCAAGAAGTGCATGAAGTTAATGACTTAACGTGAGTCTTAAAGTACAATGCATTTCGTATTTGTTTGACTTCTTGATGAAGCCGAAAATGGTTCTCTAGATACCCAAAAAACTCTTATCCTGTCCCAGAAATCTTTATTTAGATAGGCCATATTAAAGACTAACAGATGATAGTAGAGTAAACATTCTGATGTTTAGGAAAAACAATTAGGATCAGGAATTTATCTAGGAAATTTACAGTTCTACTGAATAAGAATTATCTGTGCAAGGTTTGCTGAACGAAAATTCTACATTCAATAAGTCTGCTTTAGAGAAACCCGCCATTTAACAATTCTCAAATATCCTTTGAAAAATCGTATAGGATTATATAGGAATATTAATTAAATAGAAAGCGTTCCAATAATTTTTCAAATATCCTTGTGAATAATTATGTGAATAATGAATTTTCCATGATTAGGTCACATGACTGTATTACATTCTTGTATTCAAAGAAAATATAGATTCATAGTGAGTGTTACTCTTCTGTTACAACCACGAGTAACTATAAGACCCATGTGAATTGATTCATGTGAATTGATTCATGTTACCAGTTTTTTAAAATATTTCCGTCCTTGTTATACTACACAACACGGCCGCTCACGTTGTAAATATTACTTACAGAATCACCAGGAGGTCCTCGTGTTCCAGGAGCGCCCACGTCGCCTTTCTGTCCCTTAGCACCATCATCACCTTCAACTCCGGTCTCACCAATTGCACCGCTATCTCCCTGGAACATAAAATACCAAGCCTTGCATGAGCAAACTGGGACACATTGTTCCGGAAACAGTTGAAATTTTGATGTTTCCTCAAATATTTTACCGTTCACCGGAAACATTCGCAAATTTCCTAGTAAATCTATTAATTACATGCACTATTTTCGGGTTCAGTAAATTTTCCTGGTTAAATTTCCTGGTTATGTAATTTATATTTGAACTGTTCTACCCAGGATTTACATTGACTTAACCACGAAATCCTGTTGAGTTAAACAGACAAGGGTAGGTGGAAACTCTAACCAGGATTCCAACCGTGGCTAATTGAGACAAGACTAGATGTCCTGGTTAAATTAATCCAGGAACCAGGAACATATTTAAACAATGTTACTTTTTAGTATAAGCAGGAAATTGTATCCAGATGTTCACATTTATATACATAAAATAAATTTAAGTGTCAAATTATTTGTAGCTGCACATAGGTAACTGGAGACAAAACGTTTCCTGGTTTGCCCATGAATACTTATAACTTTATCATCAGTATATATACCAGCTGTATCATGTGATTGCTTACCGGTCCTCCACCTTGGCCAGGTTGTCCCTTGTTTCCTTTCAAACCTGGTTCACCCTGTACAAAGTTAATTTTAATCTTTAATTAAACCAATCACAGCTCTCCCACAGGCACAACGAACCAATGGGGCGCGTTGTTTTATATCGATCATAGATCACGTCAAATGGTATGTAAATCTCTTTCCGTCGCACTTCAACGCCCCCAAATCCTTTATGTACACGTGTTTAGTTCAGCTTTTTCAACTTTCTTAATGATATTACTGAAATAGAGTCGAAGTAAATTGAATAGAACATACAGTACCTGGTTACCAGGATTTCCAGGTTCTCCTGCAATACCTGGTGTGCCTTGAGGGCCCGCAGGACCTGCTGGACCAAGAGGTCCTGGACGTCCGTCAGGACCTTTAGGACCCTAGAGCAAGAAAATATCAAATATCAATTAAGAAGGTGTTTACATTGGTTCTACATAATAGGGATGAACTGATAGAAAAAAAATTATTGGGTTTATCGTAGGTAGGTAGGTAGGTAGGTAGGTAGGTAAACTTTATTTTAAAAAATCACACGCTAGCCCCGTCAACTAAAGCTGATTTCCACGAGGGGCGTGTGGATCACATCATATTTAAATACTACAAACTAAACTACAAATAGATATTTACAAAATATTTAATTACGCAATATATCACAAGTTGTGAGCGTCGATTCCAGTTCTAGGTAAAGGTAGTTGTAGTAAGGTAGAGGAGCCCCTAAGATCATGTTC
This sequence comes from Trachythela sp. YZ-2020, assembly GCA_016169945.1. NCBI lineage: Eukaryota > Metazoa > Cnidaria > Anthozoa > Malacalcyonacea > Clavulariidae > Trachythela > Trachythela sp. YZ-2020. The sequence goes on along the minus strand of JADLSH010000371.1, from coordinate 3,858,021 downwards.
TGTTATATCTCTTTATATATGAAAAGATCAGCAAGCGAACTCGGAGCCAAACCATTTAGAAGTTTGTACATTTGTCTTGCTTTTGATTTGGCTCGTTGAGTTTCAAGGGTCTCCCACCCTAATGCGTTTATCGCTTCTATACCAGGAGTATCATACGTCATATTCATAACTATTCTTGCAGCTCTGTTCTGAAGTTTTTGAAGTCTGTTAGAGAGCCCTACACCGATACATCGGTACGTAATCACCGATATTTGTCAAGAATTTAGGGAAAACATTATTAAGCGAAATAGATTTTTCGCAAGGTGTTCATTTTTTGCTTCCATTCCGTCATGAATTTGCATTTCTTTATTTTAATATCATCAATATGCGATTGCCTACCGAAGTACCGAGATTATATATAAATGTTTAAACACTCCATGCACATGGGCAAACAAAACTTAAAGGAAACTCGTCACGGAAATCTTGCACATTTGTAGTTTGTACGGGTCAACGGGTCAAAAGAGTTAAATGTCATCGTTTCATTGTGGAACCAGATGCTTCACATTATAATGTGACTCGTTTTTCTTGATAAACGAAAGAAATCTACAACTAAACAGCAAGCATGTGAAGTATCACCTATCGGAAAAACCGATATAAATTATACTGATGTGTTGATAATTGATAAGCCTATAAAAAGTTGCCGATTATCGTCATCTATACCAATACTTACCAATAGGCGATAAATAACCGATTATCAGCTCATCCCTATACTACATAAAGGATTGGCCCAACAAGTGAGGATGGTTTTCACCTCGTATATGCGACATCGGGCAAAGGGACTTAAGAGAGTTTATATACCCTCTTGGCCATCTTGAAAGCTCTTGCTTGTCAACTTACTATTAACTTTCGCAGATCTTGCGTGCATACTTGATCTAACTTTAAGGCCTCGTTTACACAATGGTGTCCCTGTAGTCGCAGTTTAAATAAGCTTGGGTTGAAAAGTTGCTTATACTACTTAATATATAGTCGTTAAGAGTTTTACAAAACCGACCCCAGGCAGGCAAGAATTCGGAGCGGAATGAATGTTTATACACAAAAATTCTCGGACCGGTCTGAATTTTGGAACAAAACCGTCAATTTACAACTACAGACAAGATTAACAACATTGACTGTGGATTGCATTTCCCAAATGCGCGAAGGAAACTAGCTAAAATAATTGCCAACCCACTCTCCTTTAAACATGCCGTACAATTTGGATTTTCCACCACCTAACCTGCGAATGGGCATACTCTGGGTACGAGAGCCTAAAGCGGTCTTTACACTACAAGCCTAGGCCTAGCCTTGCCCAGCTTCACTGATTAGCTGACTAGTTTAGTTCTAGGCTCTGGGTTGAATTTTCCCGTCATTAAGTCCGTTTTTCATCGCAGTCGTGTTGCCCGCGCTGGCGAAGCGATCTTGCTTGAGCATGTCCAGTTGGTGTCTTGTGTAAGAGTTTTACCTCCTCTCCTGTTTTCACGGACACGCGATTGAAGTTGAAATGTTTTCAACTTTCCCGAGGCGAACTCGCTCGTTCACGAGAGTCCACAGAAGCAAGGTCGCTTCGTCCGCGCGGGCAATGCGACAGTTCTGGAAAACGGCCTCAATTGACATAAGTGGAAAGTTCAAACTTTGCACTACACAATACTGTACCATTCCATGTCAATATTTACTGACCTGTCCTCCTGGTGATCCGGCATCACCAGCTTGGTCGCTATCAGCGCCATCTGCACCCTACATGTATAAACATGACATTTAGGTAAAGAACTTGATTCTAAGAACTCCACAGGAAAAGCCCGCATTAAAGAACCACTATTTCTCGGCGAGAGGGCGAAGTGGTTCTTACATAGCAGGTACTTAGTATGAAATCAGACAGAGTCAGTTCTTAACTGGTTCGAATTTCTATTTCAAAAACAATTGTTACTGGTTTAGTTTTTAAAATGTATTCTAATAAATAAATTAGCATTTACACTGATAACTGATATTTCAAAACGTTTCCATTTGATAAAATGTATCTTCATTGAGTAGTTAACGAGAGAGTAACTGTATGTTTTTGGATATGTACTGTATTAAATTAGGTGTGTAGCAGCTGTAACTGCCCTCAAATTCACTGGTTCTTTTATGCGGGTTTTTACTGTGTTCTTATTGTCCTCTGTACCCTGATGTATTGTCAATCATCTGGTTTTTATTAAGATAATTTTTCTGGGTTTTTTTAGATTAGTCTTGTGGTTATTATAGTTAGTTTGTCATCCCTGCGGCTAAAAGAAGTGACACTCGAGGAATTTAAAAGAGGTCTGAGATCGTACTACTATAGAGCAGTGGATGAGCTTTACGATGCTGACGAAATATGGTAAATATGCCCAAAATGTACAGTAGTCCGGGCCTTAACTGGAGCCATTCGCTGTTCATGATAACTTTGTATTGTCTCTATTACTGATTTTTTGTATTAATATGGGACCGTAGAGTGTGATTGGCCAATCAGAATTGTGTATTAACATGATACAAATATTTGGTAGTTCATATTAAACTCTCATTTTGTAGTACCCGGAGAAAACCCGCGGCGCTTGCTGAAGTCAACCTGGAAGCACATGGGGCGAAATTCTAATCAGAGAACCGCGCATATTGTAGGAATCAAATCTGAGTTGCAGATATGGAATGTACATGCACTAACCATAATGGCAGCAACACACTCGCAATAATTACAGCTCACGTGGTAATTAAACCAGAAGAGCTTAACCTTACTTTAGTCACATGACTGACTCATCTAAATTCGCTTTGAAAATGATTAAACTTCGCGCAGTGATTCATAGGAATGCTCTAATAGAGCTTTAGCACGCAAAGGCCCATGGATGTCATATCGTACGTAAAACGTGGTGAAGTATTTGCGTTTGTGATTCATGGGTCTGGATGATTGCAGTGGCAGACATTAGGAGGGGTGGGCGCAGTGGGCCAACCGCCCTTCGATAATTTCTGAAGGTCTTTGAATGATAGGTGACTGTGTAACAAAGCTGTTACAATGATTTTACAACCACGAAAGCCTTCATAAGCTATAGTCTAGGCAAATTCGCATCAAATGAGCGGTACTTGATGTTGGCAACCTAAATCCCCTCCAAAATATTTCACCTAATGTCTGCCAGTGGATGAAGTTTCAGATCGTTTGGATCTGATTTGAGATCCTCGCATTCTTAAACGAACAATGAAAACTAGATTCTGCAATAGCTACACATTAGGATTAGATTGGGTTGCAAATGGATTGTTACTAAATATGTCCATCAATAATCGAAGGTAACAGTGTAAACACGATGTAATAATGTGAAAGCAAATTATAATAACAAACGTACATTATCTCCATCAGCACCATCTACACCATTGTCACCTCTCCCCCCATCAAAACCCTAAAATCATATAATCAATAATTAAGATATAATTAACTAATTATAATCAATAATTAAGCAACAATTATAAATTGACAATTATTAACCATAACTATTATTTGCAATAATTATTAATAAACTCATTTAGCATCAGCCAATAAGGTTGAGGTCTCACGTCACACAATAAAATGCGCACTTCTGCACGATTCAAAGTACGGGTCTGCAAGCAGGCTACAGATATGGTCGTAGCAAAACATGACCTACCTTATCACCTTGTGCCCCATCTACACCAGCATTTCCACTTCCACCTACTGCTCCCTACAGTAAATTATGAAATTTTAAAATTATATACAGTATTCGACAAATGCTCGTAATATAAAGCTAGTTTAATTGTAGTATAGAGCATACAAGTTTTGAAACTTGATGAAAATTCTTCTAATCGGAAAAGTCTCCAACGAAATCAGATAAGATTCGGATTTGTAAATTTTAATCATTAACAAAATATATCCAAAAATGTACCTTCGCTCCAGCGTTCCCAGTCAACCCCTGTTGTCCCTGTGGTCCTGGATATCCCTAGAGAGAAAAACAAGAATATGAAAATAACGTTAAAGTTAAAAACATGGAAAGGCTAAAAAACAACGTTTAATATTCAAGAAAAAAGCTAAAGTACAGCCGATGTTCCACTGTGCTGACTTAATGTACATGTATATATGTACAGTTGAACTCCGCTATGTCGAACTCTCCGCTATCTCGAACTTAAACCCACAGGAAAGTTGACTGGGTGGGTTAGGATATACAGATTAGGAAAGTAATATCACAATTGTTGTAAAATAGATAATGTAGGCTACATACATAATGTAGGTAAGCAAGATACTTGATGTAATCGGTCACTGAAAAGCCCCAACGGGGAGTGAGCTGAATAATATATGAATATGTATATTTCTCGTGGATTTGCCCATACTATTTCCATTTTTTATTCGGTTAATATCTCGAACTCGGTTAACTCGAACTCCCCGCTATCTCGAAATAATTTTGGTTGCCTTGACCGAATTTACCCGGTTATCTCGAACTTGTTGCTTTTATTAGGGAATATTGATTTTGCAGCGTGAGCATGCACGTAAAACGGACTATAATAAAGAATACACTCTTTCAGTTTAAGATACTCACAGTAAAGTCGTTAAATATACTGTATTGACAGTGCTTATTGTATATTTCGCAAATAATAATCGTATCAATGGGTAGTTTGATCAGTCACGTTAATCATCTTATTGTAATCTGACACTGATTCGGTTATCTCGAACCTCTGCTATCTCGAACTTTCTGTCGTTTCCTTAGCTGTTCGAGATAACGGGGTTCTACTGTACTAGTAATTTAACACATCCTGCACCCAATTCACCAATTGTACATATCATAAATGAAATTGTCAGTATTGATTATATCCAATATGAATATATGATATTCTACATACAGTAACATGGCTGTGTGTTAGAAGTTATACATATAGGTTAAAGGAAGACGGAGGGACGTATGTCCGAGGTCTATAGCGGGATAAAAACCAACGGAAAAGAAAAGAATATGGTATGACGAGTTTGTAAACTAAGTTACATATTGGCTAGTGTGGCGTAGTCGTGAGTAAAAAAAATAATTGCGCAAAAACAGAAAACAAACAGTTTTAATTTTCATACTAACCGTGGCGCCCTTGGCACCATTGGAACCATCTGATCCTTGCGGCCCAGGTTCTCCCTAAAACAGAATAGTGTATACTGGTTCATTTGAGAAATTTTATTATACAATCGAAGAGATTTTTAAACACATCACGGTATAGTAAATAGATGTAAACATTCTCTGAACAAATATTCAATTTTATTTATGAGCTTTCGGTTACCAGTCTGTAACAAAAAAACGTGGCTAGTGCACTTTCGGTGTTTCATGTTCAGTTTCAGACCACTTTAATAAACTCCTTCTCATGTATGAAAGAAGGTGGAAACTTACTTGTTCACCAGCTTCACCATTTTGACCAGGTTCACCATCAATACCAGGATTACCAGGAGGACCCGGTGGTCCAGATTTACCATCTGGTCCAGGTTGACCTCGGTTACCCTAAAGTGAATCAATTTATATATTAACAACCCCAATTTAAATACAATGATTTCAGACCCTTAAACTATCCCTAATCCTAACAATCCTAATACCGAATCTAATTATAATCCCAATACTAATCCTAACCCCGATCCTTAACCAAACCCTAACCCGAATATGGTGAAACACATGTTGGTCAACTTCAAATGAAAATGATGCTCAATAATTCCATACATTCATCCCAAACACAAGACCAGTGCATTTAGCGAACAAATTAGTGATTCCAATGACCGTCTTTCCTTTCAGAGTTGACTATTACTATTAATACTAATGCTCCCGACATGACAACCTGCACGTGGTAAGCAATCTATTCAGAACTTATTTACTCCACACCATAACGTAGAGTATGACACAGATTTCCTTAATTTGGTTGCCTTAGGGAAAGTAAATCTGCAACAATGTTTTTTTAACAATGTTTTCTTATGTGCCCGGGCCTTATAGACGACCGGCCAAGCTTGAAAAAAGTGTCTAGAAAACACTGTCGATGGCATTTTTTGTTACAAGCATGAAAATACGCAAAATGTCTCAGGATAGTGTTTACTTTGAGGGTGAGAGTGGTTGCCAACCGTATTTTTTTATCTATGTGCTAAAATTTGAAGGTTTTTTCTAAAACATTTCGAAGGATGGGATTTTTCGAATGCTGTGTTTTATATCAGTGTTTTATTTTAATTGGCTGACTATCTAATTAACATTTGTAAAATTTGGATAATCTTCTTTCGTATAATTCAAAATGATATGCTAATAAGAAACATGGCGCAAATACATCAAAACACGACCTTTCAAAAAGAAGCCACAACAATATGTTTTTGTTGTGTTACAGACAGGCAACAATCACATATGTTTAGATTACATACGAATCGGTACTACACGCCCGGTTGCCACCCGTGTAACACAATATACTTCTGTTGAGCCAGTCGAGTTTTGGAATGTAAATGGTTGAAAAACAGCATGTTGGCGCAAACACGTAGTTTCACTATAACACATAGACCTTCAAAATCGGTAAATATTCGAAATAAAACGCAATAATTTACGAATTTAAGCCTTTGGGTAACCACTCGTTCTAATAAATCCATCTTTATAATGAAACTTGCCTCCACACAGGTATTTTAACAAGTGCCAGTAATACCATGTTTCTCATTAGCATGTCACTTTGAGTTATGACAATTAAGAAAAGGAGAAATTTGCACATGCTAATTAGGCAGTGAACCAATTACAATAAATCCATGATATCGAAAACTGCTTTTAAATGGAATCCCATCTATCGAAATGTCGTTATAAAAACCTTCCAATTTCGCTACATAAATAGAATAATTACGGAGGGCAACCACTTTCACCGTCAAAGTGAACACACTCCGATGACATTTAGTGTGGTTTCCTGCTTGTAACAAAAAATGCCATCGACAGTCACTTTTTTCGAGGCTGGCTGGCCGTCTATTAGTCGAAACAGCAAAGCAAAACAAAATTATTTTTTTATTTAAAAATCTTACCTTAGCTCCAGATAATCCGTTATCTCCTGCAATACCAGTTAATCCAGGCGGTCCCTACAAAATGAAAATATAAATTCTATCTTTAAACAGCTGTATCACGGTATTCACATTTATATGGTATTTCTTGGGTAACAGAAAAACGCTATCTATAGCCTCCTCCGCAGGCATTGATATTGGGTGCCTGGGTTGCTTGGCCCGCAACCAAATTCTTCCGTCCATCTAAGGCGACGCCTGCGGAGGAGGCTAAACGCTATCAATGGAATCAATGAATTATATTTAAGAAATATGACGTTGTAAATAAGTTTAAAAATTTAAAATACGAAAGTACGAAACATCTCGCCTTGCTGGAACGGAATGGAAGACGGGATGATTTTGATGTATTGAAATAAGTCGAAATAAAACGAAAAGTCAAACGGCGATTAAAGGAACAAAATGTTGTTGATCAGATCCTGTAGTTTAGAAAAATTATTTTCATTGTACGTTAAAATTTGCTTCCGTTTTTAATTATTGAGCAATCGACAACGAAAATAATACAATTTTCCTCAATCATAAACAACGAGTCCATACCTAAAAATTTCCCGTTAACGCAAATGTAAAACAAAAATTTCGTGTGCTTACCACAGGTCCAACTGATCCTGTTTCTCCTCGAGCTCCATGAACACCTGGGGCACCCTGAAAATATAACTTATTACTTCAGTAAACAAGACATGCTTGTATATTATCTACTTTCTTTCCAGGTAGCCAAAGTAATTGTAGTTACCCAGTGTAGGCGGAGATAAAGGGGAATTGTTTGAGAAATAAAAAAGCGTTGAAGTTGTTTCTCTTAAAGAAGCTCACGCGCGCTAACGCTTTGATCAGAGAATACTTTGATCAAAAAAAATATTTCAAATTTAAAAAAACCCAGCTTTTATAGAGTACGCCCCTGATTTTCCCGGCCTGTTCTGAAGGGCCGCGCAACACCTGAAATCCATGGACAAATGAGAATGAATAAATCTTTGTGATAGGTTAATAACATACAAGCAATGCTACTTAACAGGGGTTGGTTGATTTCGGTGCACGAAATCTTAAGTCATATAAAATCGTAACAGCAGTAAACTGTTAAAGCCTTTATTAGAACGCGATTAGTTCTACGTTGAAGGCAATAAATTATTCGTATGTTTTTCCAAATTGTACAGTGTAGAAGGGAACGAATGTGTGTCTAGAAGGGAACGAATGAACATCGATGGATAATTAGGGACTTACAGGTTTTCCATTAGATCCACTATCACCAGCATCACCACGTTCTCCTTGTTCACCCTGAAACACAAACATTACGTAACTACGTCAGAATATGAATAATTTCCAAAACAACATTTCTGTATTTTGTATCGTACATCACAGTAGGTATTATTGCAATGACGTAATTCTACAAACGCAGGACACTTATGGATAGCATCCTTTGTAAATGAATGGGCTACCCTGCTTAAAGTGCCACTAACTCCAAATATGATTTTTGGTTTGTGTAATATTTGGATCATTCCAAGAAGAAATTTAATGTATCTTTGTAGTAAACCTCATCTTGATCGACTTTTCATCTTCAAAATGCCGGATATGGTGTCATTAGATTAATTTTAGCTGGAAAAAAGAAAAGCAAACTAATTTGCAAATCGCCTAATGACATCATATCCGGCACCTTCTTTAGTGAAAAGTTGATCAAGATGAGTCTTTCAAACTAAGATAATTTTTTTCTTAGAATGGTCCAAATATCACACCTACAGTACCAAAAATCATATTTGGGGTTAGTATAATAAAATTACATTACCTCACTTCACTACATATAAATGCTACATACTATTTTCATTGTTCTTCTGATGTAACTTTATTTTACAGAGAACTTACCGGTCCACCAGGAGCTCCGGCCAGTCCTGCTTCACCTTTCAAACCTTTGTCGCCCTGAAACATCACAAATAAAAGATTTAGTAAATAAACTGTAGAAAGGGTAACGGTAAATCTTCTATAAAGGGGCAGGGGGAACGTTGTTACATGTATTTATTTCAGGTACGTTTGCGGAGGGGGGGGGGGTGGGGGTGAGGGGCGTTTATTGGAGAGGGAAGCTTTATAGAGAGGGCGGCGTATTGATTTTTCCGAAACGCAGTAAGCTATCGTCAACATGCAGGTCCATGTATTTCTTAGCTGGGTAGGGGAGCTAAATTATCAATGCTGAGTTATACATGACATCATTCTTATCAAACCAATAATATTTCTTCAACTCACCTTACCACCTTTTCCACCTCGGTTACCCTTGGATCCGTCAGGTCCTTGTTGTCCCTGTCAAATGAAATTATTCCGAGTCCGGTTAATCAAAATACCTATTAAATATGCACATTTAGACCTTAAGCCTAAAACTGAGGCGTGCAAGGAGATTAGTAGCGCGCATTGAACTGTAGCATTAAAATGGGGAAAACAAGCAACTACCCTCCCGCGTGGGCAGTGGGCTACTACCCTCCCGCGTGGGCTACTACCCTCCCGCGTGGGCTACTACCCTCCCGCGTGGGCTACTAACCTCCCGCGTGGGCTACTAACCTCCTGACAACGTCCGTTCACTCGAAGTGTTTTTAAATCTTTTTTCATGTACAGTAGTTCAAATACACATCACAACAGCTTATTGTAGTATACAACATACACTAGATCGTCGCGTATAGTATAGATGCCACATTGTAAAAAATCGGTCGGATATCCTAACAATACTTTAATAAAGCAGGGAATAAATCTCATTTCGATTACGCATACATTGTTGTTCGTTATCCTTGCTGATAATCTTGAGTGAACAGCAATAACACAAGCCCCATTGCAGGGTGGTAATCTTGTTTGTAAATATTTATATTGTTTGATTTCTTGTTTGTTTGGATGTATACATGTCTTGAGCATGGATACTTTCTTGCTGAGTGTGTTTGTTTAAACAAGGTGGACAAAAAAATATTTGCGCCCGAAATGGTAAAACACCGATGCACGACATTCAGAAGAAATGTGTGAAAGAGATGATGTGGTCGTAATTAAACGTCAATTCTAAAACAACTTTACAGAAAGTCTGAAGTACGACACATACCGGTGCTCCAGTTTCACCCTGATCTCCGGCAGCTCCTTCACTACCTGGGGGACCCTAAAGGTAAACACAGGATAATAATGATCACGACGATACAATATACACAAGATCAAATCATTCTAAAGGTCTATTCAGATCAAATCATTTTCCTTGAATGATCAAAAACCTCATCAGTGATTATTGAGTAGTTTTGAAAAAATGTTAAACTTACACGTTCGCCAGGTGTTCCACCAGCACCACGACTTCCGGAATCACCTCGCTCACCCTGATTAAGCAAGAATGATTTACACGTTAAACTACCATTTCAATGAATGAATGTTGGAGTATATTCATTTTTTCTTCACATACCTTAGGACCTGGGGGACCAATAGACCCTTGATTACCAGGATTACCACTTCTTCCCTTAAAATGGAGCAAGTTAGTATGTTGTCTGATCGAGGTAACAGCAATGGGGAGGCGAACTCTTCTACACCCTCCCTGAAAGTAAAACTCCGCATACGGAACAGATAACTTAAAACCGCAGCGGATGATTTCTATCTTTATTAGCAATTCTGAAGTGTTGTACTCTGGCGGCTACGCGAGACCGCGAAGTGAAAACTTTAGTCGTAACGCAATGTAGTGACACAACAATATGTTACGAAATAATGAATAACTTATATCACACTTAAACCAACAAATATATAAAGCTATGAATCGTATATCCATGCGAGACGCCTTACAGCTCGGCCATCCCGTCCAGGCTTGCCATCTTCGCCAACATAACCGTTGTCTCCCTAAACATGAATACAAATCATGACTACATCTTATCAATTTCGTATTATTTAAACTAGATCTACAAAATTATGAACAATTGAATTATAAAAGGTTCACACACGACAAATACCGAAAAAATGAATAATTTGCATTAATTGTAGTTAATTATTAAGAGAAGATATAGTTACTGTAATTTGTTTGTTTGTTTGTTTGTTTGTTTGTTTGTTAGCTAGTTAGTTAGTTAGTTAGTTAGTTAGTTTGTTTGTTTGTTTGTTTGTTTGTTTGTACCAGTGAGCTCCTTAATGTACATAACTGTAATTACTTAGTTGGAGTAGTTACTTAGTTAATACTCGACAATATACATAGTACGTTAGTTTGTTAATTAGTTAGGGTCAGTCTCAAGTAAAAAGCTAGTTTATGTATTTTGAGTAAAGTAATTACTAACAATGATGCATTAGTTACTAGGCTCAGATTCCAGCGGTTAGAATAATTAGGTTGTTAGTCACTGTGGTTTGTCAACTCATAACGATAGTTACTCACAGTTGTTAGTTGATGCAAGTAATTAACTAATTACCTATAACTAGTAATAAGTTAATACATAGATATTAAGTTAGTTAATATAGTTATAGTTAATTAGTTTTTTAGTTAGTTAGTTAGGTATACATAGTAAAATAAACAAATTCGCAGCAGTGTAACAATGACCATACCTTGGTACCCTTCCCACCATTCACACCAGGAAGACCAGGTGCGCCAGGAAGACCCATTTGACCACGACGTCCCATTTGACCAGAAGGTCCTGTAGGACCTTCAGGTCCCTAAATATTAAAATGTACCACTTAATATATTTAAAAACTCATTAATAATTCATGAGGAAAATTCAAAAGAAATGAATGTTTAATCAATGTTTGTAAACTTCAGCTTTGATTTTCTCGGCTAAGACAATGTTTATTTTTAAAATTACTTCGCCAATGAACTCATAAGATGGGTCGTTGTTTAAGTTCGATAAAACATTCGCATCCGATCTTTATCTGATATACAAACGCTCGCCTTCGGCTCGAGTTTCTATATCAGATAAAGATCGACTGCTCATGTTTTATCTATAACTTATTAACTAGTTATTTACTTAATATTACCAACAATTGTCCATCTGGAAAAACCCTACTCACTTATTCAAGTCTGATATTAGGAACATAAATTGTACAACGTTTTTGTTAACATGCACGTGTTAAAGTACCAGGTGCAATTTAGATCTATCACGGTCAAGTAAAAATTCAGCAATTACAGAGAGAACTAGCAGAAAAAACTGCCCATTTTAAAGTTTTGGGCATCTCGCTCGGTATAGAACAGGGGTCGGTTGTTCAAAAGCCGGTTAACGCTAATCCCGGGTTAAATTTTTATCTGCTGTTCTGGTTTGTATACTTCTGCATGTTTGTTTATTTCAAAACTTTATAAACAAAAACTTCTATCGCCCAGTACAAGGTTGATAGAAAAAAGTATTCATATTAATATAACCGATGTCGGGAAACTTGTATAAAAGTTACCACTATAACCCAGGGTTAAGTTAACCGGCTTTTGAACAACCGGTCCCAGAATGTTAAACGATTTTTGTGGATGGAAATTTCGAGCGAAAACTATATACATACTGTATATAGACCTAACCGGGAGCAGCGAGCAGGTGCAGGTTTTCGCTACAAGCTACAGTATATTCAGTTTGTTATTGCTCAGTCCATTCAAAAGCAAACTCTTGAAATGGCTAAGTTCAATGCACAGCATATCAAACTCCTTCGCCATTTGTTTCTCTTATTTAGTGTGCTGTATGAAAGTCGGTAAAATCTAGCAGCAAGCAAATTATATTCAGGGCAAGCAATTTTCATCACAAACGTGCCCTGATACCAAGTAGTCAGAAAGTTAAGTTACATCCATATAGACGTATTTACTGCAAAACTACAATAATGCAAAAGGAATTACGGATAAGTTAAAACTGATTTGGTAGAAAATATAGAAGTAAACACAAAGAGACAAAGATGTCTAAATGTACTTAGAAAATAATTAACCTCAGAGATGAAAGTTTCTTTGAAGAGAATTGTGAAAGAAAATTGAAATACTGATGTGAAGTACTTACAGGTAATCCATCTGTTCCAGGTTCGCCACTTGGACCACGTCTTCCAGGTTGACCCTTGAAAAAATATAAAACTCATGTAACAGTACAGCAGTTTGTACTGTACTGTACTGCACTGCACTGCACTGCACTGCACTGCACTGCACTGCACTGCACTGCACTGCACTGCACTGCACTGCACTGCACTGCACTGCACTGCACTGCACTGCACTGCACTGCACTGCACTGCACTGCACTGCACTGCACTGCACTGCACTGCACCGTACTGTACATGCAGATGTTTTGTAGCTTATTCCAGGTCGAGGTCCTTCCTCCAACACCTGACTTCCCAAATGGTCAATATACACCCCTGTTTCATGTCAGTCATGTACTAGGCAAAGACTAAATTCTAAAGGTCTATTCAAACACTGGCAGAGTAGCCCTGGGTTTAGACGGCAAGTTATGGTTAACTTTATATTTAAGCAGGGCTAATTAATTCAAGCAAATGTAAAATTCGTACCGGATGTCCACGTGCACCTTGTTCTCCAGATTCTCCTTGACCTCCCTTGGGAAGAAAAAAGCAGAAGTTAGATGTACATTTTGAAATATTGTAGCTATTCAAAACCTTTACATCTACACCTTATACACGTGCTGTTACTATATAAACTACCGTATACTGTATATACTGCATAGCAATTGATTCATATAAAAACCCAAATGGGATTTAAATATGAATGCATACTACAATATTGGACAAAACTGTTGAGACCACCACACAAAATATTGTAAGGTTAGAGTATAGATCCACACGACCAACTTGACGTAACTCTCTCTCTCCTCTCCAATATTGTGAAAATTGTCTTGGGTAATAATTTACCTGCACCCTAATAGTCTATCTGAACATTGAGGAGGTGAGGAAGCGAGTTTAAATAATACAAGCAATTTTCTAGTTCAGTTTAATTTGTAAGAAAACTTCGTCTTACTGTATGTGTTGTGTGCATCTTCATAGTTTTGTAAAATTCCCTATATATCACATGCAATTGACACGTTTTAAATACCTACTTGGAGCGCCCTCTCCTGAATTTACATGTACATAACATTTGGGGCATACATGCATAACCAGAGCACCCGTATTTTAAAGGACCATTGAGGTAACAGACTGCATATTTGAAAATAGAATCCATGGCTTACCTGTTTTCCTCTCTTTCCAGGCTCGCCATAAGATCCTTGGTAACCCTAAGAATACAAAGATGGTTGAGTTAGATAAAACTATAGAAAATGATTAAAGCGTAAGATGTACTCACCTTCTTTCCAGTTGGTCCTGTAAGACCTTGAATACCTTGTTCACCACGTTCACCCTGAAGAGATGGAAGATAGAAATACGTATTTATTTCAAAATAACATGTTCATATATTTTTGTCGCTTCTATTGGCAAATGACCAATTTCTTAATTTTTACTAGGGGTATTTTGTCGTAAAATGCTTAAAACATTAACTAATTTTTAAATTTATAAAATTTAAGTCAACGAATAATAAGTTTCAGCATAAGACCACTAAGGGCCTTATCATATGAGTTTGGTTAGCAAGACGTCCTGTTTATCTACGATATCGCCTCCTAGTTATTTTAGTAGCTTTCATAAGAGGAAGCGGGCTGGCCCGGTTTCCGAGATCCTGCTGTGCCAAAATCAAAATTCCATATGATATTTCCCATATGCGGAAAAGAAAATTCTCATAGATATGAACACACCAGACTGCTTACCGGGATGAAGTCAAGAAAACGAAATTTCGAAGTTTGCCATTTAATTTCACGATTTTTACTTAATTTTATGTTCGTTTTATAAACAAACATTAAATATGTTACATACAAAAATCTGAACAATAACAATATATGTGTTGCTGATAGTAACTTTATTCAAATTTCATCTCAGCAACTGCAAAGTGGGATGAAAAACTCCATATATGAACACTTGTCCCACTAGCCGAGACGTCTCAGTAAGCGGGCTCATATGATCAGGCCCACCTGATCAGGCCCTAACATTGGTGAAACCGTCAAAGTTTGTTGGATTGTTAGAAAGAAATGAATATTTTATTGTTTAGACAAGAAGTCACTCTGCATGGTAATTTGCAAAGGTACAGGTGTAGTCAATAATAGACATTACAGTACAGTACAGTACAGTACTTGAAGTTTAAATAAAATATTTGAAAAGGTTAATAAATACTGTAAGAAACACGAACTGACCTGAGCTCCTTGAGGACCAGTTTCACCACGGTGTCCTGACTCTCCATCGTCTCCCTAGGTACATAAAGAGATAACATTATACCGTACAGTACAGTTACAGTTCAGTACACACAGATATACTGTACACACAAGAAAATACAATTTTCAAACAGGATACATTCCGATTTACTTGATATAATACACAATCATAAATTTAATGTTCCTATATGCATAGTTAGTTTACAGTTAAGGTGGCTCCCTTTAGTTTAAATATTCGTAAGTAGGTTTCAAGTGGTCATGATTTATTGACTTTATTAATGCAATTTTGGAAATGTTATGTATTTGCCACAAAACGTCAGAACATTTAAAGTGGACAAGTTAGTCAATGAACCGTCTTTTCGTTTAGGGTTGTGCTGCATGCACTTTCCCACTTAGTGAAACCCACTTATAGAAAGTATATTTGACCGATATTAGTCCAGTTCTTCGCTCCAACTGGATAAAGTTACCAACACATTTGAACTGGTTCACCACACCTCGTCTAGAGGAATAATATACATGTAACAACACGACTCTAAGACGACGAAGATATATTAATTATTATTATATTTTCTTGTATCGTTCATTCAAGAATGTTCGTGACTTCCTATTTCTCCAATTCCAAAGATAAAATATTATATTTTTGTTTGATAAATGCCCTGTCAAATCCAAAATTTGGATTTTATATGGGAATTGGCACCCCTCCTGCACCCCCTTGGCCAAGGTTAGGAGGAGTGCACACCCTCCCTTCACCCCCCAGTAAATCCATCCCTGAATTGGAAAGCATTGTTGCGGAAACAATTGAAATGTCCGATGTTTAGTTGAACATTTCCCCGTTTTCCCAGTCTTGGAAACATTGTTACGGAAACATATTTTGCTTTCCAAGTGTGATTTTCATCGCGGGAACAATATTTCCTGGTTTGCCCATCTTCAGGAAGCATAGCTAGAAAACAAAGTTTCCAAAAAAAGCAGACTTACATTCAAACCATCATTTCCAGGCCCTCCCTGTGGGCCAGTGGCGCCTCCATCACCCTAAATTACAGATTAAAAGTATGAACCTACTCTACCATTAGATCAGCACTGATAAATCGTGAAAAAATCACTCCTAAATATAACATTCCCCAGACGTATTGGCACCTAGACTCTGATGGGAACCTTGATCATTTACTCTTTTAAAGTAAGGTTGTTTACTAAACCAAAACGAAGACTAAACTAGTCTTGTTTATACTGTTTAGTCCTATAAGACACCTGCATTGTATTGTGACGTGGATTAACATCTGTGCCACCAGCAAACCCTCTTAAGAAAGTACCAAAAATAGGTGCTCACCCGCTCTCCTTTAGGACCATCAGGACCAATTTCACCAGGAACACCAACAGGACCCTAGAGAGAAGCGACATTAATAGTATCTATCAAGAAACCAATCAATAAATTGAACAACTAATCAATAAAGCGAATACTCACGAGTTTGGTTGAAGGATCTAACTACCTGAATAATATATGTTCATTGCTACCTACACTGGCACCCAACACTCAAGATATTGTCAATAAAGCGAATGCTTTAACTTGTCGTCTGTAAGGTCACCCCTGCCAACCTTGTACTGTAAATAATGATACTTAACAAAAAAACCTCAAACTTGTGCATCGAAGCAAAATCAAAATGCAAATGTTAGATGAGAACACCGCACCCAATCTAACACGAAATGGTATGATTGCCCAATTCAATCGAGCCAGAGGCTCATGATATATGTACGCGACAACTAGGGCCTAAGGTTTAGTTTTTGGTAAGGAGAAAACCTTCAAAGCACTGGAGAGAACCAACCAAATTCTACTTATATGAGTTTTCAAGTACAAGGAAGTTATCCAAGTAATCCAACCTATCCTCAACCTATAGTACCAGGATTAACTCAGCGGTAAGGGGCAGGACGATAACCGCATCTGCCACCCATGCTCCTCTGTTAAATCAAATAAGGAATAATCTTGGTCTTACCTGTTCTCCTTTGTTTCCAGTAGAACCAGGTGGACCTAGAGGTCCAGATTGACCAGCTACACCAGGTGGTCCAACTTGACCAGTATTTCCAGCAGCTCCCTAAGATATAACAACATAATCAGTAAGACAACGTTCATGTTAAGTTTAAATCATTACTTGCATAATTTACTTATACAGTACAAATAGAATCACTCATGTTAGTAGCCCAAGTGTTACTGAAACTAAAAAGTCTTCAATTGCAAAACGTCTTCTTGCTAGCTACTTACTTGACTACCAGGTTTTCCATCAACACCGTTTTGTCCAAGAGCACCTGGAGGTCCCTAGAACAAAAATATACACCCTAGTTAATACATAGAGAAGAATGGTTGGTAGCTAACAATGTGCATCGTATATAATGGCCACGATACATGCAAAGGTTGGAAAAAAGGATCGTTCAGTAGCATACGGATGGATAAATTATGTTGGGCAAATACGGTCAGTAATGTCAGAGTATTGCGTAGACAAAGAAGTAACGAGGTAGCTTCTCAGCAAGAACGGACGCCACATATGCAATTCGCTTGGAATTGTATATAACATTACGTGTAACCGATGGGAAGGCGAACGGTTTACAAGATTGTTATTCTGGAGAAGTTCTTGACGAGGAAAGCTACATAAAATACAGTGAAAACCCGCCTAAATGAACCACTATGTTTTGGCGACAGGCTGAAGATGTTCTTATAGAAAAGGTATATTAATATAGCATGAAATCAGACAGAGTCCGTTCTTAACTGGTTCAAATTTCTACTTCAAAAACAATTGTTACTGGTTAATTGTTTACAATGATAATTCCTATCCGTTAATGCATCTGAATTTGAAGAGATGTATGACATGTATCCTCGTTGAGTATGAAAGAAGAGCGTATAATTTTGAATATGCACTTGTATTAAGTTTCAGTTAAAGTAGTTCAGTGTATGGTTTCTATTTTGTAAATTTCAGGCTGGGCAGTTCCAAATGTAAAATGGGTAGTTCTAAAACTTCAAATGGGCAGTTCTAAAATTGAGACTTTTAGGGAAAACGTCGATGGATACCTGCATGTGACTAAGCAGTTATCGTTTCATTCAGAGACTTAAAACAAAAACAAAACTAATTTCATCCTGCAAACGCCAGAAATGGCCGTTCTGACTTCTAAAAATCAAAATCTCTGGGGGGGGGGGAGGCAGACCCCTGGACCCTCCTAGCTACTCTGGTATCCACTACGGCATGACTTCATCCCTCGCAATCTGTTCTCCTTGTTGAAATGGGTAGTTCTACATTTTTCACAGGGTGACCTCCGTAATCCACTGGTTCTTTTATGCGGGTTTTTACTGTACTGTACTGCATTGCGTGTCAACGATGTCGAATGTTCCATGACGGAGGAATAACCCTATGGGTATAGCATAGAGTCATCGGTTTTACGACATTTAAGGAGTGCCAAAATACAACCAAAGAAATTGTGGTGACGATTCATCGATTGTAAGAAAAGACATGGACACGGCACTTCTAAGACTGAGACAGGCGTATTTTATCAGAAAGGAATGACCAGAACTTAAGCTCACACGAGGAAAGCTCCGATCTTATGACCTTATGATTTAGAATATTCATATTAGTAATTTTTAATTAGCATTCGAAAGTAATTTATTAGTATTCAAAATTTTTAGTTTTCCCAATAAGTGTGTTTCACCAAGACTATTGTAAGTGGCCGAGTGTAGTACATGGTGATCAACTCTTAAAAGGAAAGACCGTAGTCGGAGTGACTAGATTGTTCACTATATGTATTGAAATTGTGTTTGATGGCAAATACATGCAATATAAACATTTAGGATCACATATTTGCTCGCTCCCATAAGTGTCAATACATTTGAAGTTGACCACCATGTGTAGCACCACACAAAACGCTTACTGAAACTAAGCAAGCGAACGCCTTACAAGAAGATTATTATTCTGAAGAGGTCCTTGACGACGAAAGCCAAATAAAATACTTCTTTGTCTACACGGTAACATTTCGCACCGCATTCCAGCGAAATTCATGTCAACCTTAACCCCGGGAAAATTGTTCATACTTACCCGTGAACCTTGCACACCCTTTGGACCAGTTTGACCATCTTTGCCCTATATGAATACAATAACCATACTGTATTAGTTTGACACATGCACGTCGCGCCCACGAAAAATTAGTTTGTAAAACTCAACGCACGAGGCGTTCCTTAAAATGAGATCGTCCTTGGTTTTCATCTGCCTTGCATGAGTTAATATAGAAACGTTTATCGAATCGTAGCTTCTATCATGAGCATTGTGTATATGTTTTTAACAAACTAACTTTGTTAGCCATGATATGAACTTTTATATGGCAGAGACATTCAGCAAATTAAGGCTTCCAAGAGCAAAGCGAAACTGGGAATAAATATAAGGTTGATTACAATTCAATGTTGAACTGGAATTCTTTAGATGAGGAGATCACCACCTCAGATTCACTTAGTAAATTCAAGTCAAACTTCACGATAGGGCTTAAATATTAGTCCTTATGTGAATAATGTAAAATTATAGTGTCATAGGGCTGTGCAAACTCCGGTTTTTCAGCTCCGGCTCCGGCTGCTTGCTTACAGCTTAAATATCCGGCTCCGGCTTTGTTGGTTCACAACTCAGAGGATAGAGTCTAACCGGATAACAGCGGATATTATTCGGCTCGACTTTGAACCTAGAGCTTTTCCTAGTGATCGAAAGCTGACAAGCGGCTCAAGCAAACACAAAGAAATAATTTATGTAAACTTTATTGAACCATTTAAAATGCTCACACGTTTTTGGGTACCTTGGATGGAACAGTTTAATATTTTTTTTCATTTACAAACAATAAATCTTAATAACCTAGAACTGGACTTAGGGGGTTGAAGTGCACGAACCGGTATCAACTGCTACTATAAATTAATAAGAGCTGAGCCAGTGAGTAAACTTTACAGTTCATTTTCACGAATTGTTCATGCGCAATATACAAGTAATGCAAACTAATTCCAGACAGATATAAAGACGCGAGTATGTGATAATTATGCTGATGAAGATAATTATGCTGATGCAGCTGTTAACACATATATCTGCAGTTGTAGAAAGGATTATCTATTCTTGTCACATGTCATTTTGACTTTCCAGCCGGAGCTGGAAGAAAGCATCCCAGCTCTAGCTCCGGCTGACCAAAAAACGCCGGAGCTCGGGCAGAGCTCCGACCCTCCGGCGCACAGCTCTATAGTGTCAGAACCTTTTTGAAAATCAACTTTCGTGAAAAAGTTCCCTGACCTTTACAAAAGATCGTACTTATTATTTTTGTTTGGAAAAGAAAAGGAAACAAAAAGAAAAGTGGAAAAACTCCAAAGAAAAAATTGTGTTCACTGTTCATCAAAATGGTGACCTTTACATCGTCACGACAGCTACGACTAAATGGAACCAGGCTTTGGCAAGTTTAATACTTTTCCAAAAATGTAGACAACTTGAAATTTTATTATTTATATGGCATTACGCTTAATCCTTTAAGTCCTGCCGGTCCCTTAGGTCCTTGTAGTCCTTGATCACCCTAATAAACAATAGTAATCATTAGAATCTGAAAATATTAAATATATGAAATAATCAATTAACTAAATAAACAATAATCAATAACAGTTCATAATTATATATGGACTTTCACATAATTATAAGGACAATTTCCAATTAACAACCTCAATTTGTATAATATCCCAATCCTAACCCTAATCCTAAACCCTATAATTCTTATGATGTCATTACGGGATAGCAGCATCGAAAGTCGCCTCATGAATAAACTGTTCAAGGTACACTAATCAAGAGTATCCGTGGACTCTCTAGCGATGTAAACAAAAACACATAAGGGATATTGGGAGAAAACAAGTTAAAACTGGTTTCCAACACCTATACAATTCCCTCTATGGCGTCTCATTGGAAAATAGCTAAAATATGTCAAAACAATCATAAGTGACTGGATGGCATGGAGAACAGTGAGATTTTCAAAAGATTGAAAAGGCAATGGTACTGTACGTTCTGACCACTGAATTATGACTGGATGGTACTATTGTTATGCTAAGTGTTATACAAAGGGCCCATTCTGGAAAGCTTAAGGTCGCTATTACTCATTGAACGGCTGGAAAAAATGAATTTCTAAAAATAGTTAAATCACTAACTTTGGGTCCTGTTGCTCCAATACGTCCTCGAGAGCCTTCAAAACCTAGTTCACCCTAGATAATGAAAGACATTAGTAATGAATAATCCTAGATAATAGTAATGGACGATATTAGTAATGTATAATCCTAGATAATAGTAATGGACGATATTAGTAATGTATAATTCTAGATAACAGAGGTGTTCTTTCAACAAGTTGTAGAGAAGAACATTTGTACTAGGCGAAAACGTTTCTTCCAATTACCAGTGGTCAAAACTAACAGATTGAAGAATAGTTTTATAATCAATCATTCTTAACTATTATTAATGGTATAATTGAAATAGGTTTTACATAATGTATACTCGTAGTTTTACATTACGCTAGTAAATCTACTGTATATAATGTACAACTTGCAGAGAGGCAAATACAAATACAGCATCGTACTAGATGACTTTATACAGACGATATTGTACATCCAGCAAGACTAACAAATACTGTACATGAAACTAAAAAGTTTGCAAAAAGTGCTGATTGGAGTCCAGGGGTCGGTTGTATAAAACTCTTAACTACTTTTTAACTGCCCGTTTTGAAGTTAAATAACAGTAAACTCTAAAATATGCGACTCTGATTGGTTAACTTTTGCACTAACTGTAGTTAACTTTAACAATATTTTATACAACCTGCCACAACAGTCAAAACATGAATTACAGGATGCGTATATTGTGCGATGTTATATAATTATACACACACCCACCTCTCTGCACCCACCTTGTGTACAACAATATCACCCAACAAATGATAGTATGATACTAGTCCCAACCCCAATCCGAACCCTAATTATTTTCAAAATCTTAATCCTTAACCAAATCCTAATCCAAATCCTACACAGCTGTACTTACTTTTGGTCCTGCTTGACCAGCTGGACCCTGGCGTCCAGGCCTTCCTGGAGGACCCTACGAACAAATAATTAAGAGCAAAATGTCACCAAACATCACTTACTGTCTATGAAGAAATATCTCACAGACTGTTTATTCTCCATGATACAAATGGAGACTGAACATCCGCCTGACCATTCGTATAATATAATAAATTTCCTCCTGTAAGACAAACCTGAAGATAAAAATTTCCTGCAGACCTGCGAGGTCATTACCTCAGCCAAGAGCGGCAAGCTTTAAGTGTTTCATCGAATGTTGCTGCGAGCTGCGCACACCCGCGCTCGACTATTTTTTCCATCCATGCCGGTCTTAGGCTATATCCATTTCAATCCGTAACTGTTCTGTCTATGCGAAGAATATTTACAAACATTGCTAACAAAATGTCGTTTAAAATATGTTAAATAATACTTACACTTTTTCCACTCACACCGGGATCACCTTGTAGACCTGGAGGCCCGAGTAAACCCTGACAAAAGTTATGAGTGAATTTTAAAACAAGTACTGTACTATAGCTCTATCAGTTCCTAGCTATTCTTCCTAGAGATCCAGTAGTAATAGTCATCCAGTGATGTATTTAATAGCCGGGCAACGGGCCACTGGCGCGGTTATGTTACGCTCTTGGACCGGCTTAAACTGTGCTAAAAATCTAGAAGATACAGGTGTAATAGTGCTGTAAAAGTTTGTGTGGAAATCGGAGTAATTGTCTCCATAAGAATTCGGATTAGACTAGTTGCTGAAAGTAAAGTCAAAGAATGAATAACGACGTCCAACATCCTGCATCCACATACCATCAGAAGTTATTGATTTAGGTCACAATGTGACATTATAGCTTTAGCGAACAGTTATTCCTAATTTAGTGGATGACATAGAAGAGCTGGAACACATTATAATACTTCAAACTAACCTATTATCCAAGAAATCCTTCAGCTTATATTTACAGGCAAACATTTCAAAATTCCTTAGCGGACTGAAGTTTACCACAGTAAGCTCTTATGTAACCACTAGTATGCCCCGGATCCCCAGCTCCGCGAATTGATACTATGGCCCATCTAGATTTCAGATTAGCCCGACTACCCCATTTCTTATCTACATCATCCCAGTTATTAGTATAGTGGTACTGCAGGACAACTGTCTTTACTAACTTTATTTAAACTGGACGCCTCTTTCAGAAAACTGAACTAAACTAGCTATATTTACACTGGATTGGACGAGAAAACCTAGTATGGCATTTTGTAAAGTCAAACTGGAGCGCTCTTCTTCGTATCAAACAACTGCAGCATATTTCAGGAATCGATCCGGGTGAAAACTACATGCACTTGATTCCATAGTTTTTCACTGGAGACTCGAGAAGTGAAATAATTTTCGCGTTATTAATAAGTTTTGATATTTACTTGATTTCCTTTTGGTCCTATTGGACCAGCAAGTCCCGCTTGTCCATTACGACCCTGCAAATAAAATATACATATCACAAAGATTTTAATGAATGACTTTTAATTGCCTAAATATCTTAAATATTGATTGTTTGAGAAGTTAGTTTAAAGTATTGTGAGTAAAAATGTGTAAGGAAAGCTGTTTTTACAAAAAAAACTTTCCCGCAAGATATACTTTTTCTGCCAAGAAAATATGGGTTAAATATGGATCTTGGCTAAAATTTCAGTAAATATAAATGTATATATTTGCAAGTGAAAAATACCCTCTCTCCACGTGAGCCAGAAGTTCCTGGAGGACCAGGGGGGCCCTATATAAGAGAGAAAAATATAAATTATCAAGACGGACTATCGTTTCTGCTCTTGTTAATCTCGATATCAGCAAAAGATTGGGACGAAGATATGGATTAGGATTGAGGCAATGATTAGATTAAGATTAGGGTAAGTATTACCGAAATGATAAGATTAAGTATAAGATTAAGGATTAGGTTAAGAAATAAGGTAAGGATTAAGGTAAGGATTAGCGTAAGAGTAAGGATTAGGGTAGGGATTATAAAGGCAGGAAGTATGGATTGGGGTAAGGATTAAGGTAAGGAGTAGATGGGTAACAATTAGCCTAAGGATTAGGTTATGGGTTAAGGTAAGAATTAGGGTTAGTTAATGGTAAAGATAAGAGTAAGGATGGGAGTAAGAATTAGGGTAAGGATTAGGGTAAGGATTAGAGCAAGAGTAAGAGTAGAGATTGGGTAGGGATTGGGTAAGGATTAAGGTAGAGATTAGGCAAAGGATTAAGGGTAAAAATTAGCGCTTCTTATTCTACATTATCATGGTAATTGCCTGGAAATATAATCTTACCGGATTACCAGGACTGCCTTGGTATCCAGTTGGCCCAGGTGTTCCAATCGCACCCTAAAACAATGAAATTTTCTCTGTAGGTATTCCTTTCGTTACAGTGGATTGCTCTATCAGTTCTATCGAAAGTCCCTGATAACGGACAATCATTATTGGTCCAGTAGCACTATCAAACCAAACCTAAGCTAACTCTATGTTCTCCCTAGAGTTCCAGTAAGGGACAATCCTTATCGACCTGGACAGTGTTACTATGGGACGTCGGGACCAAACCCAAACTAAACTAACTTTATTTATACTGGATAGTTTTATCACTTGTATCTAAACTGTTCCAGTAAGGGAAATCCTTATATCGGCCTGGGCAGTGTTACTACGGGACCAAACCTAAACTTAACTAACTCTATTTATACTGGAGAGTTCTATCACTTGTATCTAAACTGTTCTTCCTAGAGTTCGAGTCATTGATTCATTACTGGCCCTGCAGACAGGGGCGAAACTATCACCTTTTCGTTGGGGGGTAGAATTGCCCTGAAAAAACCTATGATGCCCTCCAGCGCTATGAGGGGCTAAAGATCTCTGAGAGTACAGTGACATTAGTATTGAGTGCTGATGGAGCGGGATCTTTAGGGGGGTATGGGGGCATGCTCCCCCAGAAAATTTTGAAATCTACAGCCTCTGAAATGCCATTTCATGCACTTTGGAAGATTTAAGAGCAATGTCACAATTCTTTCCAAAATATTTGGTCGAACGAAAAGCTGCTGACCACCAAACCTACCGATCGTACCTACGCAAACGAATAATTATTTACTGCGAAGACTGAAGAGGAAATATTCCTAATTTAATACCTTTAACATTCATGCTTTTTAAAAAATCGATCTGAAAATCTGTACCAAAAAGTCCGACGATTCCCTGCTATATTGCTAGATTTAAATAAACAATTAGCCTTAGACATAGCAGAGAGTTAACTTCTTTATGGTTGTGAAAAATTACAATATGTTTAACTATGCCTATTCTACTGGAAATCACAATATGTATGACAGTTATAGGTAAAAATTCAGCATGTAATGTATATACCGCTGTGAGAAGGTACTAAGGTCACTTATTGACAATTCGTACTATAAATTATTATAATTGATATGTTTTGGAACAGTATTCATCGTATTTTGTATTGATCTGTACAAAAAAATCAATACAGAATCAAAATGTTCTCACGCCTAAAAAAATCACATAGGAAATGAATATTTTAGTTCAACTAATCTTGTTATTTTTGTCTTTCTTTCTTTTTATTAAATCCTTTGTGCAACTGCACCATGACTTCGTTACCTTGCAAGACCTTTGCTTGCCCTGCCAATTTGGTTGCCCTTTGATTGCTCCCCCCCTAAGTTTCGCCTCTGCCTGCAGACATTTAAATGAGGAAACTACATAGTGTTGTTTTCTTACCCTATCTCCTTTAGGTGCAGAACTACCTTGCAAACCTTCAGCACCAAGTGCACCTTTGGAACCTTTAGAACCTCTTGTGCCTGAATCACCGACTCGACCTTGGCTTCCAGGACGTCCAACTGTTCCAGTTTCTCCCTTTTCACCACTTTCGCCAGGACTACCCTGGTTACCTGGAATACCGGGGGTACCAGATGCACCCTTAAGGAAATTTGATATTTGAACTTTAGCTATAAAGCATAAAACTTTGTTAGGAGATGACAGTATGTCTCGAGCATACTGTAGGAAGTTAGGAACCATGTTGCTATTGCCTATAAATTTCAATACGTAGGGTTGTAAGTTGTACTGTAATTGTACGGAGGGATAGTTCATAGAATACCTGATTTGGAATATCGATGTATGTAATGCACAGTACAACTCATTATAGGTTGATGCACGTGGTTGTCGTCACGCGCGTATTTTATTTCCATCCAAATCAATCAATCAATAGCAATGTTTTGAGATAGTTATCCATCCGTGAGTTGAACAATTGGTAAATTTAAACAGTACTATTGCTTGATTTGGCAAAAATACAATACGAATTTGAAGGACCATATTTTTGAATAAACTTTCGCTAGCATAGATAATGAGCTATGGAGTATTTCTGACGAGTTAACGGCAGAGTATTAGTGTTTGGAGGTAGGTGCTTATTGTGGTCCAAGGCTGCAACGCCTTGATGCCATAGCAACAATGTAGCAACAGAGCAGCAACAATTATAACGCAGCAATCAGTAAAATAGCAGCAAAAGGAGTTCGCCACGACAATTCTGCCAAGGCATCCCTCCGGCACCAGTCACACTGACGAGTCAGTGGAAAGATACAATACATAGTGGTCTATATATTGTACTTGGCATAATAACGAACAAATAAACACAAAGGGTGGGAAAAGGGCGAAGGGGTAATTTTGCTGCAACTAGGCAACGTAAAATAGGCAAAGAGCAACGGTCATAAGGCGCGAAGAACCCCTCAGGTGAATGTGACGTCATGGACTCCCCTTTAACCGAAGTCAACATGCATGCATAGTGCATCTGCCGTTAACCTTGCTTAAATATATTTTAAAACCACATTTTACGGACCTGGAGGGCGTGGGGTGATGTTGTCGGGGAATCCAAACTGAGAGATGATGATGATGATGATGATGATGATGATGATGATGATGATCGAAAAACCCTTGATACAACACTATATGTACAGTAAAGAAAACAAGCATAAAATACAAAGTACAATAAGAACTCACTTGGGAACCAGGTGGTCCAGAAACGCCCGTTTGTCCACTTGCACCCTAAATAGAAACCAAAATATATACAAGTTATTTGTAAGTTAGCATATCCAGTGTAACAATTTCATTATTTGGATTATTACATTTTCAAATTGCTAAATTATCAGTTATATTATGTACTGCTTTTGATTGGATGAATAAACAGGTAACAACGTGCAAGCAGAGACGCAGAGTTGATTATGTGCATAAAAGATAACACATTTTCCAACACAATAATATGTGTACAACAATTTATCAACTAACTTAATTAGAGTAATATTTATTATAACTTCCAATTACCTGTGGACCTTTGGCTCCATGAGTACCCTTAGCACCAGGCTGACCAGGTTGGCCCTGTTTTCAAATAAGAAAAACAAAATTAAGTTTTGATCGGTCAATTATCCGACAATTATAATTGAAGAAAGCACCCCATACTAGAAATATCGCAAAGCCTGCAATATCCAACAGTGCACGTGCAAAATTAAACGTCCTGTCTTCTGTTCACGGTGATGTAAACGACATTGAAGTTCAATGCTGCAAGATATAGCATTTTAACCTTCGTTCAAAGGTCATTTTGGCAAAGTTTGATATGCTAAATAAGCTAAATAACTTGTTTACAATAAAAATTATCGCCACACCGCACGAAATACTACGTGCCCACGTAAACTGCTTTCACACGAGACCAAGGGACAGGATGAATTCGGAACTGTACTCAAATTTGCCCGCAGATTTCAGCTTTCGAGTTGACATGGAACGCATGGAAACAGACTAATTCGAGCACCGCTAACCGTACGAATGATTGGAATGAACCGTGTGTGAACAAGTGCAATCGGACAAAGTTTATAGAACTATAAAACGTTTCAAACTAACTCTGTTTACGGCAGAAATTATTAAATCCTAAAAGTGTCTATCAGATATGACGATCGTGGTGCTCCGTAAGAAAACAGCCAGATGTGCAAAACATTTTAGAAAAAGAAAGAACTCACAGGTAGTCCATCTTTACCATCATTACCAGGATCACCAGGTTCGCCCTAAAACAAAAAAATATATTCAAATTTGGTGAACTATATGACCTACAACGACATTTTTGTTAGTTTTAAGATATTGTCTATTGGAGGTTGTAAAGGGGTGTAATCATCCTCACAGCTCAAATGTGACATAGTCAAAGGCTTATTAGGGAAACTCTGGCTGCCACCATACGATCCATGTCTGATTACGGAGCACAGCTAAGGTGGAAGGGTTAGTTTTTGGTAAAGGAAAAAACTAAGTACCCGGAGAAAAACTCTCGAAGCACAGGAGAGAAACAAGCACAACTCTACTTATATGAGTTTTCAAGCACACCAAGTCAGAGCAGAGTTACCCATCAAGTAACAATACCCCAACATTAATCTTCAGCAGGCTTAGAACTCAACGGTAAGTAGATGTAGTACAGTAGTACAAAGCAGTAAATCCTACTTACATTATCACCAGGTAAGCCTCCTTCCCCTTGATCGCCAGCCAGGCCAGTTTGACCCTAGTTATTAAAGCAAAATATATTAAGACAAATATACAATATACGAAATATATAACTTCATGTACTGAACAGTGTTTCTCTAACCATTCTTTGTTGACCTTGAGTTATAAAAGCAAATAATTTTAATTAATGAAACGAAATTTACCATTCTATTTGCCAAAAATTAGCAGTATTACTTACACGTTCCCCCTTTGATCCTTGTGTGCCTTGTCGTCCTTGGGTTCCAGGACGTCCCTAAAATATAAACATTGAGCAGTTGTTTATCAGATATTCTGTAAATGTTTTATGCATAATTATGACAATGGCCCTATTTACTGTATTCTAGAGACAAATAAACCGTCTGGACAAACGTGCATGGGCAAAGAAAACGCGGCAAACAGACGGATCATCCATTAAGACGAATTATCTCAGCAGACAGCATTTCGTCTACTCGGTCGAACTTGTGTGTGATCACTGGTTCGTCTAAATGACGGATGATCATATCCGTCTTTTGGTGTAAATGCGGCACTAGACAGGCATTATTTGTTCATTGCCAGTATAGACCGCGCCATTCTATCTACTGTAGTTCTTTTGGATAGTTCGTCTTCAGCATGTGTACATTAAGACGGATGATCCATTACGATGAGGCGTCTCGATGATGTGTTTCTATAGTATAAATCTGGCCAAACCCTCCTATGGCAAACTCAGCTTTAACCACAGTACATAGTTGCTGAATATTTGATCATAAATGAATTATTACTAAATTAATTACCCGGTACCAAGAGCAAATTTGTGAAAGTTCAAAAGCAGTAGCATTTTGAGTAATCGTCTTAACGAAAATTTCCGGATCAATTGAAGCATATAACCCCTCATAAATTAGCACTTTATAGAGCTGCCTCAATCTTTAATAAATCACTTTTATTTCGTCCTGGGATAGTCATGACTTGAAGTTGTCCTGACGGGTTTTAAATGAGGCAGGTCTATATATCTTTGTTGGGGGTCTAGCTATATACTTCCATTGACCCAAACTCATCGCGATTATCGAGAAATGGGTTTCTATTGTATTTCTATCGAGTTTCCAAACCTTCTCTTAACTATTGTTAATACGTAATTATTGTATACCAAAGATACAGTGTAAATATTTTGTACAAAACATAAATACATCATACCGAAGGACCTTCATTACCAGCTTCACCCTCAGTACCTGGAGGTCCATCAGGGCCCTAAATTATATTTATAATATATTATTAATTAATATTAACTAATTATTATAGAAATTATTACCTTTAACTAAAAGGGATGGACGAGACGTAGTTTAAACTCAGAGTTCGGTTTAGTTTAAGGGTTAGGTTTAGGCTGAGGTATAATATATAACTTTTTTATATAATTGCTATAAATATCTTTATTATTAGCATGACAAAATTACTGGATGCTGATTGGTTGAGAGGAGTACAATTATTTCATTAATTGTACTGCAGTACAATTAATGATTTTCCCAAAACAAACAAAATGGCGGAAATTTTGTCATGCTAATAATAAACAAACGGCGGCTCGTCCAATTTTGGCAAAATTTCCAAACATCACTCGTACTATTAATCCCTAATTGTACTCGCCATCGCATGATAACCTATACTTATTTTATTACAAGAGGGGCGCCTTGCAAAGTTCCTCCCGTTTCTGCATGAATGCATGACCTTACTGAGAGTTATTCCCAAAAAATATGACGTACGTTATTTTTATAATTGCAGTGATTTTTATAAACCTCCTGAAAATACTACTTTATAAACCCAGAAAGCAATCTTGAGTAAAGGAGTATACAGGAGTATAGCACAGTTCCGGCATCTATGCATAAACTTCCTGCATGTCCAACCTATTCTCTGCAAATTTTCGAACAACCTGCCCTAGAAACCCAAATATTTGACTGGTACATACTCCATTTCCAGGTGTTCCATCACGACCTTTGATTCCTTTTATACCTGATTGTCCCTAGAATGAAATATTTAATAAATTATCTTTAGATCCTGAAGGATGCAAATCCCAAAGGTCCCGAATTTGAGGTTTTGAAGTGTAATCTCATTCTCCTAAATCATATATTTTACTTCAGCATCATCACGTGAGTAAAATAAAGCAATTTCGCTCTGAATTATTTAAAATGAGTATGAGAGATCCCTTTAACAAGTCGGTGTAGTTGCCATTTATAAACAGTGCAGGTTTGCATAAGGACTTAGACAATGTTTCTTAGCTTGGTCTAATGTTTACCCCTATTACTTAACATTAAACTTGCAATACATACAGGTTCTCCAGCGGAACCAGAATCTCCAGGCGCACCAGAGTCACCTCTAGTACCCTAAAATGGAGAAAATAACAATGCTTATTCCATTGCAATGGATTTGTCCAGAAGCATGACCGGCAACACATGATGGATGATGGATGGAACTTTAGTTAAAACATCAAAGGACAAACAACTAATCCTAACACTAACCCTAACACTAACCCTAACACTAACCCTAACACTAATCCTAACCTCAACCCTAACACTAATCCTAACACTAATCCTAACCCTAATCCTAACACTAACCCTAGCACAAACCCTAACACTAATCCTAACCTCAACCCTAACACTAATACTAACACTAATCCTAACACTAATCCTAACACTAATCCTAACTCTAATCCTAACACTAATTCTAACACGAATCCTACCACTAATCCTAACACTAATCCTAACCTCAACCCTAACCCTAACACTAATCCTAACACTAATCCTAACCTCAACCCTAACCCTAATCCTAACACTAATCCTAACTCTAATCCTAACACTAATTCTACCACTAATCCTAACACTAATCCTAACCTCAACCCTAACACTAATCCTAACACTAATCCTAATACTAATCCTAACTCTAATCCTAACACTAATCCTAATCCTAACACTAATCCTAACCTCAACCCTAACACTAATCCTAACCTCAACCCTAACACTAATCCTAACACTAATCCTAACACTAATCCTAACCTCAATCCTAACCTCAACCCTAACACTAATCCTAACCTCAACCCTAACACTAATCCTAACACTAATCCTAACACTAATCCTAACTCTAATCCTAACACTAATCCTAACACTAATCCTAACCCCAATCCTAACCTCAACCCTAACACTAATCCTAACCTCAATCCTAACACTAATCCTAACACTAATCCTAACACTAATCCTAACACTAATCCTAACACTAATCCTAACTCTAATCCTAACACTAATCCTAACACTAATCCTAACCCCAATCCTAACCTCAACCCTAACACTAATCCTAAACTCAACCCTAACACTAATCCTAACACTAATCCTAACACTAATCCTAACACTAATCCTAACACTAATCCTAGCACTAATCCTAACACTAATCCTAACACTAATCCTAACACTAATCCTAACTCTAATCCTAACTCTAATCCTAACACTAACCCTAACCTCAACCCTAATCGTAACCCTAATCCTTAATCGCAACCCTAATCTTTGTGACGTAATGTCGAGATAGTAATATGGAAAGTCACCCAGAGCCTCGCTATAACACGTATACACGATGTATAGCGCGTACCATACGCAATATGCTGACATATCCGAGGCTCTACTCTACCAATACATAGATCTATAAATTAGCAAAGACGTGGGTAAGAAATGTTACTTTACCTCTCGTCCAGGTGGGCCAGATTGTCCTGGGGGACCAGGTGGACCCTAAATAACGCGATAAGAGATAATTTTGAAAAAAAGCATGCACGTGTGCGTTTTCCCAAGTCTAGCTTCGAAACTCACCAGTGCATTTTTTTTCAAATTGCAAGAGAATTGTAATAGAGGCCTTGTTAATTAGAGAGAAAAATTCCTTAGTGGAAATGTGAAGGAGATTTCAATTTTTAAAAATGGAAAAGTTGCATGTGAGCGTAGACTGCAGACATTGTTTTTAACACGAAATTTCTACATCTTTGTATTGTAGTACAACAAAATTGATGATTTCGGCATATCGAAAATTTCAATATACGAAGAATTCTGGTATATCGGAAATTTCGGCATATCGAAAATTTCGGTATGACTGAAAACTCATACCAATATTACATTAAATACTGGTATTTTCAATATATCGGTATACTGAATAGCTCTGTAATGAAGTTAATATCAATATAAAAAATAAAGTAATATACGTTAATAAACATACCTGTGGACCAGGTGGACCCGGAACGTATTGATATTGGCTTGGACTTGGACCTTTACCACGGTCATCGTCAGGCTAAACAAGGATCAACTCATCAAAATATAAATCTTCGCAGGAGAGTGCAAAATTAAGCAATTGCATCATGTTTCTTGGCTGCTGGTCATACGGGACATTCCAATTTTTTTGCCTTAAACCCCCAAGACCACGAAAGACAATATTAAACGCGAACAACGGCAACTGTTCTCAAAGTACTTTTTAATAAGCCGCTTTTTGTCGGGGTTTTTTACTAATTTTCGAAACGTTTCAAAATTCAAACATAAATATCTCGGCCAATATTGCGTGGGAATTGAAGTGATACACCAAAATTTAAGTTAGAATTAGAAAAATCTTTCGTACTTACATCAGGAATGAAAACGCCACCAGGACCAGCTGGACCTCGGCGACCTATATCTCCTTGGTCACCTTGTTCACCTCGGTCACCTTGTGGTCCCTATATAACATATTATATAATATAATAATCTCAGTTCATTTTGCTTTTTCAATGGTCGCGAGCTATGATCTATTAGAGGACAGACGAAGAATGACGTCATTTTAGTTACGTAATTTATTTGAGCCAATCGCAGCTCTATACATGGCGTGATTTAACGCCCTAAAACTTTTCGGCATGAGCTTAGTTAAGCCTCCTCAGTCCTCAACTTTCTTTACTATAGAAAACAAACAGATAATAATTTGCATTTGTCTGTTCATAATGCACAGAGGTCATAACATAATTGATCCCCGGCGGCTTGTGGGCCACTTTTTGGTGCTCGCCATTTTTGTGCCAAATTTTTACCAATTACAGTTATACCAAGCCTTAAATTATGCAGGAAATTCACCTTTCTATACAAGCTTGTGTATAAACTAATTAATAGAGTCTGCGGAGCAGGCTAGGGATTACATATAAATACTTGTCAGGGGCCAGTTGTTCAAAAGCCGGTTAGCCTAACCCTGGGTTAACGAAAATCTTCAAATCAATAAAGTTGAATATGTTTTTCCAGAAATCTTTTCTGGATCAATAGAAGTTATATTTTCTAAAGTTTTGAAACGAACGACCATGCAGAAATACATAATCCAAAACAGCGGGTTAAAATTTAACCCAGGGTTAGCGCTAATCGAGCTTTGAACAACCGACCCCTGGCGAGTTTATGTTTTCAATTACGTATTTACTCGTTTAAGTACCACCCCCCGATTAAGCGCTGCCCTG
Source organism: Trachythela sp. YZ-2020 (assembly GCA_016169945.1). NCBI lineage: Eukaryota > Metazoa > Cnidaria > Anthozoa > Malacalcyonacea > Clavulariidae > Trachythela > Trachythela sp. YZ-2020. Next base: position 3,823,771 of record JADLSH010000371.1, on the reverse strand, counting down.
GAATAAGCGCCGTACCTTCAGTTCGCCGTACCTATTTCCAACAACGCGGCGCTTAATTGAAACACCGTTAGAAGCACTCTAATTTTTTATCCTGTACATTGTTTTTAAGTTCAAAGTGAGCATATTTCAATGCCCTGTCATTTAACTCTCTCTTTCCAGAACTTTGGAAATGTGAAGGCAGATACAAATATAATATTTTTAAGGAGCGCCGCCCTCAAGTAAATGCGGCGTCAGAAACACTAAAACACTAACGCTCAAACGAGTAAATACAGTATGCGTGTACGTGTTTGTTTGTTTGTTTGTCTGTTAGCAAGATAACTAAAAAATATCAAATGCTAATGGACATAGACCAAGGACAAGACGATTAAAGTTTGGTTCAATTTGGATGGAAATTGGATGAGAAATTTACAAAAGTTTCTCTTGCTTTCCCGGGCTGAAATTAACTGAATGTGTAACTTGTGCATGACTTCATTTGCTGGCGGAGGAATGCAGTCTCTGAGTGCCTTCTAGTAATGTATATATTATAGTAACATACTGAAAGGTGCAACTAGTTGGACTAAATCGATTAACTGAATTCAATAACCTACCCTTGTACCAGTAGTGCCTTGTCTGCCTTCAGCACCTGGAAAACCTCCTACACCCTAAAATAAAGAAACATTCGAGAATATTGTTAGACCCCCCAAACACACTATATTTTAAACGATCTTACTAGTTAATATAATCCACCTCTTTTTGTTCTGAACGAAAAATAAGAATGTTTAAAATAGATTATTTTGAAGAATTTTGTTGCCATGGTTTGTTGTTAATTGTATCATTCCGTTAAATTTATCATTGCAACCATGTAACGCCAAACACGTATACACAAGGTCAGGGATGGATTTACTGGGAGTTTCCATTCAGTAATACCGATTCTGATTTTCATAGATTTCGTTTACATGTAAATGAGGAAGTGAAAAAATAAGTTGTACTTTACCGGTCGCCCTTTGTCACCTTTTGGTCCTTTCCCTTTAAAAAATAAGAAAATATCAAATACAAATAGAAATGAGAGGGCCCAATTACACTTTCTATGCCTCTGATTTAGTACATAACGGTCAAATGTCTACTTGAAATTTTATGAAGAACATGTTACAAAAGCAAATTCGAAATACAGTAAAAACAGGTACTTAGGATGAAATAAGGCAGAGTAGATTCGTAATTGCTTCTAATTTCTACTGTTTAGTACCTATTTAGTGTTTTAATAATCACCATAATTATTAGTGTTTACATTGATAATTGCTGAAGATCCTCGTTGAGTACAAGAAAGAGTATATTTTTCAATATGCACTAATATTAAGTTAGGTATGTAGCAGCTTGTAACTGCCCTTAGAACTTGCTCTCAAATAAATTGTGATTTTTTAAAGAACCAGCCTGAAGTGATTCTTGTATTTTAGGTGCTTAATTGCCTAAATGTCAGGTTGGTGGTTTTTAATTCACTGGTTCCTTTATGAGGGTTTTTACTGTGTATATGGGTAGATTAAAACAATTGCAATTTACCAGTACCTGAATCTCCACCACCACCACCACCGCCGCCACCGCCGCCACCGCCGCCACCACCACCACCGCCACCGCCACCAGATGAACCAGATTGAATAACTCTAGTGGTTATTTCAAAAGGCCCAGCTGATACAAGCTTAGGAAAATCTTCATAATAAATATAATCCTTGGAGATCTGTCCACCATCTATTCGTGCGCCGGGGCCAACTGCTATAGGATGTATATCCATTCCCGGGAAAGATTCACTTATAGAACTCAGGTCAGCTGATCCTGAAGATGAAGCACCGTTGGTTAACAGAACCACAGATTGTTTAGCACCAGAACGACGACTCTGACCAAACATCCGGGAAGCATATTGTATGGCTACATCTTTACGATTACCCTTACCACCACCATGTCCCAATCTCTGAATAGCACTATTGATAGTAGTGCTTGAAATACCATCACTAATTCTCACCACAGACTTTGCTGTATCGCTATAACTAAAGACACCCATACGAACATCATTATTCCCAAGTTTAAATCCACCAGCGAATTGTTGAGCAAATGATTTAATTTGTGCAAAAGAGTCCTTCGTTTGATCTCCATCTGGAATACCAAGTAGAATGTCCATTTTGCCTGCACTCGCTTTAAACGTACGTGTAAGACCTGTAGAGAAACAAAGATTACGAGTCGAATTGAAAAGGTTCTAAATCGAGTCATGAGAATTATGAATTATGTGCGTAAACGTACCAAAGAAATAGGGAAATAACTTAAGGCAATGTTATACGGGGCAATTTTTTCTCCATTTTGCAATGTGCTCACATAAAAACGGTTTCACTTTACCGATATTTTCATTCTAATTCATTTCTTTGTTGCCCCCTGGGTATGTTTAGTAAGAAAAACTCCCGGCAAAGTACCTATCGGCAAACCTGGGCCATGTTCACAATTGTTCTGCAAATACTTTTTACACACAGTAACATGGCTCCGTGTCCGAAATTGTGTTGCAAGTTGCAGCAAAAATTGCCTCGTGTAACTTCTATCCTTGTCCAGATCAGCCGAAGGGAATTTTTAAACTACGAAGTACGAAAAAGACATTGTCTGAAGGAGAACAGAGTATATCAGAGACACCGTAGTATATCAGAGACATTACTTCAATATATAGTCATAGTTAAAAAAAGTTACAACACTTTGGCTCGATTTATTGAACTAGAAATTCCTTGATCATCCGTGAAGACGCATCATCCGGGTGACTAGCTATCCGTGTAAACCAGTGAGCTCCATATATATCTGGAGTATGAACTCACGTCCAAAAAGTGAAGCCAAAGACGGCGGTGTTTGACTTCGATTTAAAGAATAATATTATGGTTTATTATTAGCGATACGATCTGTTAGAAAAATCTGGAATTAGCTGAGAAATATGGTATGAAAACGTTTACGACGTTTATTTTGGACGTCAATTTCCGCCATCTTGGCTTCACTTTTAACATAGGCCGAACATCAGAAGTTCTTACTCCAGATATATATATATATATATAGAGCTCACTGGTGTAAAAGAGAATAGCGCGATCTACACTGGTAATGATTCTGGAAACAAATCATGACTGAACTGAAATACATTACAATATTCGTTCATCAGAAATTAAACTGGACTAATCATGAAGATAGACGTACTCGCCAATTTAAAACCCTTATGTTAAAAACGGCAAATAACATGGTCCCGAGTTATCTATCCAGTACATTCATTGCTACTTCGTCGATACACGAACATAACTTGCGAGGCTCTAATCAGAAATATTTTGTCCCTAGACCCTTGACTGAATCTCTGAAAAAGAGCTTCTCGTATAGGGGTGTAATTTTGTGGAATAGTTTACCAGTCGAAATTACTAGGGCTCAGTCACTTGCTTCTAAGTGTTTATATCAACGTTTTATAGTTGTAACGTAATAGATACTTTGTAGTAATAGATACTTTGTAGTTTTATAATTATATTACTGTAATTATTTCCATGTTTTTTGTATACTTAACTTTGTAATTAGTTTAGATGAATTAGATTTAATAATCACACGTCTCCATGGAAGAGCACGTGTTTTTAAAATTGTGAAATGGATCTCAATCAATCACATTTTCATGTGGTTCGTCTAATACCGTATTTATACTCATATAAAGGCTTCTTTACGCTGCACCCGTATCGTACCGAAATGTTGCATCTTTCTTTGTTTCTTGCATGAGCACTAGGGTAACACTATTAATGACTTCGACACAAAAGAAAATGCTACGGTTCGTTACGATACGTTTGTAGTGGAAAACGGCCTTTAGATGGATCAAGATGAGCTACAGTACGCACGCAAGTTCGCATGCAGTGACATACGAACTACACAGATAGTTCGCCTTCACGGATGATCCATATGTTTGCCGCATTAACACACCGACGAATTATAATGCGAAATAATAATTTAATTCCACGCATCACACATCGAACCACTTGTGCTAAGGGACCGGTCATAAAGTATGTGTACTGGGGGGGTGGAGGGTAAGTTGGGGGGGGGGTACGAAATAAATTATCTAACCTTTGGGGGGTATGAGACGAATTACGACATTTGTGGGGGGTACGAAACAAAAAATGAGTCTAATACTATGTCTATTGAGTGTATGTTCTTATAATTTTTTTGGTGGGAGGGTGATTGGTTGGGTGGGGGGGGGGGGGGGTACGAAACATTTCATCACCTTTGAGGGGTGTATTAAATATTTTCCGACGCTTTTCGGGGGGGTGCCAAATTTTATGGTAGTATTTTGGAATACCCTCCACCCCCCAGTACACATACTTTATGACCGGTCCCTAATATGCGTTAAAGCCATGGACAAACAAGGAAACATTGTTGCAAGACTAGTTTTTCTAGCCAAGCTTCCTGAATTTCGTTTCCGCAACCAAAAATCAGACTTGGGAAACAAAATATATTTCTGAATTTGTTGGGGGAATACTTCTGCGACTGTGTTTCCAAGAATGAGCAAGTGGGGAAATATTCTAGGAAGCATCGGAATTTTCAAATGCTTTCGCTACACTGTTCCCTAGTTTGCCCAATGCTTTAACTTATTTCCAATTCCCTACCTGGTACTATAGAAGACGAAGCCATTCTATGGAGATTTGTTTCAAGATGTGAAATATCAGTAGCCGGTAGATAGAAATCTTTTTTGGGATCACTTGCGATGGATTTCAATGGTGATTTATCCGCGTCACCACCAATTGGAACAGGCATGATAGAAACACCTTGATACTGAAGTTGTCTGGAGGCACTTTGCAACTGTTTGTCCGTGCCCGTCTCTGAGCCAGCCCCAAATACAAAATACTTGCTAGAACCTGACCTGCCACCACTTGCTGAAGTGAACATCTCGGAACCCGCCAGCTTTAAGGCTTCGGGAACGTTCGACCGACTAGATTTAAAATTCATACCATCAAGTCTCTGATTCAGTGCCTGTGAGGAAATTCCTTCAGATAAAGGCATGACAACTTCAGCACTGCTACCATACCGAATGATACCAACATTTGTATCGCGCTCGGACAATGGGTACGAGCTCGTTACTTTCTTAACAAAATTTTTGAAGCCATCAAAACCCTTGGAGCCAAGTTCTGTAGTCGAGGGAACAGCAAAGACCAAATCGATTGGACCTGATTTTGGACCTGTGAATAAAGATATTTTGATACCTTATTACTCATGTGCATTTAGCTATTTACTTTTCCGATATTGAGTTACAGTGAGCTTGACATTATTTCACGCAAGGTCAGAAATACAGACGCAAATTGTTCTATATAATTATACTTGTTTCATATACGTACACATATGTCTAACGCACAGCAAATGAAAACGCTTCGAAAGCGTCGTCTAATGCAGGAATCTTTATCAACTATCTCACAATGAATAGTTTGTGATCAAAGCTAGTGCCCAGGATCTAGGCCGGGTGACAAACGAAAATTGGAGATCCGCGAAAAACCGAAGGGCAAACCTAGAGTTGCCAGGGCACAGGTGCCCCAGCAACTAAATAATATTTTCGTGCACAATATACAGTATTAAATACATTAATTGAATATTATTTACACAGCGTATTTACATTAAAAATAATCAAAATGTCATCAAACCAAGTGAGGAAACATTTGATATCCTAATGATCTGTACGCATTATCTGGCTTTGAGATATAAAACACTGATATCTGTCATTTTCATCATACGATTAAAATATTAATGTTTCTGGAATATAATTACTGTTCTAAAATGAAATACAATACAATATAATAAATCTTTATATATTTATATGGAAATACGGAAAATGGGGGGACATTACTATCCTCTATAGGCCAAAAGCATCATACATTTAAATAATCCTGACTGGAAAGTTTTGAAATCGCGCAACCAAGACTTTGAAAATTTAATAGTAAATGTACAGAGGAATCAAAATTGCGCGCCCGATATCTCGGCGATACAAACTTTCCAGAGTGGTACATTTTGAAACCTTACACTGTTTTGAAGTGATTCCCGTGTTTGGTGTTTCTTTGTGTGTTTATAAATTTCCAGATTCATCAAAATTTAATAGCAATATCATGAGTATTTCGCTTTATTCTGTAATACAATTATCACAACACACCTTTATCCAAATTACAGAAGGTCACGCAGTTTCGCTTTAATAAAGTATCATCAAATTATTTGAAATCAAGAATTATTGCTGTTTGCGCAAAATCACAGCGCAACTTTTATAGAACGAATGTGCGTAGACTTGCTCCAAGTCTGTCTCTTAAAGGGGTTTTTATTGGGGAGTTATAAAGGATTGGGGAGCCGAGTTATAAAAGGCGCACGAAGTTATAAAGGGCGCACGAAAATGCGGGCGGGAGGTTAAAGGGATTTTTATTGGGTGTAGACAATAAGTGTAGACATGCCTCACAGCACAATCAAGAAAATTGTCAAACTGGTGCCGGTTTCTTAAACTGTTCAACGCTTTTAACAAATGGAAATCTTTCTAACCTTTATTATGATGGAAAGAGAATTAAATGGAACGGAGATTTGACTTTATTGAAACGAATAACATCCGAAATCTTTCGTCTTGAGGGAAAATGGTCTTCGCCTGGCGGCAAAAGAAAGAAATTCGAAAGCTCTAATACCGATCTCAGTTTTACATGGTATCCGGACAAACAAAACTCGTTGATCTTTCAAGGTAGGGGTGGTGACACATTACAGAATGTTTGTATAAGATTTTGCGAGGATTCAATCCCGATTTCGGCTGTTGGAATATCAGCAGAAACGTCCAAACATTTACCTTATCTTTACATACGTCCAACATTTACATACAACCTTATCTTCCTACAAACACCCTGCAAGCAATTTATCGTGCGTTGATACAACCCTACTTTGATTACTGTTCTCCATTATATGGAGTTTGCGACAAACAATTGAAAGACAAACTCCAAAAGTTTCAAAATCGTGCAGCGAGAATTATAGCTGGCACGAGCTACGAGACCAGATCTGCTGACGTTCTTCGATCTCTTGCTTGGGTAAATTTGGATACAAGGCGATGTACAACTAAATCTATACTGTTGTACAAAGTCTTGAATGATTATACTGGACCTAATTTGAAAGAGACATTGATCAGAAGAAATCTGATCCAAACTAATTATAACCTCAGAAATGGTCACACTGATTTGGAATAGTCTTAATCAATTTACTCTTTTAAGAATTTATTGAAACAGAGTATTAACTGTAATACTTTGCAATCCATGGGTCACACCAAAATATTACTTATGTACTATTGTATATATATTTATGTAAATATCTTGTAAATAGCTTTCTATTATTTTTTTCTTGTAATTTTTAATTGTTTGACGCCCCTCGTGGAAATCAACTAACCGTTGACGAGGCCAGCGTCATTAAATAAAGTTTTACTACTACTACTACTACTACTACTACTACTACATATTCAAGCTAAGAAATATGGAAACGTCAGATCGGACCCATCTGTGTGTGAATTATTAAATAAATCTGATTGTGGCTGTCAGTGCGGCGTATTGACTGCCGAACTTGAGGGGGTCAAGCTTGACATGATTATTATGAATCGAAAATATCTGCATGCAGCGATTAACGCTCGAGAGAAAGGCGAAATTGCTTGCCTTAAAAAAGATCTTGATAATGAAAGAGAAAAGCGTGAGCGACTTGAGAGCGACATAGCTATTTTAGTCAGTGGAAGAGATCAAGAGATATACGAACTGAATAAGACTATTGTCTCCCTTGAGCATAATCTTAAGGCAGCTGAAGTAAACAAAGAATCGTTAGAGGCAACAATTATGCACATATTTTTAGACAAACATTTGAAACCAAATCAATGTAAAATCTCTCCAAGTTTAAATCGGCCCAACGAACACGAGTTTAAATCGGCCCAACGAACACGACCAAATTAATTATGGCTGTTCAGTTGAGGTGCTCTCTCCTTCGCAGAGGCTCCTGGGTACGAGGATGACGCTAATATTGGATAATAAATAAAAGAATGCGCTAAATGGTAATAATGAGGAAACCGTACTCGATAGCGGCGTTTTGTTTATTACCATCTAGCGCATTCTTTTATTTATCATCCAATATTAGCGTATCCTTTTATAATTTCTCTCCAAGCCTCTGCGAAGGAGAGAGGTTGAGGTGAGTAAACTGATATGCGCCAAAACAAATTATGTCCGCACAAAGCTAAACACAACGCCCGAGTGGCTGTCATCAGTTCCGTGTAGCAACGAGAAATTAAATTTGAACATTGTCAACGATGACGATAATAATTTAATTAAAGCAACTGAGGACCACCAACATTGTACACCCCCAACACAGCCACCAGAGTGGATTAAAAAGCTACCACTGATCGAAATATCAAAACCACCGATCAAGATAAATGCCTCTAATCCAGCTACGAGTAAATCTAATGTCCTACCGGGACAAATGCGGGAAGTTTCATTAAACGATTTGGTACTGGACAACGTCACGAACGAAATAGATACCCCAAAAGCAAACAGTCAAATTCTAGTAAGAATTACAAACCGTACGTATGGAAATCAGCAAATTAAAAAAACTTGCGAAAGACAACGAAATTTTAACAATTTTAATAACTTGATTTATCTTACACCAAGTAACTCGCAATCTACTTATGCTGCGGCACAACCTTCAACTTTATCACAAACCTTTAACCAAGTACCGTATAACTTTGCTCCTCGGATAATGCTTTCAAATACGATGTCCCTTGTGCCTAAACTAGTGGAAATACAAGAGTTCTTGCTACGAAAACGCGTTGACATTGGTCTCATTACGGAGACTTGGCTCAACGACAATATTAGTGATTCCATTGCAAATAAAGGCGGTTATAACCTTCACAGGAAAGATAGATTAACCAAGCAACACGGTGGAGTTTGTATATACCTCAGAGATGGTATTATGTATGAAGTACCTGTCAAGATCATGAAATGTTTTGGTTAAAGCTTAACCCAAAACGACTACCTCGGGGTTATTCATGTCTTATTGTTGCTGTGGTTTACCATCCACCGGGGGCAGACTCCCAACTAATTACGAACCATCTCTTCCAAAGTTTATCTGCAGCAGAGTCAACGTTTCCCAATTGCGGACTCATTGTAGCCCACGTAGACTCATTGTTGCAGAAGACTTTAACCATCTTAATGTAGGTAGTCTGCAACGTCATTTCAATTTAAAGCAGTTAGTCAAATCGCCTACAAGGAACCAAGCCACCCTCGATTTAATCCTTACTAACATGGCTAAATTCTTCTCACAACCCGAAATCAATCCACCTTTCGGGCTTTCAGATCATAGCACTGTATTGTTGAACCCAAAAGAACGCACTCCCGCTATGTCCACAAGGAAACAAATCCTCATCCGAGACAAAAGACAGAGCAAAAAAGATCCACTTGCTCGATACTTTGCTAGCTTAAATTGGTCCTTACTGATGGACCAAAAGGATTGCGAATGTATGTTATCAGTTTTTGATGAAACAGTAAAAATAGGAATGAACAACATTATGCCTATAAAGTCTATGAAAGTTTATCCTAGAGACGCACCCTGGATGACTATAAAGCTTAAATAACTTATACGTAATTACGACAGCTAGCTTTCCACTCCAACAATGACGGTAGTGAATATAAAACTTTGAGGAACAAAGTGAATAGAGAAAGGAAAACTAGCAAAGCAAAGTTTTATTCATCAAAAGTTGAAAACTTGAAAGGTAAAAACCCTAAACAGTGGTAGAAAGAAGGTCAATAGGCTGATTGGAGCGACAAAGACAAACTCAAGTGACCTACTAAATAAACTACAGGCAATTCAAGAGCTACAAGATATGCCACGCAGGGACATTGCAAATAAATTAAATGCCGCATTTTTAGAACCTCTTCAAGCTTTCCACCTACTTGACCCTACTACAGTACGCGTACCTTTAGAAAATGATTCCGACATCCTACAACTTCCTGTTTATCGAGTTTACAATTGATTAACACGTCTAAACATACATAAATCTTGCGGACCCGACGGGATTTCAAACTGGTTGCTAAAGGAATACGCTGAGATCTTAGCAGAGCCTGTTACTCATATTTTGAACGCTTCATTCAAAGAGCAGAAAATTCCAGGTAACTGGAAACTCGCAGACGTAACTCCTATCCCTAAAGTTAAGAAGGTCAGTGACCCCAAAAAAGAACTCCGGCCGATCTCCCTTACTTCGTCATTATCCAAGATTACTGAAGACTTTGTTGTGACTGATTACATTAAACCATCTGTAATTAGACTCCTGGACCCAAAACAATTTGGAACTGTACCTGGCTCGTCCACAACTATGGCCCTAATTAGTATGCTCCACAAATGGCTGGGCGACACCGATGGTACTGGCGCCAGTGTTCGAGTGATGCTTTACGATTTTCGTAAAGCCTTTGATTTCATCGATCACTCCCTGCTTACAACCAAATTAAATCAACTAAATATTCCGAACAGCATTTTTAATTGGATAGTAAGTTTCATCACCTGTAGATCACAGAGAGTAAAGATAGGATGTGACTGCTTTTCAGATTGGGATGTAGTAAGGTCAGGGGTGCCTCAAGGGGCAAAATTGGGCCCCTGGCTGTTTTTAATTATGATAAATGACCTTTCTACTTCCCATCCTTTTGATCTATGGAAGTACGTTGACGACTCAACTGTTTCGGAAACTATACAGAAAGGAGAACAGAGTTGCGCTCAGTCGGCTGCAAATGATATGATATGATATTTTATTACCTTTCCCCAAAGTTGAGGCTTTTCAAAGATAATTACATTACATGAATTAATATTATATATATATGTATGATAACTATAACTGCTAAAAATAACTAATTGATCAACTAATATTACAAATATAAAATAATTAATGTATGAGTAGAAAAACTACTTGTTCAAAAACTCTTTCAGTAACTTTTGTCTCAAACAACGTTTGAAGGAATGAACTGACTGACTAAGTTTTAAATTAGTATCTAAAGAGTTCCACATGCAAATGAAGTTAACGAATGGTCTAAAGTGAATCTTTTCCAGTTGAACTGTGACAAAACTAAAGAACTTGTCATTAACTACAACAGACAAAATAAAGAAGAAATTCATCCACCGGTACTGATTGACGGTCAGCCAATCAGAAAAGTAACAAGTGTGAAACTTTTGGGACTAATGCTCAACTCGTATCTTACGTGGAACAATCATGTTGAATATTTAGTGAAGGGTGCCTTTACTTTTTGATTCAGCTTAAACGGTCCGGGGTAGATACCGCTGAAATAGTGCAATACTATTGTGCATGCATACGCTCAACATTGGATTACGCCTGTCCTGTTTCTCAAGGCATATAATCAATTAAATAAGAAATGTACATTTTAGGTTGACGAAATTTTTAAACGTTTTTTATAAGGAAATTTTGTAAATATAATAATTTACGGGTATTTTAAGATTAGTAGAACCTTTAAGATCTTAGAGTAAATTACCTATGTAATAAGTCACGCAATTCAGTTCTTACTGCCATGTGATCTTAATTTTAATAAATCAATCAATCAATCAATCAGAGTTATAAAGGATTGGGGAGTTATAAAAGGCGCACGAAGTTATAAAGGGCGCACGAAAATGCGGGCGGGAGGTTAAAGGGATTTTTATTGGGGAGGTATAAAGGATTGGGGAGTTATAAAAGGCGCACGAGGTTATAAAGGGCGCACGAAAATGCGGGCGGGAGGAAATTAAGGCGTGCGGGATGGAGGCGAGAAAATTGGGAGAGGAGAGACAAGTCTGTCTCTTAAAGGGGTTTTTATTGGGGAGTTATAAAGGATTGGGGAGTTATAAAAGGCGCACGAAGTTATAAAGGGCGCAGGAAAATGCGGGCGGGAGGTTAAAGGGATTTTTATTGGGGAGTTATAAAGGATTGGGGAGTTATAAAAGGCGCACGAAGTTATAAAGAGCGCACGAAAATGCGGGCGGGAGGAAATTAAGGCGTGCGGGTTGGAGGCGAGAACATTGGGAGAGGAGAGACAAGTCTGTCTCTTAAAGGGGTTTTTATTGGGGAGTTATAAAGGATTGGGGAGTTATAAAAGGCGCACGAAGTTATAAAGGGCGCACGAAAATGCGGGCGGGAGGAAATTAAGGCGTGCGGGATGGAGGCAAGAAAATTGGGAGAGGGGAGACAGACTTGTTTCCCTTGCAGCGCGCCAAATTTACCGGTTGATTTTTCCACCGGAGGCGGGGCCAGTAACCTGCTGATTATTCGGAAATAGATTAAATATAAGCTGTCATCTGTAGCTTCGGTAGTGAGAAAATAATCACAGCTAGTGGCGAACTGAAAGTGTTTGTTTTCGTCTGAGGCTTAGAATGAGATCTATAAAGGATGCTATTGTGTATGAAGCGACAAAATGCGGCTACAAAAGACCAGCAAAGGCAAGTGGCAGAAACATATCATTCTGAGCGAGATGTTTTCATGTCTGCGCGTGTTTTCATGTCTGCGGATGTTTTCATGTCTGTCGAATATCATCACCGCAAGGCACAAACTTGTCAAACCACTTTCGCGCCGAATTTATAATCGAATTTATAATTTTGCAGTCTCTGATATACATGAATTTGCTAATGAGCATAACATGAAGCTCAATCCTAAGAAATGCTTGTAAACTTCCTACATAACCCCAATTTCTTACTCCGACCAATCCAAATTGGTAACAATATTATTGAACGTGTGACAACGTATAAATCTTTGGGTGTCATTTTGAGTAGCGACCTAAAATGGAATCCTCATATTGAATACATTGTTAAGAAGGCCAACAAAAAACTATACCCTTTAAGAGTCCGAAGAGCTGGGGTCGACCAAAAGAGTTTACTGAAAGTGTACCTGTGCACACAGTAAGACCGGTACTTGAGTACGCCGTTCCTATTTGGCAAAAAATTCCGGATTATCTATCGAAGGAAATTGAGTCGGTGAAATCATATGCAGAGGCCCTGAATTTTGCACAACTACCAACTTTAAGCACAAGAAGAGTCCAAATATGTCAGAAATACATGGCCAGAATGAGGCGAGAAAACCTGTTGTTCCTGACCATAATATTAATTTGAGACAGAACACTGATCGATCTTATCTATTTAATAATGTTACTGATTGTAGAACAATTAAAGCTCAATCCTTTTTTACATTTAAATAGTACTTAATATGTTAAGATTTTTAATATGTATGATAAATTGTAAATAATTATGCATGCACTATTTACTATTTTGGTAAATGCCTAATGATTTTAACTCTTGTAAATAGCCTAGATTCTAAAGCATATTCATGTACTATTTTATAACTTATTTCTATCCATTGTAAAGTACTCGTTAATTCAGTTTTTTGTAACTGCAAGAGAGTTCTAATAAACTATTATTATAATCGGATTCAAATTCCTGCAAGGGAAACAAGTCTGTCTCTCCTCTCCCAATTTTCTCGCCTCCCGCCTGCCCGCCTTAATTTCCTCCCGCCCGCATTTTCGTGCGCCCTTTATAACTCCCCAATCCTTTAACTCCCCAATCCTTTATAACTCCACAATAAAAAACCCTTTAAGAGACAGACTTGGAGCAAGTCTAGTCTAGAATGTACGCTGCGAGGTTGCCTTCTAACATAACATGTAATTTAATACCAAACATACATATGCGATTACCTGCGGACAAGACAACGGACATAATGGACATTTCATATTAAGATGTCCACACGTTTGCACATGTTCCATCAAAAACAAATACCTAAACCGCTTTAAAGAGAACAAATAAGTGCACATGCGTGTGTCTTTTCATTAAATTGCTGGTGCGAAAACATAACATTTCGCGTAAAAATATACAATAATCTTGCTCAGGGGTCAGTGAACCCTATCGCCTATTTAAGCGGCGAGCGGTACACGTTTGATTTAAACAAGTTCTTGTGACCGAAGTTTTATTACTGAGAAGATGAGAACAAAATAGCTTTAAATCAATCATTTTAGTATGATTTCATTAATACATAATTAAATATGGAGATTTATAGAAATATAAAGAGAAGTTTAGAAGTTACTCGCGGTATCAGATAAGAAATACCACCTGTGAATAGAAACCACGATTAGTGAACAAGGACTCATTCATAAGGAAATCATGATTTTCGCACATACACACAAACAATAAACGTTTAAAATACTCACTGTAAACAGAGGCAACGTGTAGAATAGCCTGCAAGTGTTCATAGATGATTTTTTAACATGCTTCAATGTAGACGGAATAATAGGCTCTTTTAATAACAAAATGTTCGACACTTTTGCGCAGATTGTCGATGAACTATACACACACATACTCCTTTAATTTTAAAATCAACACGATGGTTTTACAAAAACTGAATCCAAAACCAGCAGTAGAGTAATTACTGCATCTACGACTGTTGTATAACTGGTATATTAAGGCGCGCAATTTTGCAAAGTCAGTAAGAATTCAGTGTGCTCTTTTAAATACAATTCGCTTAATAGTAACTTTCCAAGCGCTTCAAGGAGATAATTCGGAAAATAAATAACTATAGCAATTACGTTTAGGATGAAAACGTGCGAAAACAAAAAAGCGCATTTATTGAAAGATACAGTAAATAATAAAGTACTATAATAAAGATAATATTTAGAAGACATGTCTTACCAGCTTGTGATGCTACCAATGAGACGGTTAACGCCAGTACCAAGACTGTACTAAGAATTCTCATCACTGCTACTGGAAGCCAAACTGTTCCTCAAATAAATTAATCTCCTTTTGAGAAAAAGGCAAAGCGTTAAGAGGAACGACTAGCGACCAGGTTTTGGAGACGTGTCTGTTGCCGTATGCGTGACTTGCACCCAGGCGCAATTTGAGATGAAAGCACACGCAGTGAGCTAATTGGAATATTTGCTGCCGAGCCTTAGCGAGGCAGCACACTATTCTTGACATTCTCTCGTGTCCAGTCTTTTTGGCCGAGTTATGTAAAGTCAACCTTATCTCGCTCGATTTATCAAAATTTTCTCGAAATGGATGTTCGCGGTTGCGCAAATATCATGTTATTGAGAATATAGATTGAGATCAGAAATTCAGAATTCAGAAAAGCAAACCATGTAGTATTTGTATCAATAAACGGCTTTTAGTTAAAATATAAATCGTGTGTATATTTACATCATATTTATAAATCGTTGGTGTAATCATAGACAATCCAGAAGACATTGTCTATGGTGTAATGCATCGATCGTGGGTATATTTACATCGCACTGATTATAGTTCAGTTTATACATCGCAAGAAAGGTCTAGCTCGAGGTATATAATGTATATTTATACAAGGAGACAAGAAAGTTCGAGGTATTAAAGGAAATAAAGCAGTTTAGTTACATCGCAGAATGTACTGTCAACAAACTTATTAAATAGCACATCGCTCGCGTCTATATAGACTAGCTAGCTATCGACGTTCATGGAATCATAGGTATATTTACCTCGATATTTACATCGCAGAATCACCAGAATGTACTGTCAATGTCATGGGTGGAGGCATTTTAATAGCACAGTTTTAATAGTAGGGGATAGAGGCTATAAATATGTGCAAGAAGAGTGAATTGTTTCTCTTTAATTTAATATTAAATTTAGTTCCTTAATGTGGGGGATTAGACAAGCAAATAACCCCCAGGGCCCAGGGGTGTTTTGTGTCAGCACTTTGATCTTTTTTGTCCATAAGAGGGGGGGGAGGGAGGGGGAAATGGAATGGCCCAATATCCAACAGTCGAGTCACAGTATAGAGACGACCAGTAGGGCCACTCGGCGATGCAACATGTAGCCGGCTTTTTATGCAAAAAATATGCAGTTTACTGGCCAGGAAAGTTAGTCCAGCTTGCTTATTGGCCAGAAAAAGCAATTGACTGGCTGCCAATGCGTAATGAGCGGCCACACAAAATTTCAAATGAGTGGCCCTACTGCCACTGGTCGTCTCTATACTGTGGTCGAGTATTGAATAACATAATACCATGATGACCTCAGGTTCTTTTGTCCTCACTGGTTGATTTATCACTAAATTCCCTTGTTGGCGAGGAGATTCAATTTATTTCCAACACTTTATTCTGATTATTGTGGTTACTAACCAGATAGACTGCACATGCATAGTTAAAATAACTTGGTACTGCAAGCTGTCAGTTGAACATAAGCATATATATAAAAGTCAGCACCTCGTGATTAAATGTCCCCTGAAACTTTAGAAAGTTTGTGCAGTTTGAGAACTACAGAGGTCCTTCATTTGATGACACTCAACCAACGTGCATCCCAATATGTCCAATCACTGTCTCTTCGCAGGCAGAAAATGGTTTTCATGAGAGGCAACAATTACCTCTCAGACTTGCTTGGGCTCTAACAATTCACAAGAGCCACAAAGCCCCGTACAGACGAGCAAGTTTTCCTTGACAAGTTCCTTGTCGAGTTTACTTGTTCGTGTGTACGGCAAACAAGTTTTTTTCCATCAATTTTTCCTTGACAAGTTTTACGAGCCCGTACGTGTATTAACGACACAAGTGAATACTTCATGTTTATAGTGGCAATGGCCGCTCGACTAGATCGAAAATAAGTGTGCAGTGGCGTACTCAGCATTTCCTTGTCAAGTTTTCCTTGTCGGCCGTACACACGACCAGTGGCAGTTTCCCTTGTTCGAAAGCTGGCATGACTAGCTTTTGAACAAGGCTACTTGTCAAGGAAAACTTGTCAATTTTTTGCCGTACACACGGGCTAATAAAACTTGTCAAGGAAAACTTGTCAAGGAAAACTTGCTCGTCTGTACGGGGCTTAACATTGCCAAAGGGCAAAGGCCTGGATTGATAGTGGCAATTAAATCCGAGAGAACTGCTGGAGTGTCCTATGTTGCAATCAGTAGAGTGAAAACACTATCATCCTGTGTCATTGAACCTATGACATATGAAAGATTAACAAGCTTAAAATCCTCAGCGAATTTGCAGTACAGGCTTGAAGAAGAAAACAGGCTAGATAGTTTGGCACAGACTACATGCAACGTGTTTAACTCTTCAAACCATTCTGGTTAAATCATGTAAAGGACTTCAGTTGTGGATCCCAGTTAAATATGCATATACCTCAATGTACATGTGCAACTCACTGTTTCAATTAATTTATATTATTAATTATCACAATTTTGTATGGAATTCTATTGTTGGCAAGGTGGAGAATGGTATTAAAAGTGTAAATATATCTTAATTTTATAGTAAACATTTCAGTTCGTTCTTACACTCAATCCCACTTCCCACCATTTGTTTAACCCCATGCCTGTTTTTGTAACCTACATACTGTATCCTAACAAATTTTATCATTTTCTTTATAGATCATTGACCATTCCAATGTTGGAAAAAGGATCAATATTAACTCTGCCAAGGCAAAGTGGCAACAACAAGGGATGCAATTTTCAACACTCCAAAATTTCAACAGCAATGGATTAATTGTACATCAACAAATACTTGCACCTTAAACTTTGTGACAACCGATCTATGCTAAGACTGCATACTACTCCTGATTTACACTTAAAGAAATAATATACGATTCATGGATTCAATTATGGATTGATTTACCAAACTGGATACAGCATATTTGCCATATATTCTATGTGATGAACAGTATATGGGACTTACTTCAAGAAGTTATTTTATATACGCCGTGGAACTTACTACATACTGGTGAAAATTCAAGGGATCTATAAACAACAAAAGCATTATCTGTATGACTTCAACAAGTGGATAAACATTATTTTGGTTTTCAGTATATTGGTACACAGTACAGTGTATATGTATGTGAAAACATGAAAACAATCAAAGACAAAGTACAGTATTTACAAACTATGGAAAACCAAACAATTTGGGCTTATATATTTAGTTTGTGCCGGTTTGTTGGTATTAATTATTTTTAATTAAACTGATGAGAAATTTCGTAATGACAGTGATTTACCATTTGTTTACCAACAGCTGTGCAAAACATTCCTGAATATGCAGATTCTGAAGACAAATGCATTACATGTTCTAAGGCAATTTATCAGGGCAGCACTTTCCTTGCGATAGTAACTCCTAGTATAATAGTAATTATTACGCATAAAGGCTTCTGGGTAAAATGGCATGCAGCCTAGTCGTATATTCGTATAGGCCACTCATCAGCATGCTGTTATCATAATATATATGGATGCTTAATCTGTGCTTATGAAAAACGAGTTTCTGTTAGATTGTTTGGAGTTTACGCACAGTGCAATTTTTCGTGAAAAATAACAGTTAATTTTTTTTGCGGTCCGAATTCATATTCTAGGGTTTCCTGCAATCTGATTGGCTACGCGAGCATTCCGTATGAGGCCGTATACCGCGCGAGATTTAAATCCATAGAGCCAATGTTTTCCAACTCGAATCCTAACTCTAGTCCCAATTGGGGTCCCAATTCGCGTCTCGGCGTCGAATCCTAACTCAAGTCCCAACATGTGCACGAATCTGATTAACTCGAATCCTAACTCGAATCCCAAAATCGAATGCCCAACACGTACGGGCAGGGGCTAACGTATGTTCAACCACGAAACATTGTTTCCGCAACAGAAATCTTGGTTATCGGTTCAGTCTTGATAGTCTTATTAATTCATTATTCTAAAAACCTATGTAGTTTTGCAACCGAAATCTTATATGCTGCCGCGAAGCAGTCGACTTATATTCAATGCCGTTGCCGTCGTTTACAACCATGACCAAGGATGAAAGCTTTTCCAAACTAAACGTGATGAAAATTTATGCCAACCTACAAAATTTTAACTAATGTACTGGAGGGGCCAAAGCCCCCCCCCCAGCCCCCATGTTGGCCCCCCAGTAAGCTATTTTGGCCCCCCCAGTGAACGTCCCTTTTGTCCAAAATATAAGCAAAAAAGGGGGAAAAACTGAGTTTAGAGGAAAGTTATGGTATTCTCACAACAAAACCTGGCTATGTTTAGATGGGATATATCAAAAATTGTCTCTGAAAATGCAGTAAATCAAGCCACAGAGACTCAAGAATACAAAAATTTTCTGGGGAGGACCCCCAGACCCCCATTCAGCTTCCCACACCTGTAATACACCACCTACTTGTTACGTCCCCTTTCGATGATGGCCCCCCCACTAACGATTTCTTAAAAAAGGCCCTGCTTGCAGGGCAACGAAGTCATGGTGCAGTTGGGAAAGAAAGACCAAAAGAACAAGATTAGTGGGACTAAAAATTCATTTCCTATGTGATATTTTAAGTTTTACGTAAGAACATTTAGGTTCTGTATTGATTTTGTACTGATCAATATAAAATACGATGAATACTGTTCCAAAACATATCAATTATAATAATTAGTACGAGTTGTCAATAAGTGACCTTAGTACCTGATCACAGCGGTATATACATTACATGCTGAATTTTTACCTATAACTGTCATACATATTGTGATTTATAGTAGAATAGGCATAGTTAAACATATTGTAATTTTTCACAACCACAAAGAAGTTAACTGGAGAAAACATTAATTCAAGATCTCTGCTATGTCTAAGGCTAATTGTTTATTTAAATCTACAATCCTGGCCAAAAGTCCTTGGGACACCACAGCATTTTGTATTTTTTATAGCAATTTTAAAAGAAAGATAATTTAATTAACATACAGGTAAGCTTTCTAAATACTCTTTCTTTTCTCCACATTTAGTGTTGGGATTGCGGGCATGCATGTTCAACTGGGGTCGGTGGTTCAAAAGCCGGTTAACTTAACCTTGGGTTAGTGGTAACTTTCATACAAGTTTCCCGACATCGGTTATATTAATATGAATACTTTTTTCTATCAATCTTGTACTGGGCGATAGACGTTTTTGTTTATAAAGTTTTGAAATAAACAACATGCAGAAGTATACAAACCAGAACAGCAGATTAATATTTAACCCGGGGTTAGCGTTAACCGGCTTTTGAACAACCGGCCCCAGTTTTGTAAACTTTTAACATTGAATATGGGTGGGGTAGAGGAGGGGAGGGGAACGTTATCTTTGAAATTTAATGCTGGAAAATGTACAGTGTCCCAACACCTTTGTCCAGGATTGTAGCAATATAGCCGGCCGGAATCGTCGGACTTTTTGGTGCGGATTTTCAGATCGATTTTTTGAAGTCTTGTGACATTGCACTTAAATCTTCCCCCAGAGGCTGTTGCTTTCAAAATTTTCTGGGGGAGCATGCCCCCATACCCCCTAAAAGCCTAGCTCTTTCAGCGCTCGATACTAGTGTCACTGCTCTCTCGGAGATCTTTAGCTCCGCGATCCCTCATAGCGCTGCAGGGCATCATAGATTTTGGCTGGGCAATTCTACCAGACACCCCACCCCACCCCACCCCACCCCGCCCCAGCATGATGTCCATGATGGTATTGGAGGTATAAGAATATCTGGAATACGTGCTTGAGCCTGATTCGTCCCCAGTCGTCTCTATAAGTATTCGATTTTATTATAAGATAGATGATATCCTTCTTCCATAGGTGCGACTTCGACCATAGGTGCGCGAAATTAAAATTGAGCGAAAAATAATCCGCGCGAAAAGGGTTGTTGCTGTAACATGCGCGAAAAATAATCCGCGTGTAAACGTTACTCAAAATACTGAAAGTTAGACAAGGCCCTCTATAACATTATGTATAATTAACAATTAGACAACGAGGCCGAGTTGGCTATGAGCGAATAGTCAACGAGGCGAAGCCGAGTTGACTATTCGCTCATAGCCAACGAGGCCGAGTTGTCTAATTGTTTTAGTATAAACTATAGCATTTATTGAGAACTAGGGAACACAATACAAAAGTAAACAAAAGTATTAATATTAATTTTAAACGTGAATTTTCACGCCATTGTTTTGAATTTTGCTACTAGTAGACTATCACTAATAGTCTACGAGTAGCGTAGCCAATCAGAACGCAGGAAAAGTGATAGTCTATTACTAAGTTTATACTAATATGTATTAGCCATTACATTCGTTGTTACAGCTACATAAAGAAACAGTCCAACTTATCTTTCTCTTGGGGATGTTTGGGTTCAGGTGGCTTGGAAACAAGCACTTTCGTGAAATTTTTTAAGTATCCAAATGTACCGTTTTAAAGTGCGCAAAATTTAAACTGCGCGAAAAGGCGCATTCAGGGTAAATTTTATATACCATGCTTAGGTGTGGTATTACAATGAATGTTAGCATGGCCTGAGGATAAAAGCATTAATTAACATCCATTTCTTGAAGTCACATAATATAAAGCTTGCATACAGTATCGTTTTCTGTATGATAGTAGAGTTATTTAGCTGTTTTATAAAATGATAAATATGTAAACAGTATTTTTGAGAACTATGACAGATTAGAATATTTTCATATAATTTCAGCTGTTATAGACAATGGATTTTCAATGAACATGTATTTAGCAAGTAATATAGCATTAGTAATATAGCATTGCCCCAAACATTAGGACCATTAGCACATCGCCTTCTTTCAAAGATCGCGCCAAGAAGTTAGTGTAGCTTTCGGGAATGCTTTGTAATTGCGAAATATCCGAGGGGTCCGTCACTGCAGTCGCGGGCGTACGAGATTTCGAAATCATGTGATTTCTGACCTGATTTCCGCTGATTTCAGGACTGATTTCTTGATTTCAGGACTGATTTCTTGATTTCAGGACTGATTTCTTGATTTCAGACAGATTTCGTGATTTCAGTTGTGATTTCATGATTTCTTATCTGATTTCACGATTTCTGCCTGATTTCATGATTTCTTGGTTGATTTCATGATATTTTTATTGATTTCGTGATTTCTTGGCTGATTTCACGCTTTATACACGCATTTTGAGATTTATATGAGCGTTTGTGAGCACAAATGGAACATATTTCAATGCTGATATTTGGTTTACTGTTAAGCATGTACTTTATAATATCCCATGCAATACGGCAGTACAACTTACATTTATAACATCATATATTAATAGCCAAAGATGTACTTTACTTTATATTACGCATATTATGAAAATTTTCGCATATTAAGACAAATAGACAGGACAATACATAGCCTGCTCCCACACTATATATAGAATATAATATATATATATTTATATTAAAGAGTTAAATCTATATATATATATATACTCTGTATTACTCCGGCTGTATACAGTTATGTTATGTATAGTGCATGGTATCCAAGTGATATACAAATATTCATGACAATCAATTTTGTGTCAGCGTCATGCAGGCACTTGATTAATAATGGGTATGGTATGCTGGTTAATAAATATTCGTTTTGACTGAAAGCTTTTTATGTCGCAGGCATCGAAAACTGTCGAATTGCATTATTGTCAAGAAAATAGTATCATTTTTTCCTCATTTTAAAAAGGTCCAATTCCTTTATCGAAAATATAAATGTTTTACTCCATTATTTATTAAACCAGCATTCCCATTTTGCTGCCTATATATGGACATAATTATTTACATTTTTTTAATTTGCTGGGGTGCAAAGTTACCTTAATCACATTTAACACATTACTGTCAACTGTGCAATATGTGTTCCTCAATATGTGTGACTAGATAATCTCACATGTTTACATTTTTCTTTTTTAATCCATCGAGTCGCATGCACCCATAGTCTGTTACTCTGTCAATTTTACTTGTCACATTAACCCATTACCTTGAAGTACCCTACCATTGACAAGTAAAATTGTCTGGCATTAGACAGAGTAAAATACTAAAGTAGGGCCATCTGCAGGGTGCATTGCCAGCTAATGGGTTGATTATTTAAACCACATTTAGGCCATTTAACAATATCCTGGTTTATCATCAGGGCCCGGATCCATTTGTCTTGCCACATGGATATATTTATTTTTTTTAATATTACTTTGCAATTGTTTTAATTTAATACTGTCCATTGTCCATATTAAGTTATTATAAATATTAAGTGATGTGCATGAGCATTATTCTTGAAAAATTAATCTGCACGCCCGCCCGCATGGAAAACTGTTATTGCTACTAATGATAAACCGGGATATTTTTAAATGGCCTAATGCTGGACAAATTCTTACTAGACTTGCTCCAAGTCTTTTTGTCTTTGTCTTTCTGTGTGTGTATCTATACCATCAATCAAAAATGCTTAATATATATAATTATACACTGTACTTGTACGATGATACCTAACCAATCGTACTGTTGCAATAATTATTGCAATACCATGTTTCTGTAGACACAGAGTCAATATATACATTCACAACAACTGTGAAACCACTCATCACAACCGTCACAACAAACCATTTGCTCACCAGTGTCCGGTAACCTACAGTGACAATAAATTAAGCAATTCTCCACTTTCGCAACAGAGCTTGCTGGTCTTCTATGCTTCAATACTGGGAATGGTGTTATCATATGTGTTTCCAAAATCTTCGCAAAGTGTGGTCTGATCTCCTCATTGTTAAATACAACAGATGAGGGATCAATATCACTTGCCAAACACGTCAGTATTGCCAGAGCATACAGCCCACAGCCTGATGCACCAGTTTGTTTAGCGATATGATAATTATCGGAGACCGCGCGTATTGCGCCGATTAAAACAGCGAAACTAGTCCGCGTGAAAAGTGTGCGAAAATTAAAGTGCGCGGGATTATATATATGCATGTGAGACTTAACAAGAATTAGTACTACGCAAATTTACACCTAATTTAAATACAAATTACAAGTAAAGACTGTGTCGCTATAAGGTATATATATAATGGAATAAATACGTTTCACATGTACTGATCTAGTATATAAAACTAATTGTACATCTTACCTAAATTAAAACAATAGAGATTATTTTACAAGGATACGATAAAATACTCGTGAATTTCCAATTGACTTTCGAATAGAACGTGTTGCACGAAACGTCTCACTTTAACTTTTCCTATTAAAACAAGCTTTATCCTCGAAGTTATCTAGGGTTTGGCATGTAATACCTCTTGACGTAATTATCGGTCAAAAGTGTTGATAACATCAACCTTTACTCGAATCTTTTTATGGCTTTAAAATCCAGATTTTATTTCAAATGAAATTCGATTTCAATTTGTCAATTAATTGACTTTCTGCATTCAATTAGGTATTATAATTAATAATTGTAATAAAGAATGATATAATATATGTTAAAAATGACAGTTTTTGAAATCACGAAATCTCTGCTCAAATCAACGAGGGCGGGTGACAGTTAATTAGCTAACCGTTGAAGTATGTTAGTAAGGAGATACCAAAGTGTGGTTAAGCAAATAATGCGTGGGGGCACAGACAAGGCAGCCAGGGTTATAATAATATTTATTTCCAGGAAGCTTTCTCACAAAGTGATTTTCAGAAAGGTCCTGAACTCAATTTACAAAGTTACAAACAAAGGAATACATGCAAACTGCATAACTATGAAAATACTAACGATATCATATATTAATGATGTACTGCATGATATAACAATGTTTCGCTATGTATCAAAGTTAACAGTGTAACATAACCTTTCCTTTTTATATTATAGCCATAGTACTATATCTTACAATTTGAATGCCAATGCAATAAAATACAACATATTAATAGATGTAGTCGGCTCGGTCTGAGTTATCACTGTGTCCGCTGTGCGAATCAAATTGCGGACTCGGGCGATATCGAGTTTCAAGTTGATTTCTGATTTCAAAATTCATGTGATTTCACTGATTTCTGTTGCTGATTTCTTGATTTTTGGTTTGATTTCTGCTGATTTCGGAATAGAGTGTACGAGATTTCGGCCGTGACGGACCCCTCGGAAATATCTGCAAACGCGTCTGTAATATTATCTGCATACACGTCTTGTTTATTAAAAAGCGTGGAGGCCCTGGGTACGAGCCTTGATTTGTGACCATCCCAACGGGTGACCATCCAAAATCCGTGATCAGCTGACATCAGAGATCCGTGGATTGGAGAAAACAGGGCAAGTTTAAAAGAAAGGTAATTAATTTGGAGATCAGTGGTCGCATCCGAAAACACGAAAAATAGAACACGCGTGGAAGTGTGAGGAGATACAAAGGGAGAACGAGTGCTCGCGCTGGGGAATATGGGAAGGGGATATCTATGCGACCACTGATCTCCAAATTAATTATATCATTATATAAAATTTATTTATTTCGGGATCAGACGCGAGGTGATTTTATTTAGGAACCCTATAATGGAGTGATAAACTCTGGGGGCATTAGCTGTCACTTGTGACATATCTTGTAAATATATAAAGAAAATGATATTTTGACTATATTTCAGTCCTCAATATAGGCAATAAACTAATTGCCAATGTTGCATGGTAATGCCTACTGAAACTATAAATTGACAATTAAGTTTATTTGCGCGTATTTGCAAACTGAAAACCTTAATTTTGGGAACGAGTTTACCCAGCAATACCTGCAAGTACCGGTAAAATGCCGAAATATCAGAAAACACAAAGCCGAAGATATTTCTTGTCAGTGACGAAGATTCAATGTTCTCCGAATTTTCGAACAATTAATCCAAACGAAACGGAGGCGTTAGGTATATATAGCATCCTGGCCTACTGAGCCGCGACGGCCATGGTAAAAACACAGTATGCCCAGATTGCCTGGTAGGTTTCGGCAACATAATACCTAACGGATCACAAATGCTTCAAAACCATCATAAGAGACTCACTACCACAAGTAACTACTAGTATAAATTCTATTCAAATGAAAAAATATATTTTAAATTTCAATGATATTAACTAACTTTGGAATTCTAATATTTAATATATGCACCGCCTGCCCATTATTGTGTCAAGCAGTATTGGTGTTAATCACCGGCAACGAACAAACACAAGACAATTTATATTTTTAACAATTCTACACACACTGAAATGTACAGAGAATAACGATTTAGCTGTAATATTTATTCAACTAATAAGATGTAATTCCCTAGCCTGCGTTTTCACGTCTACATTTATTCATTCCGTTGTTAAGCAGGCTGCATGTTCTTATTGTGTTCTTTACCACACAAAGCATACATCTCCCGCTTCAATCTTGTATTCCTTCTCTAAGCCCGTGTCAAATGGTGTTACGTTGATAATCGGTAGCCGTTGCTTTTGCTCCGTTTTTACTTCGAATATAGTCTTATGCCACTTGCCGTCATTTGTCTGAAACAGAAGAGAATTAATTTTGAAAGTGTTGCACACTAATTATATTTTCTTCGCAGCAGTATGCGATCTATAAGGCTATTGGGTAATTTTTTCAAAAACTTATCAAAGTACATTTCAGGCATAAAAATCACAAATCTTGTCAACAAGGTGTATTTAACAGACCTGTACGCTGTATGTGAAGCATTGTACTTCATTCTGTCTGATAATGACTCAGAAATAAGGTCGAAAATTTACAGTCTCTATTAAAATTGTCTTGTTTAGTTTACATATCAATTTCCAGATTACTTCTTTCTTCGGAATCTGTTTCTTTTTGTAAATTGTAACGATGTTGTTTTTTGTCAAGCTACAAGCCTGCCACTCACAACTTATTAACAAGTTGCAAGTTGCTGAATTGCAGGATGATAACAAGTTGTTCAAGCAAATCAGTGTAAGAAGTCTGTTCAGCTAGTTGAAACAATCTTGTAACAAGTCTGCTGCAGGCATGTAACAATCTAGAAACAACTTTGGCGGGAACACACAACAAGTCATGCTTCAGGCATGTAACAATCTTGAAACAACTTTGGCAGGAACACACAACAAGTCATGCTTCAGGCATGTAACAATCTAGAAACAACTTTGGCGGGAACACACAACAAGTCATGCTTCAGGCATGTAACAATCTTGAAACAACTTTGGCGGGAACACACAACAAGTCATGCTTCAGGCATGTAACAATCTAGAAACAACTTTGGCGGGAACACACAACAAGTCATGCTTCAGGCATGTAACAATCTAGAAACAACTTTGGCGGGAACACACAACAAGTCATGCTTCAGGCATGTAACAATCTAGAAACAACTTTGGCGGGAACACACAACAAGTCATGCTTCAGGCATGTAAAAACCTAGGCGTAAGGTTATTGAATGTGTACGTGGAAAAAGAGAAACGATGTTGGTTGGCGTTTACTGCGGGCGGGAGAAGCGGGGTGGGTGAGGTTTATTTTCTCTCGCCCGCCTCGCTTCTCCCGCCCGCAGCAAACGCCTGCTACGTAGGCTATGGTGTTGGTGGCACTAACCGACCAGTGGATTAACGCCTGATATGTGATAAGTACATACAATCAATTCAGAGACTAAGCTAAATTGCACTCTAAATGACAGAAAAATAACCCATTTCAGCCTACCTTGCAGTCATCTTGGATAATCGTAGGTCTGTATTTACTTGGACTGTTCATATTGATATCAATTTCATTTTCTCCCATCAAGTTGACAGATTTCTGTTTGCCATCAAACGCCATCGAGTTCTTGCAGTGATATGTTATTTGTTGACGAACGGAGTTACTTAATAATCGGAGGAAGGTCATTTGAATTTCATCTGCATACTCAAACTGAAATTTAACAGAAAATATTATTCGAATTGGTTTTGTAATAAGCGGTTAAGGTTGTATATTCAATTTGATCTAGGGTAAAGGTAGGATGTTCTAATCATCTTTCCTTGTAGCTGAGAGCTGAGTTGCGAAGGAGTGGAAGGACACAGCTCAAACGTGACCGAGTCCAAGGTTTACTAGGGGCCTCTGGGTGCCACCATACAACCCATATCTGATCACGGAACACACCTACGGTGGAAGGGATAGTTTTTGGTGAGGGAAGAAAACCGGAGTTCCTGGAGAAAAACCAGGAACAGGAGAGAACCCACACAATTTTGCATACATGAGTTTTGAAGCATATCTATCAGAGCAGGGCAGTCACCTAGTCATACTAGTTCGCAAAAACTTTGATCAAGCACTTGGATTAGACTTTAACCCGGCCGGTAACACAAACATCGGAATCTACAGTCTGTTTATTTTGGCACTTCTATCTCGGCGTAGTTTTTACTTACTTCTTCATCGTTGTTAGTTTTCTTAGAATTGAGGGATTCAATGCATGTTTCTCGTAAAGTGAAGTCACATTTGGCTTTGAAAGCGTTGCCATGGCTACCCCAGTCAGGATCAATCCAATATACACCTAAATAAGACACAGCCGTTAAAATGTAACGTTGGATATTTTAAATAAATTGAAGAAAGCGATGCACATCATCCTTTACTTCTCCTTTTTCAATCAACGGTCCCTAAAATCTACACCCAAATGATGTATCACCATATCCAACAATTAATAATAATAAAGTCTTTATTAATTCAAAAGATAAATTAAAGTGTTAAATATTTAATTTAGCTCATCCTGGTTATAGCCTTCTACTCTCACTGTTCTAATTACATATTAGCATTTGTTGGCTTTAATTAATTTCTCACGAACGTGGGTGGTAAATCTGTTGTTGTCTTGAAAACCGACGCCTAGAATTACAAGCACTTTACAATGAGGAATGTTGTTTACCATTTCGAGTTCATCATGGTAACCCTTCTTACGAATAGTTAGCTCCTTACATTTACTTGGATTACTAATCATGTTGTTATTCTCAGACCAACATACAAACTGTCCAACTGCGTCCGTTGACTTGCCAATACCATCACTCCATACCGGTACAACAATATTCGAGTCATTGGCATACTTAAAAAGAGCATTTTCATCATCCAAATTTATCTCAAGATCATTAAGGAAAATATTAAAGAGATAAGGACCGTTGACACTTCCTGGTGTAGTTTCCTTGTTGACAAACTTCCATTCCCCATAGAAATCATTATAGACAAACTCTTTGCTGCCTGTCATTTAAAAAGCTTACGTACCAATTTATACTGTATGGATTCAATGGTACGGTTTTCAACTTTTCATATAGGAGTATGTCTCACGGAATCAAACGCTTTGCTGAAATCCACTGGAAACAGTCTCACTACAATTACTGTTGTCCAAATAACTAAGTACTTAAGGTGGCTCGATAGGAAAAAAATCAAGAAAAATTGAATTTTTCAAAAATGGTATTTTTTCAATGTTCAACCTTTAAACTATCATATACAATTCGTTTTTTAAAGAGTAAAAGCGATTTACGTTTATTCTGAGGGATTTTATAATGTACACCATCAAATTTTGAACAGGTTACCATGGCAACGTGATCTGTGTTTTTGAAAGACGACCATATAAAACGTTCTGTATGCACCATTTTAGTTTTGTTTCGCAAAAAGATTAGACAAAGGAAGAAAGGTTATATTGACAATCTGACAGAACAAGAAGGCACCCAGTATGAAGCTGGAGCATTTTGAGCCCTGTACTCAAGCTGGTCAGTGACAGTAAACTTTGGAACTGATTTTCTCAATCTGTCGTTTTTAGGCCTTTTCCGAATTTGTTTTTGTGATATCTCAAAAACTATACAAGCTATTGACTTGAAATTTTCACTGAGTATTGAGGAGTCTATTAGTTGTGCAAGGAACTAGGATATTTGAGTTTGGTACCCCCAGTAATGAGTTATGGATATTTTGCTAAGTCAATGTAGGGCATTTTTCTTTACTGTTATTGAGGATGCTAGAAAATAATGAAGGGATGGCCATATCTAGTTGATTCTAGTTCCTTGCATAGCTCAACCATTGGTTATAATATGTTGAAAGTTTTAGACTCTTACCTATTATACATTCCAAGATATTAACTTTCCCGCAACCCCTTATTTTTCGCACCGGGAAAAGTTGCCTTCAGTGTTCAGGGCACTACTCCCATGAGATTTACCCAATGTACACCAAACCTTTTTGGGTAAATGTACTAAGTATGTCACTTCTGCTGAATTAAAATGGTTTCATACCATAAGTTATTTCATGGTGAAATAAGCTATCGAAAATACATGAATTTGCCTATCGAGCCACCTTAATGTTGGATGGCCAACAAAGCATTAGTACAGCTTCCTCCATTTCCATACGCAAATTGCGTTGGTGACAAAAACGCTTCTAGCTTATATTTAACATGACTGTTGTAAACTACCTTTTCGAACGCTCTTGCAATTACCGGTGTTACATTTATTCCTCGAAAGTCGCCATCTACTTCCGGCAAATCAACAAAGTGGGTTAATGTTAGCTCTTTTCCAGGACTTCGGCCAAGCAAAGGTTGATAATG
The DNA here is from genome assembly GCA_016169945.1 of Trachythela sp. YZ-2020. Classification (NCBI taxonomy): domain Eukaryota; kingdom Metazoa; phylum Cnidaria; class Anthozoa; order Malacalcyonacea; family Clavulariidae; genus Trachythela; species Trachythela sp. YZ-2020. The sequence continues at coordinate 3,793,579 of JADLSH010000371.1, read as the reverse complement.
ACAGATTCCAAACCTTCGTGATCACGTCCGTAAAAATTTCCGCGTGGTCTTTCCATATCCAATAAGGAATAATGTCTGGACCTGTCGCCGTCCTTTTAATTCTCTTAAGGCTGTTCCACACTTCCTGTTCCGTGGCTTGAGGAATAACCATTTGATCATCCACGATTAAGGGCGTTGGTTCACGTAATTATCGTCATGGCAGAGTTCACTGAAGTAGTCATTAAGGTTTGTAAGCGATGTTTTATTTAATGTGACTCTAGATGATGAGGCACATCGCTGGGACTTGTTGTCAACCTTTTCCCACCAGTTCCACCACCACTTTTAACATTGATTTCACTAATGGGTCATCCAGTAAGGGTCACGTGAAGATATTGATACTGTCTTTGCAGGCATACATTTATCCATATGATACGATATCTTATTTTCAAGGTGATCTACAGCATCGTCAACATTAGTTGCTCTGAAGACATCGTTCCAGTCTTCTTCTGCTAAACTCTATAAAAATCTTCTTTACGATGCATTCTACAATCACGAACTTTTACCTTTTGGCGTATTGGCTTGAGTTTGATTCCGGCTTGTAAAATAACTCCTGTGTGATCAGTCTTACTTAGCATATTGAATGGAATGCACTTTGAAAATAAATCTCTCCTATTTGTCAAAGTTATCCAGACACGCGTTACCTCTAGTTGGTAAATCAACCATTGCATCCCAACCGGATAGTTCTTCGAGTTTACTTATATTCAAACGATTTAAATCACATCCACAGACAATAACAGTATCAGACACTCCTCGACAATAAAACCATAATAATAATCATAGTAAAATAATGTCTAGCGATGCTGATGTTAATTTTTGTAGTGTTGTTGAACAATTTATTTCATATCTTCTTCGTTGAAACCGCCATCTTTACATCAGTTTGGGCCCGAAAGATAAATTATACTGCGGTATTATCTCCAACACACGTCGGTAACCTCTAGTCGGCAACAATATGTTGTGTTGCTTGTAGCAATTACGCCATACCTACAGACACCACAGATTATCTGTGGGTCAGCAGCCAATCAAAACAGAGAAGGAAATCTCTAATAATACGTTTACGTACCATCTGGAACTGTAGGATATTCCATTTTCAAATCTCGGCATGATCTTGCTGCTGATGAGGGTTCACGTCCATCCATCTTCTCCATCATACCATAGATCTCTTCTGCATCCTTTCTAATGTCATCGACCATGGAACCGTCAGCGTCAAAGTTCTGTAACATAGTTGCAGACTTATTTATTATTAAAATGGAAAAACTTTTGATGGAGATATGTATGATCGGGCCTAAATAAATTAAGTTCTACGATATGTTGAAATATCTATCGAATTGATGAAACTCTATTTGAACAGAACGACACAAATCTTATTAACAATAGTCGATACTTTCAACAAATTTTCACACATAATCCAAAAAGTGTACAGATCATATACTTGTAACATAAAGTCCTATCATTTTGTGAAAGCTGTTTTCATGTTTACATACTGTAATTGAAGTCAAGCAGTTTCTATATGCGCCCCACGTAACTTACGGCAGTGGATGGCTTTTCGTGTTAACCAGAGCAAACATACACTTTATAAACATTTTGGTTAAAAATTCGTGGTTCAATAGAAACAGCTTATATCAGCTTACTTAATCAACTTTCCTGGTTAAATCAGGAGGAGATTCTATATTTTTGAACAGGTTTAACTAGAAATTTGGGTTGATTTAACAAGATTATTCTATACAGCATCTGGTTAGAATTTAACCGTATTCCAGCTAAAATTACACAGAGTGTTTTAGAGTGTACTTTTAGTTTGAGATAACATTTCAAGTAGGTTTCGTTGTCACATGAAACTCGTGTTAGATCGAAGGTAGGTGTTGCACTGTACTCACCTTGTTGCTTGCGTAGTATCGAGGACCCTTGTCTACTACGACTGGATTGTTTACTTGCTGTATGATAAAGAAAAAGTTATACATAATTAATCATTAAACTTCATAAATAATTCATGAAGGAATTCACTAGGGGATGGTGGTTTTATGTGTAATAAAGATTATCTTATCTATTAAAATTCCATAAACATGAACACCGGTATACTTGGGAACAGTATATAGGAACACATATTCAATATAACAGGCGACTAACTCACTATACATTAACAAGTATAGTGAGTATATTCTAACGTTGTGAAAGAGGACCATTAACAAGATGATGGGTGACAATAAACATCTTCATATAAAGCGAAACATAATTGGTCATGTCTTTGAAGTAAAATAGTCAAACTGTATTGATACATTGTTTAATTTCTTACCCTAATAAGGACTCCAGGTGGACCCTAAAGGAGGAAATGTAAATATATAATATATGTTAAAAATTACGTGGATTGAAATATCGAGCGAAAAATATTCACTTTACTCTTACACTTTATAAATGTAAGAACGTTATACACGTACAACTTGATGTAACAATGCTAATCAATTATTCTGACTGTAGTCGTTAAATCATTAACAATTCTCGTAAATTAATGACCGTGGATCGGCTTGTATATCTGATATAAAATCCTACTGAAACAGGACAACTTCATTTTTCTCTTCAAATATCATTCACATTTTAAGATTATTGAAGAATACGTCTTCACTAAGACGAATCACAAGGCCGAATGCTGTGTATATTACTTAATGCATGTATATTGGTATATTGAACATTTGAACGTGAACAACTTGATACTTACAGGAGAACCAATGGAGCCAGGATCACCAGGTGGTCCCTATGTGCACAAATATTGAAACAATTAACCCTGTGTTTAACAGTTGTCCAAGTTATTAAATAAATAGATGCGGGGACGAAGTAAAGTAAGGGGGTGCTTTCTTGTAGGCAAATTCTGAATTGCGAGGGCCGCAGCTAAACGTGATCGTATGCAAGGACCACAAGAGCGCTTTTGGCCGCCACAATATGACCCATGTCTGATCACTGGGTGCACTTCAGGTGGAATGATTAGTTGGTTCTTCTTTTTTTTTGGGGGGGGGGGCAAAGAACTCGGAGAAAATCCCTCGAAGTACAGGAGACCAAAACAAAACTCTACATCACGTTAGAGCAATGTGACTACTCATTGTTAGCAATACCCTATCCTCGACCTATAGTCAGCAGGCTTAAACCAATCACATTGCCGAAATCAATTTTTTACTTCGCGCGAACCACACTAAACTTGCTCCAAGCCTCTCTTTCCACGAGTTCTGTTTAGTTACACCTAAGTGTGAATAACAAGACCTTGGTCGCTACGCCATGTTATGCACAATATAGCGGAGCGATACACAGCTCAGGGAGACAGAGAGTTAGAGCATGTCTACTGCCACACGTGCTTCCCAGGCAACAACTTACGGGAGGGCCAGTAGCTCCACTTCTTCCTGAAGGACCATCTTCACCTGGTGGACCACGTACACCTCCAGGACCCTAAACATTACCAAACATCCTTTTAGTCAAGCTTGAAATACTGCACCCAATTTCATAAACCCACTTCTAATCAGAACTGTAATTTTTTATACATCACAAACATGTTTGTCTAGATCATAGATTTATATACATTATTCAAAATATCTGGAGTTTCAATATATATGAGAAAAAGAGGAGCTAAGGGAACTGCATAAAACCATTCATGGTGAATCAGTATTGGATTTGCCTAATACATTAAAAGACGTACTCGTCAACTAAGATCCGTTCATAGAGACGAATTTAATGAATTGAGCGATAATACGGAGCACTACAGAAACTCGTTTTTCTGCCGAACTATAAAGACTGGAATTCCATTTTTTATGTTACCCAATAATTATTGTATTACAGTGATGGGTATCTCTCCTTGCAGGACCTCCCTTATGTAGGCTGTAGACTGACATCACAAGTTTACAACCAAAGTAATAAAAAATAAAAAAGCTTTACCGCAACGCCCGGTGCTCCAGGAGGACCGTTCCTGCCATTTGGACCAGGTATACCCTACAACGATTAATAACAATAATATCAATGTCTGTAACTGTAGTGATAATTAGTTAGAGTTAATTAAGGAGATACAACCCGCGGAGCTAGGAAGTATCCCGAGGACCTTGAGCCTAAGGAATACTTTTTGAGGGCTACGCTCCCGAGGGCGTAGAAAATGGATTTCAATAGACGTAATTGGCTAACACATGTTTATGCCACGTTGACTTGTCACTCGACTCACATTTCGAACAACTCACATGCCTAGTTACCACTTTTATGATAAGTAGGTATTTATATTATACATGTGATAAAACACCTCGTTTATATATTTGGCAAAGCTTTCGATCCGTAACCTCGTATTTTCAGTAATGCAATTAATGGACTTATACTGATAAACCCAGTGAATGCTTACATTAACCCCACTTTTCCCTGGTGAGATATGAAATCCCTTGCTTTGCTTATCAAAATAGAATCTTATAGAGAATAGAAATCTGCCGAAATCTAAACTAAGAACTGTTACAGTTTATTGAAAACCTGCATGTTCTTTATTCAGTGTATAAATGAATAAACAATAACTTTGTAATAGTAAGAGTAACAACATATTGTAAAAAGTTAGATTGCGTCCACAAGAGACATCCGGATTTCGGAACCGTGCGCAAATTCGTACGTTTCCATTGTTCACATGGGAAATTCGTCCGGTTAGCTGTGCTTGAATTCGTCCGCTTTCATGCGTTCCGTTTGAATAGCGAAATCGTGCACATTTTGAGTACGATTCCGAATTCATCCGGCGCCTCAAACTACATAAAAAGATAAAGTTTCGTACCGTTTTCCCTAGACTTCCAGAATGACCTGGACTACCATCTTTGCCTGATGCACCCTAAGGAGAAACAAATACAACAAATTGATATGGTTGCAAGTTGTAGTTAATCAACAAGTTCATATCCAATCAGAGCTTGGCGTACGCTAAGTGCGCGTGATTGTCTAACAGGAGCGACAATCCACTCCAAAAAGGAGGGGGGGGGGGTGGTGGTGGAGGCGGCCAATAAACGTTAATTAAAGTACATTATATCACGAATGTCCAAAAGTGGTGGATGCGTCCCCCCAGGATTGACGCCCTTGATTTCAAATTTATCTACTATACTGCAGTATGCAGTTGTCTGATTATAGTTTTGCCTCAGTCGTACTGTATGTGAGACGAGGGCTTCTAGTTTACTTCTACAAAACACTGCGGGTTATTTCCGGGTTCTCTCTCTACTGGCACTGGATCAATAGGAAATGGCCCAAGGTAGACTTCTACGGAGAATAGCTATCCCGTATAAATAAAGTTTGTTTGAACAAAGGTACAGATATGGTAAAAAGCAGCTAAAATCGCGATTTTTGGCAATAGGCTGAAGTATGGTATGAAATCAAGTAAACTACAGTAGCTTGCTCCAAGAAAAACCGGTCCGTAGTCTGTTCTTAACTGGTTCTAATTTCTACTGTTACTGGACTAGTGTTTACACTGATAATTGCTATTTAAAAGCTTCTGAATTTGATAAAATGTATCCTCGTTAAGTACATCAAGAGAGTACGTTTTGAATATACAACAAGTTAGGTATGTAGCAAATTGTAACTGCACTTAGAACTTGCTTTCCACTTGCTTTTTAAGAACCAGTCTAATTGTCAGCCTGGGATGGTTCTTGTATTAAGGTGCTCAACGGTCTAAATTTCAGGCTGGTGGTTCTTAATCCACTGGTTATTTTATGTGGGTTTTTACTGTACTATAACATTTCAAAATTCTTACAGCATCACCAGGGGGTCCTCGTGTTCCAGCAGCGCCCATGTCGCCTTTCTGTCCCTGAGCACCATCATCACCTTCAACTCCGGTCTCACCAATTGCACCGCTATCTCCCTGGAACATAAAATACCGAGTGTTGTAACTTTATTATCAATATATCATTTTATTATTGGAGGTGTGTTGGTGGAACATTACTTAGTCAGTCTTAGTGCATGTGTCTTTTACCACTGTGATCAAGATTCGATTCCTACAATATGCTGTTGTCTAATTATAATCTCCAGTGGAAAAAGATTGAAATATATTTGTTTGTTATAATTTTAGCGCATATTAGTGTCTGTACTTTTCTCCTGCAATATACAGCTGTCTGATGCCTCATGTTTTAGTTTCCAGTTTGACTCGACCAAACACCGCAGGTTTTCTCCGGGCACTCTGGTTACCTCCTGAGTAACACTGGACCAATAAGGCATGGCTATTATTGGACTTCTAGGGAGAACAGCTTAGATTTGATAGAGTAAAATATATAGAGTAAGTTTAGTTTACTTTGTATGTACCAACTGCGTCAGGTGAATACATTGCTTACCGGTGCCCCATTTTGGCCAGGTTGTCCCTTGTTTCCTTTCAAACCTGATTCACCCTGTCAAAGGATAATTTAAACTTTAAGAAAACGCAAGGAAGGGCTACTGCAGGTGGTGAATAAGTGTTGCACGATAATGTGTAATTATTTATGTGCCAAAATAAAGCTGTTAAAAGGTCGTACCGAGTTACCAGGATTGCCAGGTTCTCCTGCAATACCTGGTGTGCCTTGAGGGCCAGAAGGGCCTGCTTCACCAAGAGGTCCTGGACGTCCGTCAGGACCTTTAGGACCCTAGAGGAAAGAGAAGAAAATTCCTTTTTTTTCTATTTAAATAATTAACATTACAAAATAAGTCCCTACAAGGTAATACACCCATAAGATAATACATGAATACTACCATATGTAAATATTATTACATGCTATTATATTACTACATAAAAAAAATCAGCAGATTGTCATGGCATTGACCTTCCTACATCTACTATAACCTGTAACTATATACAAACATGATCGGTCACAAAAACACTATTTAATCTATAGATAAATAAAAAGGTTTTAGGTTGTTTCTTAAGGACGCAGCTCAAACGTGACCGAGTGGAAGGCTTTACCATACAACACATGTCTGGTCACGGAACACAGCTTACAGTTGGTGGAAGGGTTATAGTTTTTTATTAAAGCTACATAAAATAATATTGAAAGTCACAGTAGAACATGCCTATAAAATAACCTTATTGACCTCGTATAGAGCCTAGGCAGCGAAAGATGCTCACTAATTTCAAAAAAACATGCAAAGTATGCGCTGTTCCAGTGCTGGATGCCATGATCAGCATAACAATATCAGACATCTTTTCACTTGCCCAATTCCCAATTCAGGGATTGCATTTAATTAGATTAGCAAGCGAAAACATATTATACCTGGTTAGTATGAACTCATAAACTTTAATAACCAAAACGGTAAACCGGTTAATTAAGTCTTGTTAATATTTTAACAGCACGGTTAAGTGATTCGACCAGGTGACGTCATTGGATGACTGCTTATACCAAAAATTCATTGCGTTTAACGTGCACAAGTTTGCATAAAAATGAACAACAGATAGAACAACGATTTTGGCCGAGTTGCCAGACCATGTCTTAGTTGAATCATGCTCAGATGCTTCAATTTTTACAAATTGTGCTACAGAGAGCCAACGTTTCACAACTATTTACTATACATTTTCATGTCAACATGCATGTCTCAACTTTCACTTGCCGAAAACAATTTGCCATTTTGTGCTGTTATTAATGTTTATGTTCCTGTTTAAAGTATTTACTGACCTGTCCTCCTGGTGATCCGGCATCACCAGCTTGGTCGCTATCGGCACCATCTGCACCCTACATGTATAAACACGATGTTAAAATATTGATCACTATACTAGCAGAAAGAAATAATACAAATAATGTATATAATAATTTATATAAAGAAGATACAATTAGTAAAGCCAGAGACTGGTTTACATTATTCCTTCTATGTACACAGTAATTAGGTTAAAAGAATTAGGAATAAAACAAAGATTAGGAATATCAAAGTTAGACATACTATAAATGATCTGAAGTAAGATGCCATTATCAAAGCATAGTCTAAGCCTTAGTGATTTCGATATTTAAGTTTAAAAGAAGAAACTATGGGAGCATTACTCCTTTTATTTCCATAAATAGGAAGCAGTGTATTATCTACAAGAGTTTCTATGATATTTAGAAATATAAAGTCTATTATCTACGGTAGCACGAGTTTGTCTGCAATGAATAGCTTTCGTTGAAATAAACTTTTCTTCATATTGTCATTTCTATAGCTTTGCAAATTACTTGAGGATGGAACCGAGGCAATATGAATCTCCAAAGTTTTGGTCACATGTCCTTATTAATCTCTTGTAAACATCAACAACGTCAATTTTTAGTCAAATTTGATAAAAAAATAACATATTCTTGCAATTTTAGCTGTAAACGTTAAGTTTATTTAAACTGTTTTCAGACGGCTTCTGTGGCAAAGTGGATTCTGCAATCGCTTCTGGATTGTAAATGCAAATGATCTGAATCCGATTGCTATTAAATGTGCCAATCAATAAACGAAGGTACAAGAACCTGCACCATTTTGTGGCGGCAGCCTTAGATTTCGCTGTCCAATTCAGCTAAAGTACAAATGTTGAAGTTTGTAAGAACTATGCGGTCTATTTATCAGCCTGGGATAATTTTTGTACTTTAGCAGCTTAACTGTCTAAATTTCAGGCTGGTGGTTCTTAATCCACTGGTTCTTTATTGCTGTAATGTGAAAGCAAATTATAATAACAAACTTACATCGTCTCCACCAGCACCATCTAAACCATTGTCTCCTTTCCCGCCATCATAACCCTGAGATAATATTAAATCATTTTATTATACATTATGAGTGCATGTTTTATTAGAGATAAAAGACATTGCAACCGAAAAGGTTGAAATACGTCAAATCTTACAAACATATAAATGTAACTAGGATATTCTAGATCTAAATTTATATTTACATTAATTAGATAAGATTAAAATACTTATAGTAGATAAATATCTAAAACGGTTAATACTAGTTATCTGAAGATATAGAAATGTACAAAGTTTATCAGTTTTCATTAAAAACCCCAACCGACGATGGGATATACGAATTTTTAAAACGATTTGTTCTACATTTATAAGGAACCAGTTTAGGTGGATATTTCTGACAAATATTTTCTATATTCCCACAACATGCATGGTAAATATATAATGTAAATACACCAAAAAATCCAAAATAGTCCTACCTTATCGCCTTCTGCCCCATTTTTACCAGCAGGTCCACTTCCACCAGTAATACCCTATAGTTAATTATGAAATAATTATAGACATCTTTTCGATCGTTACTCTGCCTGAGGTAAATAACTGCAATCCCAGAGGATTTACTACATTCAATAATAAATACAATACAATAATAACTTCGCGTTGTCGAAATCTGAGATGATATTTTTGTATGTTACTCATTCTATCTTTTCACTTTATAACAGGGACGTCACGCGTACATCATTCAGCCGTTAATTCTATCCCGAAATCAAGAACGGCACTCTACGCAATTTCAAGATCGTCATCTCAAGCAAGAACAGCTGTTGCCATCTTAGATGGCTTGATTTTGTACGCGTGACATCCCTGTTGACTAAAAAATCACTTTTTATTATAGCACCAGGGCTTCAGCTTTGCTGAAAGGAAGAAGCCAGAATAATTTCGCGAATACTATTCCCTCGTTTTTGACAACGTTTTAAGTTATGAGGTGTTCATTTCGAACGCGCTGATACTCTACGCAGCTGAAGAGGGCCTGACGTAGAGCCTTCGCTCAAAACGTCGAAGTGTATTTTTAACCTTTGTCATGGAACGGTTGTGTTAAACTCTAACCAATACTTTTTACAACCCGGTTCCTTGTGAAATAGTAGTCAATTCTAAAATACGCAATTCTGATTGCTTAACTATCGCCTTAAAGTGCCTATACAGCCCAAGTTTTTATTTAATATTTTAATAGAGCATGAATTTTAATAGTGACGTCATTTAAACGTACGTTTACACGCTGCGATTTGTCGGGCCGATTTTAGGTTTTGCTGAATGTTAATGACGAATATTTTCAGTTAATAATGTCGTCGGATGACGTTTGCCACGTATTTTTCAAATATCATTAACGTGCATCTGAAATCGGCCGACAAATCGCAGCGTGTAAACGAACCTTACGAAACGAGATTTATCTTGTTATCTAGTAAATACTACCAAAAAACACTGCTATCATACTGGATAGGTGGCGTGCGCCGTACATGGTTGCACAAAGTCCAGTATAAGTCATATAAATCAATATAGTTTGACTTCGACAGGTTTCTTAAATGGCGCCATAAGGTGGCTCGTTTCGGGCGCCTAAATTTGTGGGATTTTTATACAAATAGCTATATTTAAAGGCCGATAACTTCCAAAAGAAAAGTGCAATTGAAAAACTGTAAAATAACTTATAAGCTACTTTTACATGCTCTATTGAAACATAAAATATAGAAATAGGCTTTATAGGCACTTTAACAATAGCTTTTAACTACTTTTTAATACTGCAACCAGACCCATGCAGGTAGTTCAGACACAAACCACGTCAGCTTATAACACCATAACATAAGCAAGTCTTCTGACACTGCGATATCCGAGTTCTTAAAATATGCATAAGTTTCTTTGTTGCCTTACCTTTGGTCCCGGATTTCCAGTTAACCCTTGTATACCTTGTGGACCAGGGTATCCCTAGAGAGAAAAATAACATGAAGTTTTAGAAACCTGCAATAAAATCGAAATATCGCGCTTTCAAGATGCTAATCTTCGGATTGTGTTCTATTTTATATTTCTACATTTTATACGCAATGTTTGTGAAATCTTTAGATAAATTGTTTCATTTTTGTTTCGTTTTTAGAAGATTCTATTTTCGTTCAATTTACGGGAACCGGGCTAGCCCGGCGTGCCGAGATCTTTCATTATGTGAAACCATCAACCGAGTTGACACTCGAATAAAAGTAATACAATAAAACAAAAAAAAACAATTTAAAGATAACATTCACATATCCCATTAAAATTATTATTGAAATTCGTTGCGGCTATTTAATACGAACGATTTGGTTTAAAATAGGCTAAAACGTTTAGAATCTCGTTCCCGGGCTCTTCTCCCTCCTCCTCCTTAATGGAACTGCATCACTACATTTAGTGACCAATGGAGATTCAGGATATTTTATATTTCGCGTCAAAATCGAGTTAATAATTTTTACACGTATATATTGTCATACTAACCGTGCCTCCCTTGGCACCTTTCGCACCCGCAGCACCCTGATCACCAGAATTACCCTATAATAAAACACAATAGTAAAATTACATGGGTGATTATTGAAAATTCTCAACGCTGATTGGTTGCGCTACCTCGGATTAATACGGGATAATCACCTAAAGCGTTTTTAAGCCGCTTTTATCGTAAATATTCAATTAAAATATTTTTGAAATAATCACCTTTGTAATTTTACTAAAACAATTATTCCCCTCAGGCGAGGTGAATATCGGTGAATAAAAACCTCGACTACGCCTTCGGCGAATAATTGTTAAATATTACTAAATATAAGAAAATTATGCTGTTAAGGGCAGGTGTGAGACTATTTGGGGCATGCCCCATGGAAAATATGCTTGCTCTTTGAATATTGCTTTTCAGATTTAAATAAATCAATCAAGCTTAAGCACAGTTCTAGGTTATTATTTAGGTTAGGAATATGGTTGGGGTTAGGATCAGGGGTAGGATACGGGTTATAAGGATTCGTCTTTGGATAAGGGTTAGGAATGTAAGGATTAGGATGGTAAAGATAAGGAATAGTTTAAGAGTATTAGAAATTGTTGTGTATAAATTGTCGTTTAATATTTAAATTTACCCTACTTCAGGGCACGAAATAGCAGCCAGCTGATGGCCAAACTCAGGCCATATTTTAGAAATGGCAGGCAAAAATTATTTTGAGCTTCCAAATAAGAAATATAATGGCGGGTGATATTTTTCATTAAACAGGCAATATTTTTTCTATACTTTCTAGCCCTGCTCTATACTGCGCAGTTGCTACTGCGAACGTGCGTAAAGAAAGGATTAGGAATAGTTTAAGGTTTTACACATGAAAATTAACCCTACTTTATTCCAACTAAGTTGGACGAATCCTTATACACAGTGATTTAGGGTGAACATATAGGGTGGAAATGAGAGTGGGTGGAAACTAAATCTTACTTGATCTCCAGCAGCACCATTTTGACCAGGTTCACCATCAATACCAGGATTACCAGGAGGACCCGGTGGTCCAGACTTACCATCTGGTCCAGATTGACCACGGTTACCCTGGAAAAAAAACACGGAATAATGTAAGCGTTAGGGTACTCTACCGTCCACAAGGTTAGGGGGAATCCATAGGAAAGCGTGGGGGAAATTCTCGAATTGTTGGGGTGCGAATTTACTGTAGGTTGCCTCCATATTCCGAAACGTTTAATGCTGCAAACTTAGATCTTCAAAAGTCGAAAGCTACTTTGCTTGATTAAAAGGATACCGATTTCATGTTGAAAAAAGAACATTGGTACAACTTAGTTATGTTGCAACGAGCAGTTTCCCATAAAGACCAGGAGTGACGTGCTCTGACAAGATTATTTTAACACAAAAGTACATTGTATAGAGCAAACCATTGTTCACTGGCGTGGGGTAATGAAACCAGTCAAACATTGCTAGGCAATAGAAATCCAGCATTCCTGATGAACCAAATATACGAAGAAAATCTCTTTTTAAAACATCTCCATATTTCAAAAATACCAGATAACTAGATTACTTTGACATATACATACATTATTCAGCTCACTCCCCATTGGGGCTTTTCAGTGACCGATTACATCAAGTATCTAGCTTACCTATATTATGTACTTAAGGAGGCTCCCTACAGTTTTAATTCTGTAGTACGCAAATGTGCTCTAAAGTCCATTATTTGCTCATTTTGCAAGATATGGTCATGAGACTTGGCCATCAGATTGCCACAATATTGCGGATTACGAAGAACAAAAAACGTTTCTAAATATTTACGTTGCCATGGTAACAACGCGATTTAGAGATTGTCGTATTTTTATCTTCTTTCTTAATTTTTTGGATTTTCCTTCGGTAAAGCTTTTTTATTTTTTGCACACGAGCACCTAAGTACAAAATGCATAAAATATGCGATTCTAAAAAAATTCCTCGGAGCCGAATTTTTTTAAATCTCGAGAAAACGTTTTTTTGCAATAAAAAAAATTCGGCTCCGAGGAATTTTTTTAAAATCGCATATTTTATGCATTTTGTACTTTAGGAGCTCGTGTGCAAAAATAAAAAAGCTTTACCGAAGGAAAATCCAAAAAATTAAGAAAGAAGATAAAAATACGACAATCTCTAAATCGCGTTGTTACCATGGCAACGTAAATATTTAGAAACATTTTTTGTTCTTCGTAATCCGCAATATTGTGGCAATCTGATGGCCAAGTCTCATGACCATACCTTGCAAAATGAGCAAATAATGGACCTTAGAGCACATTTGCGTGCTACAGAATTAAAACTGTAGGGAGCCTCCTTAACCTACATTATTTATTTTTACAATTGTGATATTACTTTCCTAATCTGTCTATCCTAACCCACCCAGTCAACTTTCCCTGTGGGAGGAAACCGGAGTGCCCGGAGAAAACCCACGACTTTCGACAGAGCGTTGACTTACTCTTTTCACATGAGTGTGATGAGTAAAGTCCTCAACGAGAATCGAACTCAAGACTCAGAGGTGAAAGGCGCTTGCTCTGACGACTGCGCCACTGAAGCCCCATAAGTTATCTATTAAAATTTACAATAATACGTAAGAAAGGCATTTTCTGGGTCTTAGTAATGGCGGACTGACGCCTTGGTTTTCAACACTATAGATGCTCAATCTAGTTTTATTTCCAGATCAGTATTTTTCACACCACGAGTCGCCACTTTTGAAGTCTCGACTGTCTTCTCGACGGTCTCGTTGTGGCTTATTTTCGGATTAAAATTATTCACTGATCTTACCTTAGCTCCAACTAATCCGTTATCTCCTGCAACACCATCTAATCCAGGTGGTCCCTAGAAAATACAACATTTTGTTCTTAGTGTTTCATTTATCACCAGGTAATTTTGCATATAGTAGGTACGATACAAAGTTTTAACAACATTATTATTGACACCAATATTAAAATAATTATTTTGTTCTGGACATGTTTCATGTTTTAAGTTTTAACAAAACAAGTAATAGTACTGTCGAACTTTTAGATAAATGTCGCCGGTTAAAGAGAAGCGAGAGTTGCAACTCTCATCATCTTTTCATTACGAATTTTTTAAAAAACAGTTATTGGATGTGACGTAATATTCTCGCGAGTAATATATGTATGTATATATACTTACAGTGGGTCCCACTGGACCTGTTTCTCCACGGGCGCCTTGCAAACCTGGACCGCCCTGAAATTATGAAATCGGTCATCAGAATAAGAATGCAAATGTCTATATCCTAATTATTAATGAACTTATGAACAATCACAGTGGCAGACACTTGGCCAAAAAAAAGGGGGGGGGTCGTCCGTAGTGTCGGCCAAAACAATTACACAGTGTTTACATTTGGGGTGATACACTGGTTAAAACCAATATATACTATACATAGCACATACAGTATGGTATACAATTAAGATATGCAAGTTGAATTTAGGGGTAATCAGGAACTTACAGGTCTTCCACTGGATCCAGCGTCACCAGCATCACCACGATCTCCTTGTTCACCCTGAAACACAAATATTGCATAGTTAATAAGATACAGGAAATATTACAACCCTTCAAGTGCATGCTGCTCTTTACTGGATTAACGTATGTTCGTAATTTTCCTGTGTTACACTTTACCCAACCTCCAAGGGCACGAGTCAATCCTAATGTTTTTTTACGTGTACATGTATTGATAAATCATTATCATTATTTTACCTTCATGCGTATATTATTTCGCAATAGTGCGAGTGTGCTAGCTTTGTTTATATTTTCTTATCAGGCGAGTCCTTGTTATATGTCTGACAAGTTATTCGCCTAATTAACCATGTACGCACTTGGTCAAACATAACAGAGCATCCTCCTACACTCCCTCCCCCCAACCCCCCCCCAGTATATCCATCCCTGTAAACGCGGCAAACAGACGGATCATCCATTAAAACGAACGTAGATCGTCAGGAAAATCGCCTAGATAGTTCTTATATTAAGACAGATTATCTGTGGGACAAATGATTCGTCTTGACCAGTTTAAATCAGGCCATTGTAGTTTTGAGAACTTACCGGTCCACCAGGAGCTCCAGCCATTCCTGCTTCACCTTTCAAACCTTTGTCGCCCTGAAACATCACAAATAAAAGATTATTACTGTATATCCATGTCTAAAAACACAAACGAGTAAACTTTTACAGTGCACACACGTTTATATATACAAGCCTTTATATTACCCTTCTGATACAAGGTCAAGCGTTACCCCCAAATTATATACTAGCGACCACAATACTAGGCGTATTTAAAATCATAACGAAAACCTAGGTCTCAGCAAAAAAGAAAGGATTGTGTCTTAATGATTATGATTGTCTTACAAGATGGTAGGCACGTAGGTGTTTTTCTTCTAAGAGGATGAAATTGACATGGTAGTGCTAATGCAAACCTTTGCTTGTCCAGTCCTCCATGGAGGTAAAAAGACATTAGTCAGCCTCGTTCCAGTCTCATCTTAGGGTAAAAGCTCTGGTCGAGTCATGACATTGTGCCCCCCGAAAAATTTGCATTTGCAAAAAGGTCTGTTAAAAGTTTTTCCAGCTAACTTTAAATTCCTGACATACATACTGTACATACATACATTATTCAGCTCACTCCCCATTGGGGCTTTTCAGTGACCGATTACATCAAGTATCTAGCTTACCTATATTATGTACTTAACATACATTATTTATTTTTACAATTGTGATATTACTTTCCTAATCTGTCTATCCTAACCCACCCAGTCAACTTTCCCTGTGAGAGGAAACCGGAGTGCCCAGAGAAAACCCACGACTTTCGACAGAGCGTTGACTTAGCTACTCTTTTCACACGAGTGTGATGAGTGTCCTCAACGAGAATCGAACTCAAGGGCGCTTGCTCTGACGACTGCGCCACGAAGCTCCATGTACAGGTATAAAATATTTCTTCATATGAGGAAAACTTCAAAATCAAAAGGCTGTACTGTTGGACTAGGTGATCATAACATTGCGAAATAGTATAGTATTCATCTGTACATCAACTCACCTTACCACCTTTACCACCTCGGTTACCCTTGGGGCCGTCAGGTCCTTGTTGTCCCTGGAATAAGATAACATTAGTTGAAGAAATGATAAGATAAAAGCGCAGGCTGGCGTTGGTGTAAACTATGTGCAAACTATGAAAACAGAGGAGGTACTGTAAATCCAGTTAGGGTAGCATGGAGACATCCAGTAGAAAGATGGCGAACAGTTGGGAGACAAAGGATGACTGTTACACTGTGCAATTCGTCCTGGAACTTTATTTATTTATAAACGTTTCTGTCAACCAAAACCGTAGCTGAAATTTCTTGCTACTTTCTTTATAGATGTTTGTGTAATCGTGGTGTAATGTATAGCACTATGTTGGCCTGAAACATTATTGTGGACACACTTGAAACGCGGCAAATGTTTTTGCTAACCAAACACATTGCCAAAATTTCTTTTTCGCTTTGGTTCGCGATTCTCCTAGTGGAAACTATGATTCCACAGCAATTACATAATTACAATTTAATACAACACATACCGGTACTCCAGTTTGACCCTGATCTCCGGCAGCTCCTTGACTACCTGGGGGACCCTAAAGGTAAACACAGGATAATAATGGTGACAATAGAATCACAATATACACAAGGTCATATCATGCTCCTTGATTGGTCAAAAACCGCATCAATAATTATTAACTTTTCTTCAAAAAACGAATTCTAAAACGTACACGTTCACCAGATACTCCATCAGAGCCACGACTTCCGGGATCACCTTGCCCACCCTGTTGAAGAGAAAACATATTGGATTGCTATCATTGCTGTTGCTCATTTTGCGCACAATTTGCTCTTGTTGCGGCTTATATGGCATCTACCCCAACCCTACCAACGACAAATTAAATAGTATTAATGTGGTTAAATATGTTTTTAAGCAAGGTTAACGGCAGATGTATTATGCAGACTGACTTCCGTTGAGGAGAGTCTATAACCTCACATTGGTCGAGGGACGTTTTTGCCTTGTGTTGCTATGGTTTGGGAAGTTAGAATTCGGGCCCAGGGCAAATTCCTTCCACCCATGTTTGGTCCTGTTAGGCATGGAAAGCAAAATAAAACGATGATGTAAACTCCATACCTGCAAGAAAAACTATGACATACCTTAGGACCGTTGGGACCAGGACGTCCTTGGCCACCAGGAATACCATTTTTACCCTGTGAGATAATGAAGCAACACATCGAGCAACACATATGAGCAAGTACAGTTGAGCATCTCATTAATATACACCTCATAGTGGTCAACATAATAAGTTTCCAAGTTTCCAAGGTTCAAGGTATATATAAGGTTCAGGCTTTCTTTTCATGTTAACGTTTTCCAATTATACTGTTTAAGTCTAAATATGATGAATACCCTTGCTTTATAGACAAGTCAATTTATCATTTAATCTGAAAAGAAGGCCGGCCTGAACAATTTCCCGTACCCGGCTGCATAACTTTAAACTATGATGATTTCTTAAACTTTGGGGTCCAGAGTAAATAGTATTCTACAATAGAAAACTTCATAGGTTTTCCTAATCTTTTTCACAAAAAGTTGTTTCTCAACAATCCGGCATACTCTGTATCTGGCCTGAATCCAAAAAATGTTTGATATGTGATAAAATACTTACAGGTCGACCATCTTGACCAGACGCGCCATCACGACCAGAATTACCTTTCGGACCCTAAAGAAAGAAAAATCCAAGGTTATATCATTGTAGCTCATAAAAAACAAACATGGTTTGGAAGCTCGACATCCAGAATAAAATATCAAACACAAAAAATCTAACATCAAATATGATCAAACACCAAAACATCAAAGGTCAAACAACAATCATCAAACATTAATAACATCAAACAACATCAAACAACAAACGTCAAACTACAAACATCTAACAACAAACATCTAACAAATATCATCACACATCAAACAACAAACGTCAAACTACAAACATCTAACAACAAACATCTAACAACAAACATCTAACAACAAAAATCTAACAAATATCATCACACATCAAACAACTTCAAACAACAAACGTCAAACTACAAACATCTAACAACAAACATCTAACAAATATCATCACACATCAAACAACATCACACATCAAACGTCAAAAAGCAAACGTCAAACATCGAACAACAACAAATATCAAACGTAATATATACCCTACTTGTGCACCTTCAGGTCCGTGTGAACATTAATTAGCGTTCGTGAAATTATTTCAAGTTCATCGGCTTGCCTAATTATGTTTCAGATTTTCTATTAACTATGAACAATGTAAAAATGTTGGTACATGACCATACCTTGCTACCCTTCCCTCCATTTTCACCAGAAAGACCAGGCACGCCAGGAAGACCAACTGGACCACGACGTCCCATTAGACCAGGAGGTCCTGCAGCGCCTTCAGATCCCTAAATATGAAAATTGTTCGTTAAACGTTAGTGCGAAAGTAAAACCATTGAATATTTTTACCGACTTTATGTGAAAACACGACAGAATATCAATTCATTGCTTAAAAAGATTTAATTGCATTCAAATTACTGTAACCATTATTTTGTAAGTTATCCAATGTTGTAGGACCCTTAATTTAGCTTGAGTAAGGTGAGATATAACTTGCACTGCTGCCAACACATCATATGACCGAGTGAGGCCATGTCATTGAGGAGTGTTTGACATCAATTATTGTGTGAAGCGAGGTATAATGGAGCAAAGAAGCTTTTTTCTCGTGTTTCCTGCTAAAAAAAATTGGTGTGAAGTGTGTTAGCTATTCGAGGTGGGGTCAGCTCAATGTACCACTTGCATGGTGTGCAAGTAATTGTACTGTAGCCATTCCAGGTCACTACTCAGTCAGCTGGGCTAATACCTCACTATCTAAACGGTTAAATAAGGTGGACTAAAGTGTTAACAGGTATTACACACTCACCGGTTGACCATCAGCTCCGGGTTCACCGAGTGGACCAGGTTTTCCAGGTTGGCCCTAGAGAAAATCAATAGAAAAATCGTTTAATAGATTGTTCCCACGACCATGCTCAAAATACAAATGTCTGATATTAAACATGGTTGCCATGAACGAATAAACTATATGAAAATAAAAATATAAAAATCTTACCGCATGTCCAGATACACCTTGTTCTCCAGATTCTCCTTGGCCTCCCTGGGGAAGAAAAATGGTTAATTGGTTAAGAAAAATTCCATTGGTTCCACTGTATAAACTTTGTGTGTTCTAAAGGTAGGTTTTACTTAGCACTTTATAGATGGCGAATATGGTGATCTACTGCCGTTTGTCAAAGTGAAAAGATTATGCTTTATTCTCTATATTAATTTTTGTCTTAAACAATTATTTTCATTCAATACTGTAGTCTTGTATTTGGAGGCAGGTTATTCGAATCAGTGTCCACAGTTGACTGAAACTTATACTTTGAGATAAAAATATGTCACAACTCTTTAACATATATTTTCTATTTGCCGTGGTTTTCACAGCCACAAATTATTGACCAGATGTTTGATAAATGTTCTAACACAATTGCACCCTAACATTGACGACAACATGCTAACTGTGGTTCTATTATATGTTTAAGAATTGTCTGTTCAATCGTCATTGCAATAAACGTAATTACGCACAGTAATAATAGAAATACAATGACATATAAATTATATTGATTAGGTAAAAATAGCATAATATGTTATGTATCAATGTGAGTTAAAACTAGATTCTCCCAAGGTATATTGTCAAAGATTGTAAATCTTGGTCTGCCTGATAGCAGACATCCTCTCAGTTAACTTGCTCACCTGTTCACCCCGCTTGCCAGGTTCACCATCAGATCCTTGGTAACCCTACAAATAAATTATATTAATGAGAAAACATTGTATTTGTGAGGAATGAAACTTATGATGAATAACGTAACGATA
Organism: Trachythela sp. YZ-2020; assembly: GCA_016169945.1. NCBI lineage: Eukaryota > Metazoa > Cnidaria > Anthozoa > Malacalcyonacea > Clavulariidae > Trachythela > Trachythela sp. YZ-2020. The sequence goes on along the minus strand of JADLSH010000371.1, from coordinate 3,773,452 downwards.
CCATCCGAACATACGCGAAGTGTTGGAAATTTGTAGCCAAATATATCAGATATAATTGGGGGTGAGGGGGTTATTTGGATGTTTAGGGTTAAATACAAGATGTACTTACCTTGTTTCCAGTTGGTCCTGTAGGCCCTTGAAGACCTTGCACACCACGTTCACCCTGGTAACAGATGCAGAAATTCAGTCAGTATATACGAAAGTACAAAAACATGAACATATTGACACATAGTAAAACAGAGAGATAAGACAACATTCACAATAAGACAACATTCACAATAAGACAACATTCACACAAATTTAGTCAGTATGAAAGACCTACTACATCAATATATTTACTAAATACTGACACAAAATAAAGCAGATCGAGACCTTAGTGCAAAATAACCATTACATGGACATATTCACTTTGCAGTGACAGATATAAAAACAGAGAGATGCAATAACTTTCATGTAAATTTAGTTATAAAATATAACATAATTATAAGATAGTGCGAAGATTTAGAAGAGCAGTCATTTTTCATATCAATCTATAAGATGTACTCAACTCACCTGAGCTCCCTGAGGTCCAGGTTCTCCAGCCAAACCTGACTCTCCATCAGCACCCTGAATGAATAAAATATGTTAACCTAGAATACGATATCAAGACACGCGAGACCATTAACACTACACTTTAAGATAAACTATGCTATACACACCCACTATTTGCATACCAATAATACACCGGAAGGAAATCTTAATTCCTCGTTAACTTCCTTTATTGTACCAATAAATACATTTAATATTGAAGGTAACAAATAGAACGATACAGTGAACTGGATATTTAGTACAACCCGCCCCCCATGGCCCTTCCCACTAGTGTCTCGATTGTGCAACTACTTGGGGGCCACTGCCATATTAAAGTTGCCACGCAAAACGTCAAATTGACGTTTTGGGTAGGTAGGTGGGTCAAAACTATTATGCTGTAACGTTTTCAAGGTTTTTATCGTGGCAAAATGAATATTTTAAGAAAATCTTACCATATAACATATGCCACGCTTGACGTTTTCAAGGCTGGGTGGGTTTAGATAAAAACGTCAAATTGACGTTTTGCGTGGCAACTTGAATATGGACGTGGCCCCTTGGTCACTTCAAGACGTAGTATTTAAAGGACATTGGCAATAAAAATTTAGTTTGTATCATCTAAAAGAACTCGTATAATTATATATAAAACTCTATTACCGATTTTTCATATCTTGCTTAATTCTCGAAATATTTAGACCAAAATCATCATAAATCAGTGAGCTGTCCGCCATGTTACGTCACAACAATGGTCACAACCAAGGTCACGCAAAGTTTTTATCTAGATAACCACTGATCATTATGAGCGATAACTATGTCAAACAACAAATTAACTGAAAACGTTTAAAACATCTAGTAATTGTTATTTGGTCATCTAGGAGTAGTTTTATACGGCTAAGCCTGCTTGCAACCTCAAGGGCGGCGGAACATATTTTATTTTGGGGGGCTAAATTTTGATCGTGGCCGTAAGGCCACGCCAGGCTAGGGGGGTCCGGGGTCAAGCCCGCAAATCGCAGTTCTTGCATTCTGAGCCACGAACTTAGTGCTAGAATATGCGCTACCCGTAGCTGTATTTTAGACAAAAATCAAGAAAGAAACGCTCAAAAATTTGACAAAAACAAGCATTTATTGCAGTTGAGTAGGAAATTTTCACACTTTTGCAATATGAAATGCCATATGAATTTCATAGCCGCGTATAGTAGCATGAGACGCGCGATTGCAAAACTGTCAAAAACAGAAAACTCCGCCATATATTATACCATGCGACACAGGAAATTTAACTCGTTGAAAATGTTACATTGTCCGCAATTCTTTTGCATTGTAGGCAGCGAGCAATAATCGGACAACTTCGTACTGTTGGTAGTTCGTATAAATGATCTGGCATTCTTCATATCTATTTGAGGGGCTTAGGCCCCCCACTTTTACTTCACGGGGGGCTCCCCTAGCCCCCCTGTTCCGCCGCCCCTGTGCAACGTCACTAAAACCATTGTTAATGAGATCAAACATTTATCCAAGATGGCGGGCAGCTCATTGTTTTCAGTCAAAATATTTCAAGAACTATAGCAAGATATGAAAAATCGGTAATAGAGTTTTATATATAATTTTACGAGTTCTTTCAAATGAGACAAACTAAATCTTTTTTGCCAATGTTCTTTAAAGTATCGTTCTCGAGAAACCTAACTTCCGCAAGACGCGTGTAACACACTTTCAAGCAAGAATGCTTTCGCCTTTCAAGGCAAGATGCTTTGCTTCGAGAAGAGGTATCACTTTTGATAAAATATTTTGGAAACACAATTCGATCATATAGAGATTCCAGTGGATATACAACTACAGCAGGCCAAACCGACACATGCACTATTGAATTTTGCAACTGAAATGTTCTTAATTTTTAACTGATTTACAACTAGAACAGTCTAAAGAGTTAAAAATTGAGCTACCGAGACTTCCAGCACGTTTCAAATTTCACGTAGCGAGAGTTCACGAAGCACGATGGTATTCCACTCAAACTCTTGAAGCGCACTCAATAATTTGGTTTCGAGAACGATACTATATATTATTGCAACTAGTTGGAGTGAATCCTGCCTAATTATATGTTTGACGAAATTTCATTATGCTATTGGTTTATAAAAACTTACATCTTCACCATCATTTCCGGGACGTCCCTGATGGCCTACCACACCTCCGTCACCCTAAACATATAATATAAGGAAATATAGTTAGTTTCAAATATACTTAAATAGCATTTCTTACAGTCCCGTCCTCGAGTAACATACGGTTCATTCGCGCGTTGCAACACTCGTTTGACTCGCCACTCGCGGTGGGCGAAAATATTTAAAACGCGATATACTCACTTCACTCGCGTAATAAAGTATAAAACTATAAAGTATTCGATACACGTGCATGTTTGAAACTTCGCCCCCGCTAAGTCAGCTTTCATCTCTCTCTGACTCTGTAGAGATAAATTCTGTCGCAACATTCAAGCGGCGATCAAAAAATGCTATTTTAGCCTATTAGAAGATTTAGAACGACATTGTCATTGAAGAAGACTTACTATTATAAAAGTCAAGAAGACCATGGATCCATGAATAAATTTATACGAAAGAGGCAAGAAAAAGATCTGGGGCTGGGAAAGACGCTACAGTTATATGAGTGTATTGATCATTAGTTACACGGCGAGTGTTTAATACTTTTAACATTCTTTGACAATTTGATTACGTCTTAACAAACTATGCATCTGAACTCCGTTTCATGTTTGTCTATTTGAATCGATCAACCATAATCCCGGCATTCTTTTGTGCATGATATAAATTTCAAGTCTTCAGGCTGTTTCGGAGCAAAATATATTGAATAAATCAATTCCTGCTGTCTTTGTTTTCAATACCAATGCCGCTTTTTAAATAGACGCAAGTTTATTTTGATCATATTCGTTGCACTTGTTACAGGATAAATCCTGTTTTAATGGATTTAGTCGACTCGAAACACTCGCGAGTGTAATTTATTACGCGAGTGAAGCGAGTATATCGTGTTTCAAATATTTTTGCCCACCGCGAGTGGCGAGTCAAACGAGTGTTGCGAGTACTCGCAACGCGCGAGTGAACTGTATGTTACTCAAGGACGGGACTGTAGTTCAGCAAACTAATCTAATAGCAAGTAAATTTTGTTCAGGAAAAGCAATTTAGATGACTAACTTGCTCTAATAATGGCAAGTGATCGAAGTTACATTACACTGTAGAAGGTGTAATGAACAAAATTGATTACTGACCTTCTCTCCCTTAGGACCATCAGCGCCAACATCACCTTCAATACCATTAGGACCCTAGAGAAACGAAATTGGGAACATTCTTATCAATCAATTAATCCATTGAACAATCAATCAAGCAATCAATCAATAAACCAGTCAATCAAACAATCGATTGATCAGTCAATCGATAAATATATTAGAGAGTCTGAACTCTGAAAGTCAATCAATTAGTCAGTGGATTAGGCAGTTGAGAAGAAATTCAGTTTGTCAGTGAGCTAATAAACAAATCAAACCAGTCATCTTAGTCTGACCTGTTCTCCTTTACTTCCAACAGGACCAGGAGAACCTTGAGGTCCAGATTGACCAGCTACACCAGGTGGTCCAACTTGACCAGTATTTCCAGAAGCTCCCTAAGATACAACACAATTACGTTAAATCAATCTTAATGTACCTACTGTACATCATTTACGTATGTACAGTAACAATGAAAAGGTGAAAGTGTATTATTAAAGCATTAGCTTTTCTAGCTCCTTCTTTGTCATTATTTTGCTAAATCACAAAGATGCGACTTCCATACTATCACTACGCGTTAAACTACATTCATAACTCATAGAACAATGTTCATGCACTTGTGCGCTGTGAAGTTAGGTTGCCAATGTATTCCCACCCTTTAACTGGTGCAAATTGCAATGCTAAAATATTTTTGTTAAATCATAATGCAAATTTGCTTGACTTATCCTCAGCATATCTGGCTACCAGGCTCTCATGGGCAGAATAACAACTTCCTTAGTAAATTAGTTACTGTTCAGACAAAGATTATCAGGCATTATTTGAAAAGTACAATTGTGTGGATAGAAACCTATGGCAATCCTGCGGTTAAAATGCTCACTTACTCATAACCTTTAACGCTTCTTACCTGGCTACCAGGTTTTCCATCAACACCATTTTGTCCGGGAGGACCTGGGGTTCCCTAAAGATTTAAACAACCACTGAATTTAGAATTGTTAAATTATCAATGAAGCCAAATTTTGGGTCAATTTCCATATATTGATAACCACAATTCGATTACAGTGATCAATTTCTCACCGTTTAACTATTCCCCAACTCTAACAATCTTAATCCCAATCCTTACTCTATCCTAACATTAATTCTAACCTTAATCCACAATTTATAAAACTATAATCGTAACCCTAATCCTTACATTAACCTGATCCTAACTATAGTCTTAACCTTAATTGTAAGCCTTATTCTAGCCCTGATCCTACAATCCTGACCCCAATCTCATCTATCGTGATCTCATTTCTAGTATATTATTAAAAAATTGATTACAATATATCCATACTTACACGACCACCTTGGATACCCTTGGGACCAGCATCACCATCTTTGCCCTGTGGAGGTTTTTAAAAAGAAATTGAGATAATGAATTCAATACCGTATATACGCAAATGAAACTTAAGAATCCCAAAAAAATATCGAGCAAATACTTCAATTTAAAATATATCGCACAAGAACAAACAGCAATAAATAATATCGAGCAAGCCTTTAGAGTAGATTGAGTGATTATTTAGTAACTGATAATCTGAACCATACAGGCTATTTGTGGCAACGAGTGTGCGTGATTTTGTCATTTTTAATGTAAATTATCGGGGGGTCAGAGTGGTCTCAGAATGCACAAAATACCATTTGAGAAACCTCAGATTTTCCCTAACATTGTGGCGCTGTTAAACACCCTGATACTGAGCTAGCCAATCGTATTTTTATTATAGTTCGAAGCACTTCACGAGGATACAGAGGGCTTGTATTAAAATAGCCAGAGACAAATGAAATACCACAGACAAAATTGAAAATGCATGTCACCAGACTCACCATAGACAATCGAGAGGAAGTCCTCTCGATTGTCTCCTGTCACAGATGATGAAAAATTAATTGTAAAATTGTTTCCATGGCCGACAAGTGATCCCAGGACAGAAGTGAAAATGGTTATTGCCCTGCTAAATTTTGTGAGTGCATGACATGGCTTTACCAACCCTCAAGAGCATGTGCCTGTGTTTTTCCCTATCTGCCTCACCCTCTCGCCCATCGTACTAACAAGGGTCATTAGAAAATTGACCATATTGAACTTACTGTAACTGGGGTGTAAAGTTGACATGAAGCAATTAAATATACGCAAAATTAATCTGCTTGGGCAGATACACTGTGATCTGCCATGATTACCATTAATCATAATAAGAAAAATCCGCTCATCTGTACGCAGACAATAAATTCATGCAGGGATTTATACAAGCACGTTTATAGTCTACTACCGTTTTTAGGAGAAGATTGAGTTTTATAGTTACTATGAAGAGGGGGGCAGGGTGCTGGGGGTGGAGAATCGTTTTCCTGGAAAGTTATTCGACTTTCACAAGCCCCAGTTCCAGAAACAGTGCATTTCCAGCAATCTCTGTGAGGAGTTTCCCGGAAAATGGCTTAAAGGAGAGAGTAATATGCATATATAAGTGTCTGAAGTTACTCAGAATTGAATATTTTCTTCCTCTCACAAATAAATATTCACATTTGCCACAATTTATTCGGATATATTGTGAAAAATAATAACTGAGAAAGATTGAGTTTCAAAACTTAATTGAAGATTGAGTATTTACTCCCGTTCACCGGCAGTAGAAAAGTGCTTCTATAAATCCCTGTCATGCAAGAGGATGTTTGAACCATTTTCAGGCTCCATTCACACAAGAATAAATTATCAAGACCATACTCAAATTTGCACGACTTGCATATTCGTACACCGGGAGGCATGAAACACAACAAATTCAAGTACAGCTAACTGTATGAAATCCCATGTGGACAAATGGAACCAGACCAATTTACGTACGATTCCGAATTCTTACGGTCTTGTGTTGTGCGGTCTCAGTGTAATTTCTATTGCATTACCCTTATTCCTTTAGATCCAGAATCTCCCCGTGCTCCTGGCAAACCTTGATCACCCTAGAAATACAATAATATCCATATGTTGTACCACAAAATACAGTTTCACTTTAACCCATTAACTGGTAGTGCCCTACCCTTCACTTTAACCCATTAACTGGCAGTATACTTCCTTACATTCCGTACATTCTTGGAACAGATGCAAACCTCTCTAATACGGACACCTCTCTATTATGGACAGTTTACAATGTCCCGAAATAATAGATTTTCTTTTTTAAAACCTTAATAAAACGGACATCTCTATAAAACAGAAACATTGCTGTGTCCCTTCAGTGACCATATTAGAGAAGACGAGATCCGACTATATATATATATATGTGTATGAAAAGAAGCAGTTGTCAAATCATTTGCAATAACTGCAAATGATTTGTATGAATTTGTTTAAAAATGTAAAGAACCATGAGTATACATTCTCAACATTTACAATTAGCTTACGTTGACAAAATCATGCTCAAAATTACTTTCAAGCATTTCTATACTTTGTAGGTTTTATCATAACAACTTTAAATATATATACTGATTATACCTTAGGTCCGGTAGGTCCAGTACGTCCTACTGGGCCTGAGAAACCTAGATCACCCTACAAAAGAAAATAATTACATAATTAATAACTTATCTAACAATAATGGAACAGTTAAAACTCTTTCTCGGTATATGAGCAACCAAAATAGGCGTTAGGGTTTGTTAGGGGTTAGGGTTAGTTTCTCATATACCGAGAAAGCACCACAGTTTTCAGGTCCTTTCTGAAAACCATTGTAACATGAAAAAGTTTATTCTGATTAAATATTACTACTACTACTATTAGTAGTCGTTAACAGTAGTTATTACATGTTAAATAAATTACAGCTCAACTTACCTTAACTCCTGAGGGACCAACCGCACCTTGACGTCCCGCTCTTCCTGGACGGCCCTAAGAAACATTCAAGTATATAACTTTTTCTTCATATATACACTATAGTCACCAATGAAGCAATAAGTCACATAATGTTGTTACAACAATCAAAGCTTAGCATGCACAGGTTCCTCGCATTGACTTGTGACAAGACTACCTTAGAGGTAGGTGCACATTGCTTTCCTTCTGATAGAATAAAACAACATTACCTCCAAACAAGTTTTCACTAGACTGACCTTTTGGAATATCGGTTTTTGGGACTATTGGTGTTGCCCCCCCCCCCTGCTAAGCACCTGATCTCCATTTAAATACAGTATATGCCAATCAAATTTTCAAATTATGCATATGTTTCATTAAATCAAGAAGGGAATCTCTGCCCTCCTCGACATCTTGGCAAGGCAGAAGCATGCATCCCTCTTGCTTCCCCCACTTCCAGCATCAAAGGATGATTAAGCCATCAGGTATAACACATGGAAATGTGCATAAAATAAATACTTTAAATCACTTACAGATTTTCCAGTTATACCAGGATCACCTTGTATTCCAGGTGGGCCAGATAAACCCTGTCAATAATAAAAATAAACAAAAGGAATGATAAACTGACCATTTGGAAGTTTATATACACATGCATTTGCAGAGTATATGAAAGCCTAAGCAATGCAAAATTTTGTCAGAACTACAAGTCTCGTGTTTGCATTACGTTAATATACACAGTAGGTGACTGCACTTTTAAAATATAACTAGAGGTTGCAATGAACAAAGTCATCATAGTCAAGGACTATAGTCATACATAGTCAAGGACTATAGTCATACATAGTCAAGGACTATAGTCATGGACAATAGTCACTAGAGTTAAGAACTATATTCAAGGATTATAAATACCTAGTTGTTTATACTGTAACATAACAATATATAACTTCACAAATTAGGTTCAGTAAGTAAGGTTATTCCCATATTATTCACAATGAATGGTTTTAGTATTGTCATAAATGTGGCATCTTTATATCTACATTGTGTCAAATAAGTTATGAGATATTTACTTGATTTCCTTTTGGTCCGACTGGACCTACAAGTCCGGATTGTCCATTACGACCCTGCAAATAGACAGTTACAAAAAAATTTAAAAACAATAAAACTACACTTACATATACAGTACTACAGAAAACTATTAGTCTCTATTGGTGCGTTTAAGTAAGCATAACATAGCAACTTCCTGAGGTCAAAGTAGAAAACTTACCCTATCTCCACGTAGACCAGAAGTTCCAGGTGGTCCAGGGGGGCCCTATATTGACAGAAAAGAAAAGTTAGATGAGGAATAACAAGTAATGCACAATACTTCTCCAATATTTGATATTGGCTTTTCATAGTTGTTTTTTCTTGTTATACATTTCTTTCGTTTATCAAGAGAAACGACTCAAATGAGTCACATTACAAAACACATTTTGGTTCCACAATGAAACTAATTTAATTAACATGAATCATGTGAGATATACAGGGTGCAAGCTTAAACCACGCTTCAACTGCAATGGTAACACGCCTAAAGTTGGTAAATCAATTGAAATATAATAGTGCATAATGGAAAGTTGTAGTTGTTTCGTTTTGATGATCCATTACCAAAATGTTCAATTTTTTCGTTTGTTCATAAAAATAGTTAGTATCAATTTGTTATTGCTTCTCAAATTTGTTATTTTTAAATCATAGTCACTTAAAATAGTATTTTTAGCAAACCAATCATTCAAATTCAAAAGGTATCATTAGAAAGCTGAATGTAGCTTACTCTACAGTATTAGTAATTTCAAAATTTACATTTGAATCGAGGATTATTTTTATACACCCTGTATATGTTTAAACATTCCATGCAATGCACAACCTCGACACGAGCAGACAAAACGTGTCACGAAAAAGCTGTCGATTGTAGATACAAGCAATTAGAATTGTCAATGAAACTTGTGAAATGAAACTTGCTTGTCTGTATGGACATGTTTTGCCTTAACTTCTTGACCAATGTCGGTAACTTGCAATATATCGGTGGATAAGTATCAGACATTTACTGCAAGCAAGCAAGCAAGCAAGCAAGCAAGCAAGCAAGCACGTGTGTGCTAATCATCCTTACTTGCAGCTGAAAGCTAAGCTGAATTACGAACTAAGGACGCAGCTCGACTTGATCGAGTCGAAGGCTTATTAAAGACGCCTATGGCTGCCACCATATGACTCATGTCTGATCAGGAGCACAGCTATGATCGAAGGGTTAGTTTGGGGCTTATCCAAACCCACCATGTAAACATTCCCTGCTGGAGGAAACCGGAATAACCAGAGAAAACCCACGACTTTCGGTAGAGCGTTGACGGACTCTTTTACTAAGTGTCATGAGTCCCAAGCGAGAATCAAACCCACGCGATCTCAGAGGTGAAAGGCGTTTGCTCTGACGCATGCGCCACTGAAGCCCCATGATTGGTATATATTACATTTTTCTTATTTGCTTATCTCTACAACACTCTGATTTGATCACATCATTCCAATTAGGATCAATGAATAACATCATTCTTAAAAATTAACCCAAGATTGTTACTACAGTAGGTTGAAAGAAATCAAGTGCCCTCCCTGAAAATAATTTATTTATCCAGCTGGTCAATTTTAAAGGGTGCCCAAAAATCTGAAATAAGTGGAATGATGCTGGTAGGGTAAGAGCTGTTACAATCTATTCGAAGGTCTTACATTTCAATATCTCCACCCAATAAAATAATTGTCACTTCTTCAGATGTAAGTAGAAAACAGTCCTATTAACCTCTAGCTGGCAAGTTTTGTTCTAACTTTCACTCATATTTGTACTCCTATTCCACTATCATCTTTAGGAAACAGACACAGAAAAGAACATAAACTTACTGGATTACCAGGACTCCCTTGGTATCCAGTTGCTCCAGGATTCCCAATTCCACCCTAAAACAAAGAAATTTTCTGTTAGAAAACCAATAGTAGTAAGCAACAGTATAGAATTTAAAAGAACTATCTTTCTACTGGTAGACTACACTATGGGATGCTAACGAGAACTATCTGTCTACTTGATATTCACAAGTGGCTAGGCTAGTGCTTGTAAAAGCACTCAAAGCACAGGCAGTTTATAAGAGTATTTCATTGGTACTTTCCTTAAATCATATACAGTATTACTAGGGCAATAAAGCCAGGCTCTTTACCTCCACTCCCCTAACCCCCCCCCCCCCCTCTCAAAAACACGCTAAAGCAAGAAGCAGAGGTACTGTAAATAACCTATAGTTTGTGAGGTTGTACTTAGGGCTGTTTTCCCACTATCTCCTGTAGGTTATTCGCCAATAATAGATACCCATCTTAACATCTATTAGTGCTGTTTTTCACTAACAACCTACAGTAATTAAGCATTCACTTATTTTAATTGGTATATTTCTTAACAAGATAAACTACAGTGCTATTTTCTCACCCAGCACTTTAAGCCCAGCAATACATTATTAGACATTCACCAATAAATACTGTTGGTTATACATTTTACAAAAATCCTTAATAGTGCTGACACTCCCTTAGTTCTTGCATTACCTAATTGAACATTCACTAATAAATTAGTACACGTCTTAATCCTATAAACTACAGCACATAAGCTGAACCACTGTCAAAATGTCAAAGTACTTTCAGGTAGTTAAATTGTGAGTATTGTTCATCACTACCTACACTGGAACATCACTACTACTACTACTGGATAACACTCAAGATATTATAATAGAGCAGTTTTCTTACCCTATCTCCTTTAGATCCAGAACTACCTTGCAAACCTTCAGCACCAAGTGCACCTTTGGAACCTTTAGTACCTCTTGAGCCTGGATCACCAACTCGACCTTGGCTTCCAGTACGTCCACCTATTCCAGTTTCTCCCTTGTCACCACTATCGCCAGGCTTACCCTGGTTACCTGGGATTCCAGAGGCACCAGATGCACCCTGAAATGAATGTATATGTATATTTCAGTTCTCATAAATTTATTGAACAATAACTTTAAATGTGGTTAATTATACACTTAAGCAAGGTTAATGGCAGACATATTATACAATCTGACTTTAACTAGGTGGAATCCATGTCATGTTGAATAAGGGTCTTTAGTGCCTTGTGTCTGGTGCTCTTGTTATCACGTTTATTTGTTCTTGTCTTATATACACTAAAAGATTAAGTCGTCATGAGGGAAAACAGCTTGACAACCGGCAGTTGGAGCCCACTTTCCAGCAACTGTCCCTCATTCCCACTTATTAGTTCAGCAAAGGCAAGAAAAGCATGGACATGTCTGATATTGTGCCATCTTTGCCTTGCCTAGTAGCAGTAATGTTTTGCACTTGTGGGCTCTGGCATGATGTTGTTCCATCAACTCAACAGAATTGCCATGGCTATATGTTGCTCAAATTGTTTTGTTTTGTGGAAACATGACATATATTTATTTTGCTAAATAAATATATGTCATGTTTCCACAAAACAAAACAATTATTTATAGTTATTTCACCATGCAACATACAAGGAACTTATTATGGAACTCTATGGTTTGTTGCTGTCATTGCTATAACAATTAATATTCTTGCCATCTGTAGTTGCAGCTTTGGATGACAATGGTACCTACCTGAAAATATGAATACTCTACCGTTTATTAGCTATAAAGTGAAAACATACATAGCTGAAACATACCTGGCCACCAGGTGGTCCAGCAACACCAGATTGTCCACTAGGGCCCTGCGTGAAAAAGACACAAATTTCTAAAGCACAGATAAACTTTCTAATGGCTCCCATGCATCTCTCACAGGTCTGATCAAGACCAGTATGAATGCATATATGGTTGCCTAGCAAAGGAAGTGAGCATATTAGCAAGATGTGAAGAATTCCAGGCAGTAACTCGTTCCTAACATTACCAGATATAGAGCTTCACTCTCGTAAAAGTTGGGATAGCAAAGCTCAAACAGAGGCAAGATAGTCATGATTGAGAAGAATAGGTCACAGCAGGCAGACCAATGTACCGTAAAAGGCTTGGGTTTGGTGCGAGAGAAAATTTTTTCAAAAAGGCCTTGGATTTTGGCCATAATACAATATATAATTGCGGTGTAACATTTAACTGTGTCAGGAGGGTAAATAGAAAGAACTGAGTCAGTTTGAAATGTACTGTAGCCATCTTTTCATTCTTTCACCTTTTGAACTTCATTTGTAGCTTTTATTATTTTACTTTCCCTAACAGCAGATGATTTTACTTGTCAAAGAAAGAAACTTGTTACATGCATTTTACATAGGTGTAAGAATGATAAAGTTTAAATATTAATCACATACTTCACTAAATACTGTATACTAATGCGGTTGTTCGATCGATAAGTAGCATGTATATTGATTTAGCCTTTTCTGGGCATATCTATAGTATGTGTAATGAAAACACAGGACAATACAGTATACTGTACACACTGTAATTCCTAGGATATGCACTCATACTGTACAAGTAGATTCAATGAAGTATACCAGAATCATTTGTCAGAATGACTATGCAAAGCTTTTTATAACTTTCAATTACCTGAGGACCTTTGGCTCCCTGAGTACCCTTAGCACCAGATTGACCAGGTTGACCCTGTTTTGAAACAAGAAATCAAAATTACACAAGTACACCTCATTGAGTACCCAGAATTTTGCCAGTATAATATTTAACTGTGCTTAGTGTGAGCTGGTTTGATTCACGCAGTATACAGTTGTCTGATGTCATTGAGGGAGGCCCATTTGGGATGGCTCTTACTGGATCTGGAAGAGCTATCCAGTCTAAATAAAGTAGTTTAGTTTACCATTGTCATCAAACATCTGAGTATAAAAACGAGCAACTAAATTTCAAAGAACCTACAGGCTGTCCATCTTTTCCATCCCTTCCAGGATCACCAGGTTCGCCCTAAAACAAGAAAATATGACTTGGTTGTATTCAAAAATTGGCAAAAGTTCATAGTAAATTCTATAGAAATAGATCAAAGTTATAAGGGTGCATTGCCCAAGTCAAATCCTTGTATGCAATATATACTGTAGTAATAATTTATGACCAGGATCTCATTCTGTTGCTTTGCCAGCTTTGCATGCAGGTACAGTTCTGTTTCACCAGTGTTTCATTAAGCACAACATTTTATAAAAATGTCAAAAAAAGAATTTTGGAAAATAGAGATACTTTGGAAACTCACTAATATTATAGAACTGATTATCTGTGTTTTTGTCAGGCTTATGGAAAAAATGATCCATTCACAATTATCTGTGGCAAAGTTCTATCATAAAGTACTTTGGAAAACTGGCAACTTTAGCAAGACAACAAACACAACAGTTGCATTTTGTGGCATATATTTTGGGCAAAGAAGTGCTCGAACAGTCTAGAGGCTCTAGCTAACCTAAGTTTTACCTAGAGGAACAGGAGGACCTCTAGGTTGCAGAGGGGGTGAGCCAGCTCTATGCATGTTGTTCAGTGAGTTGAGGCCTAATGGTCTAGAGACCACCAGTGGTTATACTGAGACAGTAAGAGCTGTCAAGACCTGACAGAGCATGCAAAAACTGTAGGTTTTTCTAGAGGAACAGGTGGACCTCTAGATAACAGGGGAACAGGCAGACCGTTCAGGTCAGTCAGCTCGTTGAAATTGAGTCCAAGTTGGACTGGTGTCCAACCATTGGTGCAGGGTACTCAACTATGTATGACTGACCCATCGAGTCTCTAGGTCAGGTCATTAGGTCGCATTTTCGACCTGACTGACCTGCAAAATGCACTTCACGTGGCGAAGTGTTGTCCCAAAGGACAGCACTTCCATGCCATTATTTATTTAAGACACAAGAATAAACGCCTTGTTCTATCAAGGTACCCTGAGCTACATTTGGTGCATCCACTAATTGTGCTGACAGACTGGCAAGGCCCTAGGGCAAATGGAATCTTTTTGAACATATTACAGTAACCGCAATTTATTGTTTTGCATAAATTGAATATTTAATTTAAGACAATCCTTTGGTTGATTAGCAAAACTGCATTACACATGTGATAATTATACGAACATATTTTTGCATGATAAACCAACATAGATTACTGTATTTCTATTCTATTTTTTATTATATTCTATTTATTCTTCCCTCTCATTGCTTTCTGTTTTGACACCCCAATCAGACAATATTTAACTTGGTTTTGAAATCCTACTTACATTATCACCAGACAGGCCTCCTTCTCCTTGATCACCAGCCAGACCAGTTTGACCCTAGTTATGATAGCAAAACATATTATATATCACTTAATGCAATGTAAAACTAACTATTCTTTAATTGCTCACCCAACCGTATGTGTGATAGCAATATGAATTTTAATAGAACAAATAAGCAGTGTCACTACTGCAAAAAATGTTCTACATGTACTTACACGTTCTCCCTTTGACCCTTGTGTGCCTTGTCGTCCTTGGGTTCCAGGCCGCCCCTAAAATATAGACAGTGAGCAGTTGTAAATACATAGATGGATGGTAAGATAAACAATATCTTCATTGTTAAATATACCACACTAACAAATAAACACCACATCCACCACTAGTTCTAGAGTTAAGGCACTTAAAAACTTAGCAAGATAATACATTTAGGCTTTCATCATTGAAAAAACTTGTTGACAACTTATAGTAAACAATATTATAAGTATACAAAGTATAGCTACTACTGTAGGTCTGAGTTACACCCCACCCCCTTTGCCCCCTTGCCTCCAGTGTCTGCCACTGTAAGATAGGCAAAAATCTTATTAGGGACACAACATACTGTAACATTTGATTGGATAATTGACATCGCCACAACTTACAGTACCGCTCACATGAAACTCAACCATTTTTGCGAGAATGTTTCGAGCGAGAAGCGAGCGAGTAACGAGAAATGAACACGCGCTCGAAGACGAACGCAACGTCTCGCTCGTTTCGCGCAACGATAGTCTCGAAAGCCATTCGCGAGTTCGCGAAACTGTTGCAGTCTCGCGAACTCGCAAATGGCTTTCGAGAAATAGTTGTAGGCAGGGCGCTTGTTGTAAGCGATCTTATCCCGCCGATGTTTTTAGAATAATCCTAGGTTTTACAAAAATCCCAATCCTTGGAGAAATATGTTATATGATAAAAACAATCGTAATGTAATGTAATACACAAGAACTGGTTTTTACGAGATTTGTTAAGCTAAAACCATTTATTAACACGAAAACACGGAAGTTTTTATAATAAAGTACTATATTTACGTCAAAGATATTCCTCTACAGGGTGTATAAAAAAAAACGCAACACTTAATATTCTAAGATATTCATATTGTTTTCAAGCACAATAGATTTTAGGCCCCTGGGAATTCAGCGGCATTGTTTTCCTCCGATCGTGCTGTTCTTTGCCTGCCAGAATTACCTTTGTTGAGATTAAGGCTCGTTCCTTCACTCGAATATTTCCCGACGGTCCTCAAGATTGTCGCTTTGTGAGGAGGGTCCCGATCATGAAATCTTGCTCGAAAAAGGTTTTGCACTTCAGTTGTGTTTTGATTTCGGTTGTACTGTAAAACTATGAAAATTCGTTGTTCTGTTGTGAGCTGCACCATTATTAGTTTAGCTGATTTGTGCGATTAGAAGCCATTTTAAATTCCCAGGGGCCTAAAATATTTTGTGCTTAAGAACAATATGAATATCTTAGAATATTAAGTGGTTGCGTTTTTTTTTATACACCCTGTACAGGGTGTATCAAAAAAACTGCAAATACCATAATTTGTATGCACGAGATCATACATTAGAATTTCAATGGCTGTGCAAATAATTACGCTTCTGGGATTTGAAAATACGTTTCCCAGGGGTATCAAAACAAGCACACAAAGTGAATTAAACTTATGAGTTCGATTACGAATGGCTCAGTTTACGAATGACTGCTGTCGAGTTTTGAGTTTGGGCGTACTTTAAAACAAGAAATACTCTTTGCTCTGTTGTTAGCTGAGCCATTCGTAATCGAACTAATTTTAATTCACTTTGTGTGCTTATTTTGATAGTACTGCACGTGGAAACGTATTTTCAAATCCCAGAAGCGTAATTATTTGCACAGCCATTGAAATTCTAATGTATGATCTCGTGCATACAAATTATGGTATTTGCAGTTTTTTTGATACACCCTGTATAGTGGGTTTCACGATACTGGCAGCCATCTTGCCAACATTACCTCGTCCCAATGGTACTTGTCCCAAGGGTAATGGCATTGTTACTCTATTGTGCTTGCCCCACTTGGCAAGATGGCTACCGGTATCGTGAAACCTACTACGGCAATAACACACTTTCTCCAAACATTATTGATGCTGTATTGGTTAAGCGAATAAACCTTACCAACTGTTTGTTTAACGAGTTCTATAGCTTCAATTTATCAAACGGAAGTTTTCCACGTTTACCATTGCAATATAGTTGTTAGTTTCACAGCAAAATTGCCTTCAGAATGTTAGCGTGAAAAGCGTTCATATATAAAATTCTGTCTTCGCCTAAATTTCTATAGAATTACCATCTCAATAATTGTTTTTGCCATCTGGCAAATTCCAATATACAGGGTGTATCAAAAAAACTGCAAATACCATAATTTGTATGCACGAGATCATACATTAGAATTTCAATGGCTGTGCAAATAATTACGCTTCTGGGATTTGAAAATACGTTTCCCAGGGGTATCAAAACAAGCACACAAAGTGAATTAAACTTATGAGTTCGATTACGAATGGCTCAGTTAAGAACAGAACTAAGAGAATTTCTTGTTTTAAACGTATACGAGCAAACTCAACTTCCGTCTAAAATCGTGTTTATTGGAAAAGCACATAACCCTAGGGTAGCGTTAGTAAACATGATAGACCGTAGGCAAAGCAAATTGTGTCTAACAAACAAATTGAAGTACAACGTATTTTCAAATCCCAGAAGCGTAATTATTTGCACAGCCATTGAAATTCTAATGTATGATCTCGTGCATACAAATTATGGTATTTGCAGTTTTTTTGATACACCCTGTAGTTGAGTCATACCATGTTTTCTATATTCAAGTCATCAAGCGTTCTCACGATTTGGGAAATCTTATAGTTTGCCGCACGCAGTGTCAGAATTCGCTCCTCAAAATTTTGCTTCTCCTGGTCGTGGAATCAAAAGTGTGACAAAACAGTAACACTGCGATTTTCAAGCGTGTTGACATAGGCCATGATCAACGTATGTTTATGATGATAGATTTTACAGTGTATAAAGGCGTGCTCAATACCACGTTGTTGCCAGAGTGAATATGAAATTTTGTTACTTAAAATAGAGTCGCAACTCTGAGTTTTACGCTCATTATGATCATCAGAAGATATGTTGAATCTTGGTCTCAAACATCGTCGCCTGATGATCGCAATGAGCGTGAAACGCTCAGAAACTTTATCTATATAGATTATCGGAGCCTTAATGTAGAATAGCCTGTTGTAGATTTTCACTTATTTGATCAATCGATCACTATTATTACAGTGCTCTCGTTTAGTTCCTCTCCAATACCGTATACTTTCAATACAGACAAACGTAATTCAAAAGATTTAAACGTGTTTATGGAATTTTAAAATGGCGACTTTGTTTGATAAACTGTCATATATAGGTCGCCACACTGAGCTTAATATATCTGGAGGACGTGCCGCTAATATATGCCAGGCAGCAAAGTGAAGCAAAAAACATGGCGGATTTGGGCATTTTCTGACGCCATAATGACGCCACTGGTAACCAGTGCTGGTAACAGGTGGGAATTTTGCCAGCGCTGGTCAATAAATTGCGGGCGCACGCGAAAGTTTTTGTGTGTTTTTTTGGGCCAGAAAACAGTGGATGTATCAGTACTAAAATACTTTTGTACAAAGTTTATGACAAAATGAACAGGAGGAAAGAAATTGGACTGAAATCAGAGAAATATAAAGGATATGTTTCTACGACGGAACATGAGCGAAATTTTACTTTGTTCGAAGATGCTAGTTGTCTTGGCTTCGTAAACATATAAAATTAGAAAGTTTAACTTACGGTGGGTTTGAATTTCATTTTTCAACGCATGTGTCTATACAAAAATTGCTATAACAGTTTTCTCATCAAAACCTGTGAGATTTCGTACAGCCAAAATCGGCATTTTTCGAAAAATAGGAAAATGCCAAATTTTCAACTTAAGATTGCAAAAAATCTAGCCGAGAGCCTCAAAACGAGACTATCCTTAAACGGTAGTCTGAAGCTTTCTTAATCCCTTAATCACAAAAGTACCTTTGAAAATGCTGCCAGAAAAAGCGATTCGTTTGAGAGATTAAAGCCCATTGATTCCAGAAAAATGGAATTGGAGTTTTGAAATCATATGAATATTTTGCCCTTTTCCTCTAATATAGTAAATAGTAATTCAAGGTGTGAAAATCAGCACAGTAAAATGATAAATAAATAAAATATTTCAAAATTTTGTCGAGAGCCTCAAAACCAAATACGGTTTAAAATACCCCTAATACCATACATTATATTGGGGAAGAATTTGTTTACATCAAAATTCGCGCTAGTACGAATTTTGGTGATTTTCTGGGATTTTCCGTCGAATTCCGAGAGTCTCTGATATTTTCCAATACGTATAAAGATGTTTCTTTACGCAATTTTAAAGTTATTATTCATTTGCTTGCACTCTCAGTCAATCAATCAATTAAATCATTTCGGTTGGTAGAAAAAACTAGGTGAAAATTTGCACGAATCGCTCGGAAATTCAATAGCCGAGTTTACTCGCCCCAGGTCTCATTTCTAACAACAGCGCGAAATCCAACGCATGCTCAAACAAAATTCCCACCTGTTACCGTGGCGTCATTATGGCGTCAGAAAATGGTAAAATCCGCCATGTTTTTTGCTTCACTTTTCTTTGCCGAGCAGTTCCTCCAGTAATATTATAGCTCAGTGGTCGCCACTTGTTTCCATCTACCAAACCAATGTACCAAACTGACGTTACGTCATTTTTTCAACTTTGAAGTAAAGTTAAAAACTTTGTAACTGACCCCACCTAACCCAAAACCTAACCCAAAACCTAACCCAAAACCTAACCCAAAACCTAACCCAAAACCTAACCCAAAACCTAACCCAAAACCTAACCCAAAACCTAACCTAACCCTAACCAAACTGATGAAGAAAAATCAAGAAAAACGAATATGAAAATCTTTGAAAATCGCGTAACGTCAGTTTGATAGATGGAAACAAGTGAAAACCTCATATATACTACAACATTGCGAAGAAAAATGGTATTGAGCCGAAATCAAAGTATCTTGGGCATATAATCTATAAGGGCAACAATGAAAACCGCTCCCACACCAACCTGATAAAAATGGTAATTTTGATATTGATTATTGTTGTCCAAATAGCACGATTTTATATACTCAAAGTACTACATGGTTAGTTTATACCACATGTATAGACTACAGTTTACAACATCAACCGCAAGTCACAACTTTCTATCGGCCCGTCACGCGCATTGCGTGGGCTGAACAACTATAATCGCGTGAGGATGAGTCGAATTTAAGCCAAAATATAATACTAAATTGGTACAACAAGTGTTATATAAGCAGACATATAGAATAGTTTTTAGTTGAAAACAAGCTCGCGGACGTTCGAGGACGGTGTTTAGTAGGACCGGTTTTTACCATACACGCGGAACACTATATAGACTATTAAATCTACTAAAGCATTTTGTCTGAAGATCCACTAATCGTATTTCAAATTTAGCAACAGTATATGCGGCGTCTCGATTCTCAATGCGTATAATGCGATTCGATACATTTCTCGCTCGCTCGTTACGCGCTCGCTCCGAACTTGATCGCGAAAGTTGCTCGCTTCTCGAGTTAAGTTTCATGTGAGCGGTACTGTATATCACACATTGGAGGTAAGCTAAGGCATAAACTCAAATCTTCAATACATCATACCTGAGGTCCTTCCTGACCAGCTTCACCCTCAGAACCTGATGGTCCATCGGGGCCCTAAATTCAAAAAATTTAAAATTTTGTAATATAATCTATATATAATATATACAGTAGAGGTAACATTCTACAGTTCTATTCATCTAACTTTATAGCCTCTATAGCAAGGCAAACTGGCCTTGATTCCTGCAGGATGTAATTGCCTGATTAAATAATAGAGAGGTTAAGCATGCAACGTTTTATCAACATGCACGTCAGGTAGATAAAACCTTGACATGAAAGATGGCTTCAGCCTTTCTTGCTTGAAATCATTAACATGATACTGTACTACACAAATTGTTGTTCTTGATTTCAAGCAAGAACTGCTCAAGTCATAATTAACAGCTGCATTATGCACATGTGATGAATAAAATATAGACTGTTAGGCTCTTTAATTTTTTGTAACATATAGATGAGAAGAGTGCTTTCTTTTTTCACTCTACCACCAGGTGATCTGGCGGCAAGGAAAGGGCCTGGAACTAGCAACAGAATAGAAATCCATTCTGCTCTATTTAATCACTTGTTTCTTTTATGAAACTATTTGAAACTTTGTCAATATGTTTAACGATAAAAACCACAAGTCCATGACAAATTTAGTAACAAAATGAAATACATTTAACGAGATATTTAGCAATTTAAATCTGAAAGTGGATTTCTATCTGACGACTATTCCCAGTCCTTTTCCGTGTCTCCAGATCACCTAGCATGCAACACTGCAGGTTTGTCTTCTAGCTACCTCTAGGCTGGGACAGCATTAAATATTAAATCAATCTTAAGAAACAAGTACAACATACTCTTTCTCCAGGTGTTCCATCACGACCTTTGGTTCCTTTTATACCTCCTTGTCCCTAATATGAAATGTTAAGAAAATCATCTTTAGTGTCTACAGTACAGTAAAGGCACAATACACTTAGTATATCTTGTGAAATCTGTAACTATAGTTTATACTGTACTATAGATTTTCAATTTAATTAACTAATCTTCAGTATCTACAAGCAAGCTAACTTTGAAATCCACCCAAAACAGCAATACCTAGACTACATATATACACTTATTTGAATATGCTGATATTATTGCACACACAGCGATTTATTTTGTTGACAACATTTTTTTAAATCCTTCCCCAATTGTTCTGGCAAACGTGTTTCTATTCAAATAGTCCTGAAAGTGTCTTCATGCTTTAATAATACAGTATATTCACTATATTGAGTTGGGGCATGCTCTGCATAAAATTTCATAATTTACTCAAGATTGTGTTACATACAGGTTCTCCAGCAGCACCAGGATCTCCAGGTGAACCAGAGTCACCTCTGCCACCCTATAATGGAGAAAATACAAAAACTCATTTCATTGGTAAATAATTTTACATTTAATTATGTTAAATTTTACATCTAAGATATTTGTAAATATCCTTGTCATAGTTGGCTGGGATCACATCCTGTGATTTGAGTGTTTTTGGCCACTTCTCAATCTGCCAATATATATATATGCCATCAACTGGGATCTAAGCTATAGGTAGTAATATAATTATAATTAGTACAATCATATAAACGAGCAGGATCTTGGCAAACAAGACATCCCACCAGCTATAGATCTGCTCATGGTAATCCACTGGTCTAAATGAAGTACATAGAATACATGTTTGTGTTGCTGTACCTCCCGTCCAGGTGAGCCAGATTGTCCTGGGGGACCAGGTGGACCCTAAACAACAGAAAGTAGAAAACTGCATTACATCCATTATTAAACACACAGTTGCATGATCTGAATGGGCATTAATTTTGCATACAAAGGTGAGGAGATATATTACTTAGTTTTCTATTTTAGTTTTAGTATTGACAACTCTATTAGACAATTGATGCCAAAGCAGCAATAGTGCAAACAGGACTCAAATACTCATGTAAGGCACTCAATCTCTGTTTCAAAATTTACAAAAATGATACAATTTACAAACTAAGATAAAAATATATAAATATTAAATTTAATAACAATTAATATGGATACGAGTACACCTAAACCACACTATAAACCACCACATACCAAATTTTTAAAATTGAACATATTTCAATATACTGTAAACTAATGACATGAGAACTAAAAAGTTAGGTGAGCTGTGTTCATGAAATGATGCACCCATACAATCAAGCAATTTTGTATATGTATGTTTGCTTCAGAACTTAATCCCTTCAGAACTATAATGCAATCACAATATAATAACCAAGTACAGGTCATATTTGCATCAAAACTAGTGCTGTATAGGTATACTTACTGCTGGACCAGCTGGGCCAGGAATGTATTGATATTCATTAGGTCCAGGACCTTTACCACGATCATCATCAGGCTAAAGAAGTAAAATAACTGTTAATAACCACACCCATATACTTGACATAATGTAGATATTGCATTTTCCTTGGTGATGAGAATGACTTTTCCAGTTTGCCTTATTCTTAATGAGAATGTTGCGCCAGCTGTAGGAAACATTTTCCTAGCAATTTTCCCTGAAGGTGGAAGAACAAGACACTGGCAGATAGTTTTGTTAACCCATTAACTAGCAGTACCCTACCACTGATGAGTAAAGTCATCTGGCATTAGACAGAGTTCAAAACTCTGGCATTAGACAGAGTATGGACAGAGTAAAATACTAAATTAGGGCACATCTGGGTGCACTGCAAGCTAATGGGTTAAACACGCAACAGATCTCAGTAAAGGATGTATGTATGTATGTATGTATGTATTTAATGTCGATTACATAGGTGTGTGTTGCCCAATTCACCAAGCCAGAGGTTCATAACATGTTCAACAACTAAGGTCTAAGGGTTAGTTTTTCACAATTAAAGAAAACTGAAGAACCAGGAGAAAAACCCTTAAAGCATAGGAGAGAACCAACCAAACTCTACTTACATGAGTTTTTCATGTACAGGGGAGTTATCCAACCTAAGTAAATCCCGAACTCTTGACCTACAGCAGCAGGCATAATAATCATATCAATGTTTCTCTAATAATCATATAGTACAGTAATACTAACATTAACAATAATGCCTGGTCCAGGTGGGCCTGGTCGACCTTCATCACCATCATCTCCATCTGGACCTACTCCACCAGATGCACCCTAGAAGAAAAACAATGAACATACAAAAAGATGCCCACAATCATTAGAGTAATCACACATGAAATCAGGAGATATACGGACATCAAAGGAACTATTGGAAATGTCACCTACGGAAAATGTCATAAGGAAATTTCCGAAATGTCACCTACACAAACTCATTGGACCTAAGATGGGTCTTCGTTTTCGTATTACGAAAACAAAGACCCATAAAATATTAATTCACATTATTTTCGGGATTTGCAATAAGTACTGTAAGGGCAAAAGTGTTGCGAACATTTTCTGATAAATATTGACAAAAATTCCATGAAAGAAAAATTATTATCAGCAATATTCCAATACTAGGCAATAGGCAATTATACTATGATTTTTATTTCTATTCACGGTTTTCGGTAGTAAATGCATCTCATAGGCGGATAACGGTTTCAACCTGCCATCAATTTTTTTTAAACAACCATCCAGAGGTTTCAGAAAACGAAATTAATTATTTCTCTTGTCCCTCCCCTGGCTGACCCATCTTCGGTATTCGTTTTCATAGGTCTTCGTTTCCGAAACACCCTATACTGTAAAACTATCACTCTACCTAACTTTCACTAATAAAAGGGGCTGGCGGTGAGCACTTATATGAATTAAGTTATGGCGAAAATATGCTCATACAGTATAACCTGCACAACCAGCTAAAAACCTACTTTTATCAGGCCCCAGCAGTGAGTGAGAAAACTTGGGTTATTAAACTAATTCTTATTTTGAAGAAAAGGTGTTTGCTGTTTTTACACGTCTTATATTATTTATAGAAATATTTGCAAGTGTACAGATTTAAATAGAACAACGTAAGCCAATGTATTTTATCCCAGTATATGTACAGAAATTATTTTTTAAATATTGTTATACAGTAGTTCTAGAGTGATAAATAAAGAACAACTACTCAGGGTTTGATATTTGAAGTATCCTGGTATATCCTCATGATGATACCAGTTTTCAATCTTGGACACCAGATGGCAAAACCTTGGTATCAAATAATTCTGGGTTAAATACCAATATTCACATTGTAAAATAGATCAGAGAGAATCACAAGTAAATACAGAGAGAATCACAAATATATACAGCGAGATTAGGTTGATTTTGAAATGCCTGAAACATCCACAACATATTGGTCACCCGATCCTTGCTGGCATATCAGACAATATTTTGCCACAAGGAAATACATCAAGCACACAATGTGGTTGAAAAATCTTTGTATTTCTCAAATAATATTTCAAAGATTGCTAAAAAAGTAGGAAAACAATTGGATGTCTTTTAAAGTCGATTTAAGAAAATTCTCTCAAGCTCTACAAAGATGTGCCTGTATAAATCCTTCATCATTCCGCACTTCAGTTACTGTTCTTCTGTATGGCAAAATTGTTTAAAGGCCAATAGCAACATATTGGAAAAACTGAATGAAAGAGCGTTGAGATATATTTACAATGACTTTGGCACAGATTACAAAGATTTAGCTGGTAGTAATGGGGGCACACTAGATGACCGATGCAAAATAGAAATTTTAAATGTTGTATTCAAGACATTGAATAATTTATCACCTTCGTATATTACGAACATGTTCAAGTTGAGGGATAACATTAAGAATTTAAGAGGCACCAACATGTTAGTGTTGCCTCAGGTTAACACCACATGTTATGGAATTAAATCAACAATTTATGTAGCAAGTAAGGAGTAGAATGCCTTGCCTGATGAAATAAGATTATAAGAAACATTGTAATATGGAAGGACTTCAAGACAGCAGTTAGAAACCTTATAACTACTTAAAATATTTTAAGTTGTAGGGTAATAATTTATCAGGAGTTTTATTGTTAGTAAGTATTAGGATTATATATTATTATCTGTAATTAATGTTTAATTTTCTCGGCAAATTAGCATGTATTTGCTAGAGGCCTAACAAGCTTCATCAACCCGAGATGAAATAAAGTTATTCATTCATTCATTCATTCACACAAAATTGGTCGCCAATTTTTCATTTTGGATATCACATTTGTAGTGCTGGTTCCATTCTGTGCAATTACTCACCCTAAGTCCGGGGGGACCTTGTCTTCCTGGTGGTCCTTCGTTTCCATCACCTCCCTAAATATAACAATAAGTAGTCAAATATAGATACAGAAATATAATAAAGCAATAAAGAAAAATATTGTTGTTCAAAAATGATACCGTGATCAAACACTCAAACTCGTTTTTGAAATAGTACGTGAATTTGTGAAATGTCTCATTAGTTAAAAGTAATATTGAGAACTTCATACCGGTAGGCCTGGTGGCCCTTTTGGTCCCTTTCCTGAAAAGAAAAAGAAAAAACCCTAAAATATACAATTTGTCAATGGAAAATTAGACTGTTAATGGCATCACCTAATTTAGCCTTTCGCCGCTCCCACACCCTGCCCCCTTCCCCAAACACCTGCCCTTCCCAAACACCCTGACAGTGCCCTATATTGCTTAACAAATTCACAAAAGGCCTTGACAACATAGTACATCATGTAAAGGTAAAACCTTTTGTTTGAATACTCAAACAATTGGACAAAATTATTGGAATATTGGCATTCCATGCACTGCAAAAATTCAAAAATTTTGATTGGCTAACAGCCTACAGTGAATTTGCCATATTTTTATAGCCGACCAAATATGGAGATGTGACTTAAATAATGCAATATGATAAAAATTATTGAACGATTGTAGTCAACAGGTGCAATATATACTAATTATGCATTCCACTTCGTGGTTCGTCGACTCTAGAGAAGGAGAATTTTAAAATAATAAAGAACAACAAGTGGGTTTTGATTATTTGAGCAAAACATACGTCAAACATACTTTTTTAAAGTCAAAGTAATGAAAACTTTTTCAGAGTTATCAATCCCCGCTTACTGTGCTTACAATTTTTCTTGTTAATTAAACATGTACTAATTACTTAGGTAGTAAACTTTATGTTGGGTTTTAACAATGAACATATACATCATCTGTAGTTCAACTGGTCTGGGCAACAAGGTTAGGCATCAGTAGTGGTTTTACTACGAATATTTGGTAAAAATGGTTTCGGTGCAACTACTGAAATACAATACTCCTTTATATTAAAATATACACTAGCGCAAAAAGGCTGTGAAGGGCCGAAAACGTGCTGTGTTCGCGCACACAGATAAACTGCATTCAAACATATTATTAACAACTGCGATCGGTTTTGAAATAAAAAGCACAATTCTTGAACAGGTTTTTGAAGTAGGGTTTGTATGTCGACTAGTCACAATTTGAATTCCAAGCATATATGAGTTATTATATTACGTTCAGCTAGACAAGGGACATCTGATATTAAATTTCTGACGTACATGTTAGAACGATATCATGAAATATACTGATCTCAGACAAAAAGTTAAAAATTTTAACAGATTTTTATTGATTATAGAATATCAAAGCTTATCTTACACATATATGAAATTAGCATTTTTTATGGTCATGTTACAATCTCGCACATCATGCGTATAAAGTCGCATACAAGTAGCAAATTAGTAAAGGTTATAATAATAACTAGGGTAAAATGCCCCAGTCTAAAACAAGCCAGATTTCCATTTGGTCGCAACTGTCGTGACATATTCGACGAAGTGAAAAAGTCTGAATCTAACTTGTTTTTCTGTGTCTTCTATACAAGTCAGTCTTTACTGATTGTAGAGATATATCGATATTCTGCTACATCGGCCATTCTGGCATGATCGTGGGCTAAGACTATGCAAAAACAAATTCCTAAACCTTAAAACCTACCCCAAGATTTATACTAACCCCCACCCGGACTGAATTATCGAACAAAATATTGAGATCAAATTATTGTGATTATATCTACAATTTGATATTTCAGCAGATCCGTACAATGCCAAATCTATGATGAATAAAACAAGCTGACTAGCTGAGTTCTGAGTACCATATTACTATTTTTATGACCTTTGCAGAATTACTGGAACGTATCATTATACTGCACGGAGTGCACACATAACCTCGATTGAATTATTTCGAAAACAGAAGCTCCAGACATTACATAAGACTGAATAGTTTATAGATATTTATAAATTTTATTCATCTTGTATTGACACATCAAATGTCATTCTTGTATTGTACATCTTACATCTAGATTTTTTCTGTAGATCATTTGCAGAGCTTAATATACGCATAGCCTCGATATTATTTTTCAATATCTTTTGATTCAAAAGATATTGAAGAATAAAATCGAGGCTATACGTATATTAAGCTCTGCAAATTATCTACAGAAAAAATCTAGATGTAAGATGTACAATACAAGCATGACATTTGATGTGTCAATACAAGATGAATAAAATTTATAATCTATAAACTATATTCACACTTTACACTTATGAATTATTGTATAACATAAAACAATAAAACATAGTTTCTGCGAAATATAAAACAGTATGGTTTTTCGCATTATTATCAATATATTCTGTGTGGACGCGAAGGAAATATCATTTTCATTAACAGTCAATATTTCTTACATTCTAATTTCGAGTACTTTTCGAAATAACCCTATCGGAATTATAACCACAAGGCGCAAGCTTCCGGTATTGGAATTGCAGCACGAGCGATATATACATACGGCAACCACAACTATATATTCTCAATTACTGAATATAGCAGTGTTAAATAAGCTCTTAGCGCTATTTAAGAAATGAACAGTGTCTGAAATGCGAATACGCATCATTGCGAGTTTTACGCAATTTCACTTACGACCGGTCAAAGGACACGTCCGCAACAAGGACGCATTCATAAGTATAAGATATTGGTTTGCGCCACTGGTTTGCGCAAACAGACACAAAATTTATATAATGTGTCAAAGTATTGCATTAATCTCACAATGAACAAAGAAAATATAAAGGATATGTCTGCAATATCCCATACAATAAAACAATGTTAAAATGCTTCAGACATAGCGTATATACTTGAAATATCCCAAAATCACAAATTACAATGAATATATAATACGATATGCCTGTCTTAAACAGAGCAAACGCTTACACATATACACAATCTCGGCAAACATATTTTTCAAGAACTGAGGGTATAATATGCACCAGCGCAAATGTATAGCACAGCCATAACTGATATATTAAAAGCGGATTTTTTGCGGTTTTATAATAAATCAATTCACGGCGCGCTCTCAAGGAGAATGCGCGCACCGCCTCCCTTTAATAGCATACGGCATGAATACTGACTATAGCGCGATTGTTTACGATGATAATAATATAAACATGAATGCACTAGCACAATAATGAAGAATATTATGTATATCACGAAATATTCAAAACATATTTAGTAAACATATTTTCTTACCACCATCTTGCGAGGCCACGAAAGTGACGGCTAACGCCAGTACCAAGACGGTACTAAGAATTCTCATCGCTAAAACTGGAAGCCAAACTGTTCCTCGGATAAATGCAAATCCTTTTGGTTAAAAGGTAAGGCGTAAAGAGGGACGACTAGCGACCAGTTAGAGAACAATCGCGTGTGACTAGGACACTGAAATCAGCCGTGTAAAGCCAAGTCAGCCAATCGGTGTTACCTATGAATGGCTGCGTTCAGTCTGCATCGACAGTCAGGGCGCTGACATGGATATCAAATGAATAACTGCATTGTTCCGCATGAAACATTCGGTTGTATTTAATAATATTAACCAGATGATAAATCTATTATACTTAGTTTTTATTCCTATCACGCTAAATCGTCACGCAATACTAAGTGCGGGGAACAAAAATATATTTTCTACATATCGTGCGAGGGGGAAACATAAAGAAAACAACGCTGGACAGCATATATTATTCAAGAATGCGATCTAAAAATATGACAGCGGGTTAGGTCAAATGAGCCGATTATTGTCAATGATTACAAATGATATCTGTCTCTCCCTAGGACACAGGAAGTTACTATGGCAACGCTGAATTATGTTCGTGATTTATGCTAATTTGCTATAAATGATCACAACACGCAAGCGCATGCAATGAAATGGTCCAT
Organism: Trachythela sp. YZ-2020; assembly: GCA_016169945.1. Classification (NCBI taxonomy): domain Eukaryota; kingdom Metazoa; phylum Cnidaria; class Anthozoa; order Malacalcyonacea; family Clavulariidae; genus Trachythela; species Trachythela sp. YZ-2020. Next base: position 3,743,652 of record JADLSH010000371.1, on the reverse strand, counting down.
GTGAATTGTAAGAGGGTCGTGAAGGGGGGTACCAAATGGGATTGTGGCTTCCCGGGCTCATATAAATTTATATAAGTTATAAATGCATTTATGGGGCCAGTCCGGTAAACCGGGTAAATCACGTTACAGCGTATGGTTTATTCCGCCTAGAAACAATCTAAAATGTCTAAACAGGTAAGGAATTAACGAAATTAAACCTTCTGATACAGTTGCCGACGACAAAAAAGCATTTTACGAAACAAAATCGTGCGGGAATTTCTTGCTAGCGGTTGCCGGGCTAGCCCTCCCCATGTAAAGCAAATGACAGACCGGCCTGGCGAAGCGAGCCAGCCTATTTCACTGGGCCAACCCGTTTAACCAGGCCAGCCCGTTTAACAAGGCCAGCCCATAAGAAAACTTGGAATTTGAGATGTAACGCTACTTGGTAACGCTATAGTCATATAAGAGGGGGGAGAGTACGGTAATTTTTGTGCAAATATTATCACTCCTTATTTCATACAAAACATACTGGTGAATACTATACAACACTACAATAGTTAGCGTGTGCACAGCCGTAAACAGGCTATACAACAGTAGACAAATAAGTATTTTTTCGAAGGGGGAACTAAAATCAATTTTATATAAGGGGGCAATATAGTATCATAACGAAGAACGAAGTGCTAGTAACTTTTAGAATATATTTTACCCGCACAGTATCTAAATATACCGGATGAATTATACAATATGTTTCTATGGTCACTTTAAAGGCCGGTTTACACGACAAGCGTTTTCGGCACGGCACCCCTAAAACAAACTAATTTGAATAATAAATAACACCTAAAAATTGATTGAATATATGGGATCCCAAGTCAAACTGGATGTTAGCTCTTCTGTGCATCCAAACCTCAGGATTCGTGGCCGATGAATCAATATACTATTCTTTTTCCTTTCAATCCGTAAAACAACAGTAGTATTCATGTCGACCATCTTAGTTTACATACAAGTCTTACATGAAGATTGACTCAAACCACTTCAAACGCTAACAAAACACACCGTAATCACTAGAAAGTGGGGGTACCTTTCCCCAATGGGCACGGTGCCCATTAAAAAAGTATCCCTTGTAAAAATTGTCGTGTAAACGGGTGAATAGCGAACTGAACGTTTGGGCACGGGTGCCAACTTTTAGGGGTGCCGTGCCCAAAACGCTTGTCGTGTAAATCGGCCTTAAGTACCAAGAAATAAGTTAATTTTAATAACAATCCGGAAGCAAAAATGTTACGAAATTTAGAGATTTTTGACAGAAAATATTGTGAAAAAGAAGGAAATTTCGAGTTATTGAGAAGGAAATTAATGTTGGGGAGTGGAACCACTGGCCTTGGCAGCTAGAACTTGTTTGCGTGCTGAGGCGAAAAACACTGATTCCATGTGTCTGCTCAGGTGAAAAAGGGGATAATTTAAGCAGATGTGTCAGATACTAGAGAAATCCCATTTCCAAATTTGTTTATCCCATTCCCAGTGGTTAAATCCGGTTAAATCCCAGTCCCAGTGCCGGTTAAATCCAGTTTCCCAGTCCAAAACATTATTTCAGCAGTGCCGTCGCTCGTAGTCTGGGAAAAAAGGTTCAACATTGAAACACCACACACCCAACGCAACACAGCACCAGTCTCCGAATCGCGGCTTCATGTCACTATTTTATTTTTCTTTTTTATTTTATTTTCGTTTTGTGTTTAGTGTTATGTTTTTTGTTTAGTTGAAGCAATTCCTAAATTTTAATTTGCAATTTTTGAGTAAGTAAGTAAGTAAGTAAGCAAGTTAGTGAAATGTCGGATCTAAAGACGTATAACCACGACGAAAAATGTATCCTCTATGATATTATATAGATTCCATTAAATGATAGAAATTGATGAAGAAGATCGCGCTGCTGATCACCACTTCTCCGATGAATATATCACGATTATTTTTATGATTATTGTTATGACACTTCATACTACATATTATCATAATAATTTTGATGAATGAATGATTTTGATCAGTATTATTACTTATACTTATTTATATATATCACACACATACGCTATTCTTACTCTATTATTCTCCTCTAAAAATTCCCTATACTTGACTCGCATTCGTTTTTTCACAGTGAAGTATCTTGCTATTGCAGATTTTTACAAAGCCCAACAAATTTGGATTTAGTTATTTACATAAACAAGGAATTTCAGTTATAAATTTTAATGTATTGAAAACAGGAAGTCACCTGAGACCAGTCTTTAAAATTTGCTTGAACATATTATTGCATGCATGCAACCATTTATTTATCTAAAATATCCAAAAAAGTACGAATTTATATGTGGACAGTGCCTTGAGAAAAAGCACTGACCGTTTGGCCTCCAATTGCTTTATTACGCTTTATTATTGTTTAAAATGGACTTGTCTCAGGTGTCTGTTTTCGTCTTATTTTTGGGTATCAAAAACTTGCACTTCCACTGGCACAGGATACCTGATACAGTCACCCATTACGCAACCTCGCGCGCGATGATATGTATATGGATTTGTTTGTTTTTCTGATGGCTTACAAACAGGCTTTCTTTAATTAAAACAAATACAGTACATTGTAGTGGGTAAACTCGTTGGAAATTACGGCGAAAATTGCCTTGGATTCGGATTCGCCAGTTTGAACTTAGTCTTTGTCTTCGAGGTAAATTACAAGACTAACATGACAAGGTTTGGCATTCTTATATTAATTTCACACTTTTTTGTAGCAATTAGTTGTTCTAAAAAACGTGGCGATGCAAAATTCTTGTCTTGAACATTCGTCTGCATGTTCAAGAGCTAATACGCTGAATACACAGTTATCTGAGCTAATACGCTGAATACACAAGTTTTAATATAGAGGATCCGAGAACTTTTAAAACTATCTGCAGTAAGTGTAATACTGCTCGCAGGCTTAATGACAGAATAACTTGCTGTTTTTAATTGAACTTACGAATCTGAGTGAATACTCTGTTTTTATTGTATGTTGTAAATAATGTAGAATTTATATTCGGGCCCGCTGTAATTGGCTTTTGCTGTTGCGGATATCCTGCCTGTTGTGTCTTGGGAGTTTCTTTTTGTTAAGTATTTGTAAATGTAATGTAAAAGGCGAAGTTTTTAAATAAATAAATAAAAATCTTAAAACTAAAGGTGTGAGTTTTCCAGGCAGAAATTAGCTTTCCCTTTCAATTTTGCCCTGTGACCTCAACGTGGGGGTGAGAAAAAAATATGCGGAAAGCCGTAAGACTATTAGAATGGTAACCAAAGCCAGTTCTCCGGAATGGGAGAACTAAAATATCCAAGTAGCTTTCTCTTTCTTGGTATAAATCAAGGTTTCATCAGGGGAATGAACACTCCTACATCCCCACACTCCTTCTCTATTACACTCCAAATTACAGGTAGTGCGTTTTGCAACCCGGGGCCAGTGTGAACGCCTCAACATGCAGGCGTTGATTGGTTACGAAAATGATGGAATATATATTTATTCACGCAAATAATGCATGAATAATGCAACCTATTAAAATAGGGAAATTTGAAAAGTGAAGTAAAATTGTAATGCAAAATTTTCAATCGAAAAAGGGTCCTCTGCCTTCTCAACGGTAAACTCTCAAGTGCAGAAGATCTACTTGATTTGCCGCTCGCTTTAGCCTTCAACCACATTGTATATTAGCTTAGTTCGATCTCACCTTGGCTATGCTAGAGAAGTCTGGTCACCACTTTCTGGCAAGGCTTTACGTACGGTTGAAGGAATTCAAAGGCGTGCCACAAAATTTATCCTAGGCTATTCAAATCTTAACCATAATTACAAAGACAGACTTTTACTTCTGAATATATTACATATTTCTTACTGACGTCATGGACTCAAAGACCTCGTTTTCCTTTTTAAACTAATCAATAGTTTATATGATGTTGATATTTCCCAATTCATCACCTAAAGCAATAGTTAAATCAACTAGAAACAGCTCGTCTTTGGATTACATTGTTCCGAGGTGTAAAACATCCCGTTTTTCAGAAAATATATACTTTGTCAGAACTGTGAAACTCTGGAATAAACTACTGACCTCATTTTACCCGTCCATGTCAATCAGTTAATGTATTCAAAACTGCCCCGTACACTCATTACAATGCTGCTTTGAATTCTAACTTTGATCTTGAAATTACCTCAACTTGGAAATATATATTTTGTTCTAACGTGTCTGTCTATTCGTGTATGTGTTTATTATCTATGACTATGCGGTGAAGGAAGTTCTATCACTATTGCATACTTGTTATTTCCAATATATATGCATAGTCTAGATGAATCAGTAGACCATGTTGGATGTAAACATGTTGTAAACTTGCCCCAGAGGGGATATAGAGGAAAGTATATAAGAAGTATTTAAGAGAAAAGAATGAGCTAGATGAAGGAGAGGCGCTCATTGATACCATCAGGCTGAATGGTGCCAAGTTTAAAAATGAGACGCTTTTCTTGCTTCCGACGGGTATCATTGCCACCAATAATCCATGGGATGAATGGCGCATATTTTCATATCAGAAAAGGAGTGGTTGGCACTGTTGAAGTGCCTAGCAACCGGTTTGTTGTGCACATTGTTCTTAACATCACGCAAGTGCTCAGCAAACCTATCGCCTAAACGTCTTCCAGTCTCTCCGATGTAGAGCAAGAGATGCAGTAAACGAGGTTGGAGGAGATATGCACGTGAAACTGTGCTTGATGACAAACTGAGATTTTGGAGCCGAAATACAGGTGGCGATGTTTAAATGCTTACAAGTGTAGCACTTAGCACGACCACAGGAAACAGTGCCAGCTGGTGACACAGAGTCCTGTCGCAGTGAGCTGTGCACTAGGGTTTCCCGGATGTTTTTACTGTGTCGAAAAGAGACTAGTGGGGTCTCGGAGAAAATGGAAGACGTTGCAGGGTCATTTTTAAGTAGATTAAAATTCCGGCAAATGATGTCCCTTACTTTAAAATTGAAGGGATGAAAGGTTTAATTAAATAAAATTGAAGGGATGAATACTTCTTATATACTTTCCTCTATATCCCCTCTTCCCTTCCCTTGTACGACATTTATAGCGCTTTGATAAGTGTAACGCCTGTGCGCAGGCCTTCGACCCTATAATCGTGCCGAAGCCTGCACGCAGTCTATATCTTTACATATTAATTCTATTTTGTTATGATTGTTATGACTACTTTATTTTCATTGGTTAATATTTTGTTCACGTGACAGCTTTTATAGCGTTGCTATAAAAGCTGATGTAATGTGTTTATCTGTCTACTAATTTCTCCTGACGAAGGGCTTTAGCTCGAAACGTCGAGATTTTGTTTATATCTTTTAGGCACACGCGAAGCAACCCTCAATTTATTCAGATAACACCCTTTTTTCGATCTTAATAAAGTGCCAAATTCATATTTCTATCCCTTCAATAACTTCTACGTCCTCAAAATAACATGCACGTCACGCGTGCCTATTTTTTTACTTTGACAGATCTCTAAACCAACTTAAATGACGCAACAGCTCCAGTTATTTTCACCTCGGGACTTTAATGTTGACAGGAAAATTTGAGTGTTAAACAAATCGAAGAGATTTAAAGACGTTTATATTTCCCCAATCTCAAGTTGGCTGAAAATAATTTTACCTATGACTATGTAACGATGAAGTATTCCACAAACAGTTTAGGTTAGACCATCAACTTATACTGTTTTTATAAGTTGGCGTCCTAATGTCAAAAAATTGGCATTTAGCATTGGGTTAAATAGCTGGGCTAGCGGAGATAATTAGTTTTGAAGCCTGAGTTAAGATTCACTGTATTCAAATTGCAGAAAATTAATGTGAAATTTGAGCCAGTTTTTCATAATTGTACTTCTGTCTTTGTTTTTAATCACATTATATAATATTAATGCTTTTAGAATGAAAATTCTCCAGGCTTCTCTTCAATGTCGCTGCCCTTTCCTAAGGGGGGGCAACGGGGGGGGGGGAGGGGGAGTGCCCTTTTAATATAAATGAAACAATAATAAAACTGCCAAAGAGAGAATACAACTGTAAATTAGACGATCAGTTCATAATGGGAAAGCCAAATTTCTATTGTTTTCGTTAGATATATATTTGTACATAGAAATAGCAATTAAATGAGCTGAAATTTAAAAATCATCAAAACCCCATCGAAGGGGCGTGGCAGTGAAACTTTTTCTCGACTGCTCTTACGTTCGCATCTCCCCCCCCCCCTTGCCCTACCATCGCTCCCTGGCATGCCGTTACATTTTACTTGTACCATATGACCAGCAAACGTATAAAGGTATTCAAAACCATAATTAGGTAATTGTGTGTGTAAATTCGACATCTTCAACACTGTCTTAGCCTTAACAAGATTGCCATGATAGGATTAGTAAATGGTGGAGTCTTCGCTAATGGACATGTGTGTTGTGCACATTCTTGTTCTAACTGGAATTTTAATGTACTGAATAAACACCTTTTAGAATACTATTCTTTATCATGTACTTTATGTTATAGACTAAGTGGAGCACCATCAGCAGCAGCCTTGAGTCAGACTCTTCTCTCAAGTCTCTTCAGCACATTTAAATAATAGACTATACTATACCTATATACATTTTTTTTTGCAGTCGACAGGCATGTGGTGGACAACATCTTAGTTTTGATTTGAGTTACATAGCGGATCATCAGTACACGCATCTCTTGCAGATATTGATTCCTAGTATTAGTACTACCTACTGTATTTGCTATTGTACTTACGTATATCGGTACATTTTCTAACATTAGGTAGACATGCATCAGCAAATGGTTGACAACATTTTTGACTTGAGGTACAATCACTATCATCCGTACACGTATCCTCAGGTTCTCGACCGCAAATTGGAGATGGAGTTGGACATTGATCTACAAAATATAAAACAAAAGAAACACGGGTGACTTTTCACAATGACTTAGGATTGAAGTAAGGAGTAGGATAAGTATCAGGGTTAGGATTTCGGTAGGATTAGGGTTAGGATAACGTTCTTATTAGTGTTAAAATAAGGATTAAGATAAGGATCAACAGCTGGGACTAGAATTGTAAGGAAATACGAATAAAATAGGGTAAGAAATCGCTATTACCCGTCATATTTACATATAAAACAGACTGAATTAAAAGACAGATATCGAAAAAATATAAAATAACTTGCATTAAAGTATAGATCATCTTCAATTTCATTTCATTTCCGACGTCCTCTTGATTTTAACACGTTTTTCAAATATAGCTTTGCAATTTTGGCAGATTTTGTAGCACTGGCGCTCTGCTTTCGCGTATATATCTCGACTTGCTGTACGTAAAAGTGTGTATTTCAAATACGTTGTGTTGAATTTAACATTTTTGTCTCTCGGAACTAGATTCTGAATTCTTATTGTATACCCTGTAATGCTGTGCTGTATCAGAGAATTTGAAACTTGAGGTAATGAAATGGAATTCAAGAATGTGTCATGAAATTTCAAAGTTTGGATCCGTTTGTGGCAGAAGTTCACCATATGAGGCTCTCCCGGATATAGTCAGGCGGCGTTGCGTGAAGTGTATGAAACTATAGAACGATTTGAAGCGAAGGCAGCCTCACTTCGTGGGCTACATGTGCTAGTTTAAAGTTTAAAAAGGACTGAGTGAAGAGAGGGAATAATATATATATTGCCTCTGAAAAGGTAGGTGCGTCTCAAGGCTGTACCCTTACGGTAAGAGTGGTAATTTCCACCAATCGTATGTACTGTGCGAGAAGAAGCACACGTAAAGATGGAAACGGAAAATCAACTTGGTACGCAGAGAGATAGGAACCTTTTTAAGATATTGCTGCGTATAATCGTCCTGCGACGTCTACCTCCACGTGGATAATTGAAACTTGTCTTTGTGGACCTTTCTCGGGTTGAAAACCTTTTTGGCATTGACAAGTAATCCATTCATCAATTACCTTCCCGATTTCACGGCTTCCCTTGCCCAACCAAATGCCTTGGCACAAAAAAGAAGGTCATTTTCGGCCTGATATAAGCAGATTATCTTGTCTCTCCAGATTATCTTGTCTGTGATAAGGTGAACGAGGAAAATAATCGCTTGATATCGAGTAGCGTGACAAAGGCTAGATGTCCAGTGGCTTCTTGTTGTAAGTCTGAATACTGTAACCTTCAGAGCTCACTCCAGGTTGCCAAGCTCTTATCCATGTTGATATCTTCCTGGATCTGTTGAATGTAATTCTTTTTTGGCATTCCACGGTTTCTTTTACCAAGCAGTGGTTCCAAAATATGACAACTTCATCTTTCCATATTTTATCAAAGCACGGATTCAGCTTCCGAAGATATGACTGTTCCTAATCTCATTATTATGCTATTACAGGAAAACGTACTATGAACGTAACAATACCACAATACAACACTTTGGGCACTCGTGCTGCGTTGACTTTAAGTTCGCCATAGATCTCAATACATACTCAGTAACTCATACCAACTTGATCCATCTTTCATTACGCCAATGGTCAACAATTTTATCTGAAACAGCGACAAGATCCTGGAATCGTTTAACTTTGCTTCACTTCTGCATATCTCATGTAACATCAGTCTTTCTGATTCGATCAAATTTGGCAAGGCTTCCGCAGGGACAGATAATCACGAGGGTGGTTTTCACCACAGATCGCTGTCAAGATCCAGTTCCGCAGTTCCCATGTCTAATGAATTTCTGCAACCCGGCTGACATTGACAGTATTCAGGTGTAATCCTTAAACTGGAGAAACCAGAGAAACGTGATTTCCCTATCTGTCCAACAAACTACACGCTTTGTTTATAAGCTATTTCAATTAAGGTTGTCACAACCAATAGTCAAATGTACAATCCAAGCGCGAAGAGTATAATACGCTAAAATGTATTATAATATAACATTTATAGGTCATATATACATTTATTGGTCGAGAAGCGTGTTTCTATTTAACAATTAGTCGCCTCAGGATCGGTGATTACAAGCCTATAGTCACTGTCTCACTGAGCCGAAGGCGAAGTGACTATAGGCTTGTAATCACCGATCCTGAGGCGACTAATTGTTTTAGTAGAAATTTCAAAGAGAAAAACAAACACAGAAAGTTATGAGGTCAGTTGAAAAGGCTATAGGACAAAATTCAGCGCTTTTCTCAGCGGCCGGTTATTAAAAAATGCCGGCAAAAGACGAGTGTCAAAAACATATCGAAGCGAAACAAAAAATCTCGTGAGAAAAATACTTTGGAAGGGCTCAAATACAAAGTAGAATGGTTTTAAAAATATATCACAGCTAGGTTTTTGCTGAATATAACGATATAAATGAGGATAAAACGAATAATTTTCAAAATAAACACTCGAGTGGTTGAGCGGTACGGAAAAGGTTTTATACATGTACATTTCAACAGCGAGAAAACGCTGCCTTTCATGGAAAAACTCGCCCTACGGGCTCGTTTTCCCACTGATTATTTCTCGTTCTCTCAAACTCCCACGCGTGTTTCTATAAGTGTATAGAAACACGGAAAATGTTTTCTATTTCCTAATTATAAACCGCCTCGTGCGATAAGCAAGTGGTGAGCATTTACCATATTTGCATATTTACAAGTAATGCAGCACTTTAATATCAATCGTGTGATATATCAAAGAATACTCTATGCATAGGCTTACTGGACAAGATTACGATGGAGAACTATTTTTCTGACAGAATAATAGGATTGGAAGTGAAAGAAGCAGCTTTTTAGTTAAAGACTTCAACCAGTGGCGTAGGAAGCGGGGAGGCCGCGGCCCCCCCAATATTATATGAGGGGAGGCCGGAATATCTTTCGGCCCCCCCAAAAACTCAAATAATTTTCATGAAAATTATGGAAACAGCTTAGTTCCCTGAACAAGCTTACTAAAAGAGGTAGATAAGACTCTGAAACGGCCGTTTCCGGCGATCTGGGGGCTTCAAATTTTAAAAAATTTTCGCTCGGCGCCAACCATAGGGCGCCTCGTGAGCTTGGGCCCCCCCAATATTGAATACGTTCCTACGCCCCTGACTTCAACTGAGTTCAACCGTTTCTCGATTCTTTGTCGATAATTTGTACATTTCTGTACGCGTTGTCGCCGACAAATTAAATGCAAAGCCAGAAAAGTATGTATGTATACCTCTGGGAATCGCCAGAACAAAAAAGAGCCGTAGTCATGGGCTACTTCATTGGCTACATTAAACAGCTAAAAATATTAAAATAAGATATACCTATCTTGCTGTTCACGCTTGAATTGTACATTTGACTATTGCCTGTGACCTTAAATTGAAATAGCTGCATATAATAATGGTTGTATAATCTCAGTGATAAGTACCGGTAGTTCAAATCTGGGAGGAGTTCAAATCTGGGAGGAAAACAAAATCATACTTCCGGGTATTCTACTGCTTTAGAACGTCCTCTGGCAATTGCTCATTCCACCGTAGCCCCATGTTCCACAACTGTGCATATATCTTGGATCTGACAGAATGAATATCTTGGATGCATCACACAGCCTCTGCCAGGAAAATAACACCATATAGGGAGCACTTTAATAATAAATAGTAATGTACATTATCAAAGTGAATCGCCGGGGGAGGAGACAGGCAACCATGAATATTTTACCCTGTGAATTTCACATTGACAACCATCACAAGAAGGAAGAATTTGATGTTTTTAAAACATGCTATGTGTCACAGCACTGAAGTAGGATATTTGACACACTACTTGTCGAGCTCACTCCCTCTCATGAAATTATCACAAATAAGGGTGTAAAAAGCTCCTAATAAGGTTATTTTCTATTCAAATACTAAGGACACACTAGGAAATCTCCCATCAGGCTACACTACCCTGGACTTTCTCTTGATCAAAAACAAAGTTTGGAGACACCCTGCTGATCAAAATAGATTTGTGTTCAACATAAAATACTTTGCTAAAACAATATTTCAAACAAAATAAGCCTGCAAAAATAGAACACATATTTTTTAACTGTTCCTGAGCTAGGTATAGTTGAAAAGTTACATTTACCATGTATGAAAACTTTGTATAGAGGTTTTGCACCATCACATGACAAATTCTAAAATCTTTAAAGTGGAACCTATTACTCTGGCTGTTTAACATGTTTTGTATGTCATTATAACTAGTATTCATAACAAATTTCAAGTCGATAAAATTATTCTGTCACAAGTTAAAGATGCAGTACAGTCCGTTTGCACGTGTCAGCTTTGTTTACATTTTTGTATCCAAAATAATGAACTTTATGAACAAAGGGTGACAACTATATATATTTTCATGCTTCTAGAGTAAAAGAAATGGTTAAGGCTTAACAATTTAACTAACTTTATTTATGAGAGAGGGAGGAGTGTACGTATGCATGCGTGAATGGACTATTACCTATTAAGAAAAGAAAATAATAATAATTTTCAAATGCAGTGTTATTAAACTACTTTTCCATCCCAACGCAAAAAATTAAATTACCTTTTAAAAGCAATATATAGTATGATATTAAGCAGAATATAGACACATTTTTCCTTGAGCATTTTTTTCGTAGCATTACCATTGGTCAAAACTTTTAACAGACCACTTGCACTAATTGACCCATAGAATGACCCATAGCAAAAATTTGCTCCAGACTGCAGGAAAGGGTAACTGCACACTCAATAATTTTTCCATCTAATGACTTAATTTGCACACTTGATTAACCCATTAAGCCACAATGCTCCCTAATGTACACACTTTGTCATTTTACTTTGTCTAACGCCAGACGATTTAGGCTTGTATTTGTTGCATATTATTGACAATTTTAAACATTTTAAACTTGATCGAGTGCACACTTGACTAAAGTTCAGGCAGGATTGCACACTTGAACTGGAATTTGTTTATAAGGAAACAAACTGGAGTTTACGATTCCTCTACTGAAAGTGGTTTGTTTAAAGTTGATCTCCAGATGTCACACGTGAGCTCATTTTAAGATGAACTGCAATTGGACTATATGACTACCAAAAATCCAAAATGCATGGTGTCATAAATCTGTAATTATTTCACCACCACTAGAACTGAACACTAACATATATAACTGCATAAAGCATCATGTAGATTAAAGCGATAACACCTTCTAAGCACTCTGCGTACTTCTGGCTTCTGCGCTCGGAAATCCTGTCGGAAATGTATTAACCGTGGTTTTGAGTTCGTTTGTAGTCATATTAAAGGTGATAAGTGGTCTGAGCACCGGTCATGGAAACTGAAGTCGGGTGCAGTCCCAGTCTCTGAAGTCTAGTGTTTCCTCCTGGGCCTCCACAGGCCCTGCTGCATCATGGGAACTGATTCAGGTCTCTCCTTATGTCTCTACCGTAAAAACACAGAATAGATAGTTGCAAGATTGTCAGTGTATCATTAAAGACATTAAAACCCTTCTTCTTTGTTTGTCGTTAATACTTCAACATTAACATTTTTCTTTATTCATGGTCATATTACAAACAACAAAAAGCACGAAAGTGAAATCGTGGAATGAGTAAACTCTCATCATCATCATCATCATCATCATCATCATCATCATCATCATCAGCCCGTTCGTCCTCCAAGGGGTGTTGGGTCGCCTCGACATCTTTCTCTCCACACTCTATTCTGTCATTAGCCGTTTGTTCAGATCCCCCACTTTACCATCATCCCGAACACGATTCATCCATCACTGTCCTCTCTTCCTTGTTCCTGGTTCCTTTCGCTTCGCCGTATGCCCATCTCACAACTCGTTTTCCTCACTGATCTAGGTTTTCCTCCATTCTCGTAATTTCTCTCTCTGTTCCTTGAATTCCTTCCCTATGTCTTCGTCTCTCAATCTCTCTCACAGTCCAAGTCTCTGCTCCATATAGGATCACCGGTCTTGTAATCGTTTTGTACACCTGCGTCTTTCAAATTAATCGATATCCGTTTGTGACGTTTGTCATATATTATTCCTAACGACGAACTCCCAGAAGAATTTTATAAAAAATGCATGGAGAGAAGGTTAGGGTTGGTTTATTTCATTTCGTGATAAAAGAAACCATGATAACAAGAAACCTTGATAGCGAGAAACATTTTGAAGTAAACTTATTCTTCGAAGTCTTTGATCAAAAATTTTGAAAGAAATTTACATTGTTTGTACCCTTACATCGAAATCATCTTCGATATTCATCCATTGGCTCTTCTATCTCCAATAAACTATATGCCTTAGCTAACCTCTTCATACCATACCAGGAGTTCCTCATGGTATAAATACAATTTTCACTGTATTTCAAATGCAGTGTCTTCCATACTTTTTCTATCCAAAATTGGGGCGGGGATTATGTCCAAATCGTAAGCAACGTTCCAAAGAAAACTCAAGAAGGACAAAGAATGTCACGGAGACGGTACGAACGCTATTCGGTGTGGTTCCAACTTCGTTCGTATCGTGGGCTGAAGCAGTTGTTGAAAACGGAACTTGAAACACGAAATAGAACGTGATGTTTTGGTGTAAAGATGGATATTGGACACTATGAAATACCATAAAAACGTCATTGTTCAATTCTTCTGTTTGTTGTACAAACAACTAACCATTGGTTGGCTGGTTGAACAAATGCTTGGACATCCTCAAAATATTACATAAAAATACTAACCATGTAGGCATGCAGCTTTCAAAGAGATCAGATTTCCGATGCTGTTCCTGTGGAGCATAGTTAATAGAGATAACATGGTTGGGAAACTCGTCAAATTACAAAGCAGCTAACCTTGAAGTTAGCAGGTAATGTTGAACGCTACCTGACAGTGCACAAATCTTTTGTTTTACGTTCATTATTATATTTCTGAAACACGGTTTGGAGATTAAGCCCAAGCATTTCCATTGGTTGATTCATAACAATATAATATAGTAACTAACCGTGATTGTGCACAAATGAAAACAAAAATATAGAACAGAAGCGAAAGCCGAGTTTCCTAACCACGTCATCTCTATTAACTATGCTACTATATTGAAAACAAATTAAGATCACAACTAAGAGTTACTATCGCAAGTGAAGTGCTGCCTTAGCTATCGTAAGCAAAACAAACTGTGGCAAGGAATTTGAGTTTACAAACATGGAATTTTCTTTGAGACGCAAAAAATTGAAAGAAATATCGCTCTCCGACCAAATGAATATCGCTTATGAATACAGGCTATGACCGGCGTCTATCATTGATATGATATTGATAAAATAATTGGATGTATACCAATGTGCGCTGTTGTACCTTAGCTGTTTAAGATCTTGGCCTGTGTAGCTTGAATACTTGAAATAATTTTGGGTAGAATGTCTACTCATTCTTCTTTGAAACCAAAGCATGTCAACTGAATATTGAGATTAATGCGTGGTCTATTTCTTGCAATTGTGAAGAAAAAATGCATTATTCTTTGTTGTGGTTGTCGTTTATCCCGTTTATATTTACGCTATATTAATTTGAAGTTAGATATATCGCAATCAAGATACGCAGGCCAAGACATTAAACAGCTAAAGTACAACGGCACACATCGGCTATATATTCAAACATTCTATATCAATAACAGACGCTGGTTGTAGCGGGCATTTATATGCAATATTCATATTGGTCGAACAGCGATATTTCTTTACATTTTTCGCGTGTCCAAGCAAAATCCATGCTTGTGAATTCAAATTCCCGCCACAGTTTGTGCGTTAACGAAAATGTGTCCAAATTCTGTTTAAATCTGTGCGAGACAACAGCATTTCCTTGTGTATATTTACTAGCGTCTACCGTATTGTTTGTTTGTCAGAAAAGTTGGGCTTCAGCACACGTGCTACCCCCTACAGGTCAACCTCGAAAAAGGTGGATTACTCCCTCATTTTGCAAACGTACTTGAAGCTTAATTATTCCTCTGGAAAAGCGACAGACAGAACGACGCAAGTCGACTTTCTTGAAAATACATAGATCCACGCAAAAGACTGGGTCCAGTGAACTCTGGATAAACTTTAACACGTCAAGAATAGTGTGCTGCCTCGCTGAGGCTTGGCAGCAATGACATCACGCAACGATGATCAAAACAATGATAAGCCTTTCTGCAACTGATTATATTCGTGGAAACGATAAGCTTGACTAATTTTTGTGTTTCAAAACTTGGCACCGTATTCCATTTTGTAATTTTTTGTGCAAGGCAAAAAATACATTGGTCACCTTATTTTTTAATAAGGTGACCAATGTATTTTTACCTTACTAAAAATACAAATGAAACAAAAGTTTTGAAGACTAAACAAACAATGTTTAATTTAAAAATGGTCACCTTATTAAATTGTCACCTTTGGCTGAACTCTCAGCCACGTTCCCTTTGATCACGTTATCTGAATGTATTCGAAAATCGAAAGTTCTATAAACATGTAAATGTAATAAACATACTAATGCATGTGCACTGTCTTTTGAAAAATTTTATACTAATTTCTCAAGAGTAGGATAAAGTATTATAGTTATATTAAAAAAATTTAAAAGAACCTTGGATTATAATAGAAGTATCCGATAATCCAAATTCCAATAAATTAATTAGCGCTGTGTTGAACTGCCTCGTTCTTAATCCTGTTATTCATCCTTAGCTATTCAAAATCGGTCTACGTAGCCCAGGACAAAAATGACAGAGTTTTTTTATCTGTGCTAGTGCAGACATAATGCTATAGAGTGTGTAATGTGTAACACAAAAATGTGTAACCACAAAATGTGTAAATGGTCTTTGCCAATCAGCGACAGCTATCTTAAAATGATGTAATGTATTCACTAAAAAGAACATGGCGAATATTAATGAAGTGGGCAAATCGACATTCGACAATTATCATTTATAGACCCCGAGCGAGGGGGATTCCCCGAACGGAGGGTCTATAAATGATATATTATACCGAAAGTTAAAGAACCCACTAAGTTGAGAATAAACTGGATCAATTGAAGTTAACGACCCCCCGCCCCAAGGGAGTCGTATACTTCAATGGCCATTGAAGTATACGACCCCCCCAAAAAATAGCTTTTTATCAAGATGGCATCGAACTTGTTTTTGCCGGCTCATTCTCGCCACATAAATTTGTCAAGATATGCGGGTAACATGTCGCGTCTTATGCCTCTCATAATCTCATTGTCTTCAATTTCACCTTGCTTCTACTCCAGTACGACTCAATATTCTGAGTATGTACACCCGTCACTGGATCAATGAAGAAAAATAGCGAGTGGTTGACCGTTCGGTGCTCTAAGCCAGGGATATTGCCGGCGCGATTGTATGCAGCCCACTCAGAATACACTAGTGATCCCGGTCGAGTATATATATTTACAAGATGCAGTTTGCTACCAAAACACGGAGACAAAATTGCAAAACAAAACACCTCAAGCGCATATTATTGGTCGTGTTGAAAGTCTTTGAATTTGTTTCCTGATCAAAAAATCAATGAACTGAGACATAGACAATAGAAGGGAAGTCATAAAAATTCCTTTGAAACAGAGGCAAACACGAAAATCCGTAAATTTAATGATATAATACAAGGGGGGTCGTATACTTCAATCCGAATATTTGTTATTGAAGTATACAACCCCATTGGCATAGGGGGGTCGTTAACTTCAATTGATCCATTGATTGAATCAGTTCAGAGACACTTATATTTTGTCAATGTCAAAGGATCGAGTAGTTTAAATGATTGATACTAGCTAGTCTGATTTCACTTTCACTACCATTGCCGCTGCCTTACGCCACAGAGTAATCACATACAGAGGTGCATCTTCGCGGAAAAACCGTAAGGTGTTTTTTACCGGCCGCCATGTTCTTAGCCAGTACCTGCACATGCGCAGTTTACGTATGCTAACGGACTCTCTTCACTGGACTGGCTAAGAACATGGCGGATTTTGCCGAAAAAGCCCTTACGCCAACATCAGAGGAGGAATCGTGGTCTTCCCGCAATGCATTGCGCCTCATTAGTATTCACAATTGCGATTTTCGAGGAACGTTTGGCAAAAAATTGTTGAAATATATTGCAATTTTTGGCTCTGAAGATCTCGTTTTTTCGAAGGTATGTTTTTACGATTGTTTTGTTTAGTTATCTAATTAAAGTATTTCTGACTTGTTTCGTATATTTATAGGATTTTAGTTATACTAATCACGCATTGTATTTATGCATGTTCCGGGTCAGTGGACACGCCACAAAAGTGGCTTTGAAATATGCCAGGAGCAAATTGTACTTTTTAATGAGGAAACTGAAAAAAATCACATCAGCCAATTCAGGAATGTTTACTCTTTCTATTGATACTTTAAAACATGAATTTGCTCCTCAAAACCGATGAGTAATCGCGGTTTGAAGATGGGGTATTTTTGCGATATTCTAACCCCGATGGCGGGAATAGACAGCGTGGGAATAATTATGGCGCGACGAAAATTACTGTATGAATATAAACTATTATGCTAAATTTTGAAACATACGCATATATGTTGCTGCTTGTTTTGAGTTCAATGTTACCTTTAAGTTAGGTATGGTTATATATGACTGTATTTTTCCATTTTATTATAGAGTTCAAGTATTTTGGACTTTGGAGTAAAACGGAATCTAATAATGACGATGTTGTCATATTTGTTGATGAAGAAAATGAAACCAGATAGAAAGACACGAAGAATTTCTCGTAAGGAAAACTCAACCTCCAGCCGAGCTTTGTTCAAGAGTCCTGGAACATCATCAAATGCAAAGGTACGTGGAAATTATACAATCAGCAAACAATATTTGCACCAGTCAATGTATTAAAACCCTTGGCCCTCCAACCCTTGGCCCTCCAACCCTTGGCCCTTTACTTTATATGCCCTTTGAGCAGGACATTAGTTTTGTTTTGAATGTCATGAGAAATTATAGGTGGGGTTGGGTGGGGGATTTGACATAAAAACAAATCCAATTTATCTGATGACATCATATCAGGCATTTAAATACTCAGATTGAAAAAGCTGATAAAGGTGAGGGTTTACATTGGCTGGTGCATAATAATACAACTATATGTGAAATACAGTAGGAGTACTAAAAGATATTAAATGAAACATGTATGTCTAGTAAATTATAGAGTAAATATAGAGCGGTACTAATTCTTACTGCTTGTTTTACAGTTTCCCAGCAGAAAGATTAGGCTGACTCCTACAAAGTCCCCAGTAAAACATCATAAATGGACCTTTGAGGAAGATAAAGCATTTATTGAATTCATATCAATTGCCAAAACAGATCCAACATGTGGACAAAGTTCTGCTGAAGAGTGGCCGGCATTTAATAATAACAGAATTTTTTTTTGTAATAGGTTTTACACAACAGTCAACCGCCATATAAAATGTACAGTAATTCTGCTTTGCAGCATGCATCAATAAATGCACCATGATAGTATATCTTTCATGATAATATAAAGCAATTACAAGGCTAAGCATAGATGCTTCTCATAGTGCAGACTGTGCAGTGAAGTAATTATAATGCATGTTTTAAACTTTATCAATATTTCATCAGTTTCATATTAACTTTTTCAAATTGTACCATAAGTGTAGATTATGAACTATCATCTTAGTTTATACGATTGACATATTAACAGGGAAAATGTAGGGTTTAAGTTTATTGTAAATACTCATAAGTTAATTAATTAACATGTAAATATTGAAATTCTAGAAGTATAAATAATTTTATGACTCTAGACAATATTTTATACAGACTTTAATTCATATAGAACAAATAAAGATATAAACAAAATCTCAGAGAACGTCAGAGATTTTGTTTATATCTTATACAGTATGATTAGGTTGGGCACTATTTCCTGCTTTTCTAACCATATAGCAACATTTAAAAAAATAATATGCTTTTTCTTTAATTTCAGGTGATTTTTTGGAAAAATAATAAATGATTTTCAATATGAATTTGACTGTGTCTGTATTCTGCTTATAACCAATAACTTATGTTATGAAGTGCACCAGAACTGTATCTGGTTGGACTGAGTTATATATTTAACCATTTATGGTTATGTCTCAGTTAATTTGCCTGATGTCGTATCAGGCAGGCATATACTTTAAATCACAGGGTAAGATAAAAAAATGAGGGTACCAGCCAGAACTCATCATATACCATTAGATCACTATATATCATTCTACAGTATTTGTGAAGTGACAAAAATAGCACATGGGTAGAATTACCTAAGCTCAGACAGTAAAATCATCTAATATCTAGTCCTATAACTCTGAAGTCCCTATCAACCAATGATAGTGTTTTTAACTATTCTTTAGTATAGTAGTATTATATTTTAGTACTTTAGGCAGTGTTTTAGTTGTAAGTTTCTTTGGCTTGCATTTATAATTTCCAGATGAAGGTGTCCCTCAAAGTTCTGGTTGTATTTTTTTAGCTATACAGTAGTTTGATCCTATAATCCCTCAAGTATATTGTTTATCACTACATAAACTGGAGCCACACTTTACCACACTTTATTGTCACTGTTATAATTATTGCTTGGATAATCTCTGTCCCATGGTAAAGTAATGATTTTTCCCTATAAGCATATGTTCTCTTCAAACTATCAGGAGAAATTGATTGTATTTCATTTCTGATCAGAGCTCTATTAAGTTGGGGATTTTGTGTACCCCACAATAACCAATAACAGTACTCTTGGTGAGTTCGAAAATCTACCAAGCAGACAGGATTCATATGTTGATAGTAGCAATTACATGGAATTCAGTGGTGGGAGTACAGCATCCAGCTCTTCAATCACTGTGTCAGGATCTTGAGTGTTCAAGTCGATGGCAAAATATCAAATTCCCACAATATCAGGTTTTGGACTGTATCATCAAAGTCAAAGAACTACAAGATGTAATAATAATAAATCAGTTTTAAATATAACAAAGCTTCTACAGAGTGAGTTATAGTGCATACAAAATTAATTTCTATAGAGTCATGATTCTCCAGCTTAATCAGGATTTGAAGTCGTAAATATTAATACATCTTTTACAGATGCATTGTCAGAAGTCAATGACTCACTATCATAGGAAATTTGTTATCTTTTAAACAATATAGACCGGCTTTATATAATAGATTACAGTTCAGGTTTCTACAAAGTCCTCTCGAATATCTATAATTTCAATATAACCTAGTAATTTGGAGTAAAACTCACCTTAAAAACACAACTAGAATGCATCTCTATCAATGCTGGGCTTTAAACATCTCGTGCTTCCAAAACTGAAGCTTTATTGCCAGGAAGAGATTCAGAGATCCTCTGCGCCAACATCAAAGGGCCGACATGAAGAGACGCCTCTGTATGTGATTACTCTGTGCTTACGCACTGACCTAATTTATTTATTATATGTTTCTGTTTAGTTTGTGGTCACCTTATATTGTGGCGGTGGTGGTAGTGAGGGTCTGACATGAATCCGTTTTGTAACTTTTTATGTATTATGCATAATAGATGTGGGTGTATGTGTTTGCCAGACTGCGGAGTATGGCAAGTGCACACTCGATAATTTTTTTTGTCCAATGACTTTGCACACTTGATCAACTATATTTATGCCCACACAACTTGTATTTGTTGCGCATTATTGGCAGTTTTAAACATTAACACCAACTTAAGTGCACACTTGGCTAAGGTTTAGGCTGGTTTGCACACTTGCACACCTAAATTTATGTCTTGCACACCCGAGATCTCGTCGAAAACTGCCCTACTCTGCAGTCTGGTGTGTTTGTGTGCGTATGTAAATGTGTGTGTTTGTCTATAAATTTAACTATGTATTTTACGCAATTCAGCCTTGTAGGCTGTCATGTAAAATTTTATTAAACCAACTATCTATCTATCTATCTACCAATAAACTTGCTGAATATTTATAACTATTAAAGCGAATACAATGTTTAATTAATTTCTTATTTTTACCTGAGTTTTTGACGTTTTCCCTTTAAAATATTTGAGCTTGTATCCTTTGTATCAAAGGATACCTCTTGAAAATCGTCATTTTATTCTGTCATTTACTAAATGAATAAATCTTTTACGAAATTCCAACAACAGCTCACAAACGCCTCGCAAGAACGCCATATTGTTTTCCCGCCATTTTCACGCATTCAGAGTTTCAGACATTGAGTCGTGCGTGTTGTCTCGCGTGGTCTACGCGAATAATGTTCCAACTCTGGTTCCAACCCATGTTCCCCGGGAGGAACGCAGTCTCGCACTCTCGCTAAGTGATGACGTAAAGGCTGATTTCCATTCAGTGCAAAATGTCGCGCGATCGACCTTTTACGATCGTTTTCTTTTGAATTATGAGCCCTCGACCGGATCCGTTCCAGTCGAATGCTCATAATTCAAAAGAAAACGATTGCAAAAAGTCGATGGGGCGACATTTTGCACTGAGTGGAAATCAGCCTTAGGGCGTGATATCGCGATTAATTTCATGCTCACGTGGCACAAACTGAGCTTTCTGATTGGACAATTTGAAGTTGAGGTATAATATTAGTACATGGCCTGTTGCATGTTCTAGTTTGACCTGCTAAATATCAATGACATTTGAATTAGGAAGCATGGTAAGAATTAGTAGGTAGCAAATTGTCCTAAAACCTAGCGTTTAAATTTTGCTACTCGTAATAATCTTATCGTAACTCATTTGAATGTGTCTGCCAACATTTGACCAATACGTGCGCGCGATTAAATGTCTTGCGTATTCCAGTGTTATCGTGAGGAATGCGTCGAATATGTGACGGCTGACCTTTGAACTTTAATAAATAGAGCTCGTTATTGCGCGTTTATGTCTGAATTATATTCAACACTGATTTCTAGTTTCTCTTTAGTTTCCCACAAATACAAATAAATACCCACGTATGGTTCGCTCAAACTATTGTAGAGTATAGATGTGTTAGAGCGATGCTCTTTACGAAGGCGCAATGTTTGTTGTTGGAAATGCAATACCCTCATTACCTCATATAGACTGAAGTATGTCGAATATTTTACATAGTGCGTGACGAATATCAGCATGATTTGTATGTTTCTCGTTCGTATTGCACTTGCATTTATCATTTTATCGTATTGTTTCCTTGATACGTTAAAACACAAGAACGTACCTCAAAATGCAGAATTATTCTAAGATGCACACAAGAAAATTGCATGCGTTTTGTGCGGGTGACTTGGGTGACTGTGGAAGTACAAGTTTGTGATACCCCAAACAAGCCATGACGACTTGGCTCTGCCACCCGTAGTAACTATATACATCTCGTCCCAATGGGAATACTTGTCTCTAGAGTCATGCTATTATTGCTTTATTGTGTTTGCCCCCTTTGACGCTTTGCTACATGGCGCCCGTAATTGCGAAATTGCCTATTGTTGAATTATTCAATATTACTCCTTCAAGGGCAACTGTGACATCGCCTGATCGCCATGGCCCATGAGTAGATACATGTACGCTTAGCGTACCTATTTTTAAAGAATGAGGCAGTTGCAGGCATGTAGGGCTAATATATAGGGGGTGAATTGACCCAGGAATTTTTTATAAATGTAGAACATTTGATATGTCTCGTATTTAATTATTATAAGCTTACTATTATAAAATTTGACCATGAAACAATCTGCCCTCCATAAGATTGGGTTAATCGTAAAATCTAGCTTTATATCGTCTGTTCAATTTGTTACTACTACAATATGAAATTTCTAATTTGTCAGCATTAATTCAATATATATATTGTATATCTATAAAAATCTCCAATAGCCTACATAATTTGCGCCACCGAACAATGACCCTATTGTATTTCCAGGCTTCAAGCAAACGGCAGTAACGCATTCTATGGCGTCTTGCATACGCTATTTCAACCTTTAATAAGCAACGGTTGCATATGATTCATTCAGTGTCTAGATTGACGAATGCATAGACATAATATAAGCAACGGGAAAGCTGTCAATTTTTTAGAAAATCCGCAGGAGTCATCAAATTGACGCAAAATTTTTGTGTATAATTATCTTGGGTAGCGATGAAAACTGTTTGTTCAGTGAAGCATTCGATAAAAATTTTCACGCTGCAATACTTAAAGATATATTAATTTACCTTGTGATACAATTTCTTGCCAAGTACTGAGAAAAACCAGCAAACAAAGGCAGAGTCGAGCCTCCATTTTCATTGCTGTTATCAGTTATATCCTAGTATGTGGTTCCTGAAATGCTGAATTGACGCTAATCACTAAAGTCTGTAGCTTCTGTCCTCGTTAGGAACAGACCAAAGACTCTATCTTCACCTGTGGACTGCGTGCACTTGTGGAACCACAGAATTAGCGCGATCGCAGAGCTACACCGGATCCCCTTGAATAGAGCAACTTATGAACTGATATTGGATCCAGTCAGCTGACTAATCAACGCTTCTTTGACGCAAATTACTTTGAACCGACTATATCACTAGACATAATAAGCTTTGCTGCAAAGCTTCGCACACACGTACATCCCCAGATCGCACAAAAACCTTAATTCTCCATTAGATTCTAAATTTAAAATAAGCTAAAAAGTACGAGGATATCAAAAGTACACAATTTTTTCATAAGTTTTTAATTAATTAGTCAATACTAAATTATGTCCTGGGGTGGGTTTTACGAAGGCCGGATACAAAAATGTTGATTCAACCCAAAATGTTGTAAAACTTCGGATTTAGGTTCCATCGAAGTAACTTTAATTTATGAATTCGGCTATTGACTGTTTTGTAAAACTACCTGAAAAATACAATAACTAATACTAAACAGGGAATAGTTAATAAACGATAAAACGTCAACTTATGCTGATCATATGGTACAAGTAAAATGTAAGAACGCAGATAGTGAGAGTTTCGCGTACCTATGTACTACTTGGGTGAAACAAACAAGTACCGGACCGTAATGCTGACGGCCTCCCTCGCCACCTCGCTTCTTCCAGCCCGCCGTCAGCAAGAGAAATTAAAGATATACTGTTTTTGCCAATCATATCACAAATTAAACTAAAAATGGACTGTGCATGATATCTTGAGCACGTAGAAGTTATTGAAGGGATATTGAGCACTGGCTTATTTAGATAGAAAAAAGGGTGTTTAAAATTTAATGAATGCTATGAAAGCTTGCTACATTGTGCAGTCCTGGACTCCTGGTGAAGAAAGCTGGAGTATATAGAGAAATTGCCTTTTCTCGTGTTAACGCATTATGCTTATCTCGCTTTTGTGGCATGAAATAATAGGCACAATGTCGGTACGTGGTAATCTAGATTATATTAAACAAAAGAAACACGCGGGTGACTTTTCACATAAATATTTTAAAATGACTTCACAATCACTTAGGATTGAAGTAAGGAATAAGATAAGGATTAGGGTTAGGATTTCGGTAGTATTAGCGTTCTTATTAGTGTTTAAATAAGGATTAAGATTAGGGTCAAGAGCTGGGACTAGAATGGTAAGGAAATACGAATAAAATAGGGTAAGAAATCGCTATTTATCCGTCATATTTACATATAAAACAAACTGAAATATCTTAAAAACAAAGACAGATATCGAAAAAAATATACAATAACTCAGTTGCATTAAAGTAGTTAGCACTTGCGCTCGCCTTTCCGCGCACTAAATCTCGACTTCTTGTATATATGTACAATAGTACCGTACAATAGTACAACGCAACACAACGCAACGCAACGCAACACAACGCAACGCAATGCAGCGCAATGCAGCGCAACGTAGCGCAACGTAGCGCAACGTAGCGCAACGCGCAGCGCAACGTCTACGAGAAAGCGAGTCTATGCGTAGGCTAGCATGTATGCACATGACACTGTTATTTACTTCACTGACACGGACATAAATAACTTCAAGAATACTCTACAAGAAGATCTAAACCGTGTAGAACAATGGATGATAGACATTCATGATGTTAAATCAGAGTAAAACAAAATGTATGCTTTTTGGAACACGACACAAGTTGGAAATTGCTCACGATTTTGTACTTCAACTGCAAAGAAAGACCATTGAAAGAGTTTCAACGTTTTGTTATCTGCGTTTGTACTAAAGTTACCAAGCGTCTCGGTCTTTTGTCGCGAATACGGTATTGACTTGTCTTATCATTTTGTGACTTAGACTTGCTCCAAGTCTGTCTCTTATAGGGGTTTTTATGAGGGAGTTATAAAGGATTGGGGAGTATATTAGGGCGCGCGAAAATGCCGGCGGGAGGCGGGGAGGCAGGCGGGCAGGTGGGCACAGTACTTCAGATGATGGAGACACCGTTCGCCCGCCGTCCGCCTTAATTTCCTCCCGCCAGCATTTTCGAACTCCCCAATAAAAACCCCTATAAGAGACAGACTTGAAGCAAGTCTAGGTGTGATTGAGCAGGTTATGAATTATGGGGATGTAGCCTGGGGATAACTTCCTGCTAGTTGTAGTGCATGTCAATTTGCAGCGATTACAGAACCGAGCTGCTCGTATTATATCCAGGACATGTTCAATAATTTTACCTATAGTAGAATTTCTTATGATAGTTTAATTAGGGATATGATTTTAGCATATTGTATTTTAAATCTGTAATATAGCTGATAAATGCAGGACCCCTATGGATACCAGCCACGTGCTGAATGGGCTATCCTGCTGAAATAAAGTTATACCATTCCATACCATACCATACCATACCATACCATACCATACCATACCATACCATACCATACCATACCATACCATACCATACCATACCATACCATACCATACCATACCATACCATACCATACCATACCATACCATACCAAACCATACCATACCATACCATACCAAGAGAAAACACCCTCCCACCCGCCCGGAAATTCGTACGGTTCGGGCGCCGCCAGGGTCATGCAACCTCGCCACATTGGTTCAAACCAACATTTCAGCCCAATACCTGAATTCAACTGAACAGATCTATGAGGCGAGCATTGCTGAATAGATTACTATGCTCTACTTATGATTCGGCAGGTGCCGAGAAGTTAATTTTTGCGTATGGAGTATAAAGTATAGGAAAAACTCAGTAGAGGCCGAGAAGTTATTGCATGTTTCGTACTTAGTTATGGCATATCCCCTAGAAATAACTCGGTAGCTGCCGAGAAGTTCATTTTTGCTTATAGAGTATAGTTGTGCTTTACAAAATTCGATTTGTTTTCTTCTCTATAATGTTTCACCCAGACCAATTTGTAAAAAACAATGCTTTGCAGTCCAACCATTGTTGGAACTACAATCCTGACCAAACGTACCATCGACTACACTCTAATAAATATGTCCTTTTTGACGTTCCTAACTATACAAGCTAGCACTGCGTTACAAGCTGCACTGACGAGCCGTTGAACGGCGAAACATGCATGCATGTCTGCAGATTTGACTATATATGCTCCTTCACTTGTGTTGTTGAGCACTCTGTGAGGTTAATTGGTGGCTAATAAGCTATAATGCAAAAGCTCACTTCCCTTGTGGTCGTTTGAGCACTCTGGCCCCAAGACACTTCACGCAAAACGATGCAATTTATGTTTAGAAGAAAAAATTTGTATTTTGAAAGAAAAAAACAAGAATTGTTTACTCAACAAAAGAGCTGAAATAATTTCACGGTGTCGTCATCGAAATAAATTTCGCGTAAACAACGCAAACAAAGCCATGCATGCACACATTGTCTCCCACATACACCCCCACGCTCCGGCAGGAAGTATATAAGCGGTCATTTCTTTCGATACTTGTAAACTGCCTGATGATTCTTTTACAGATGAAACAGCCTGTTGCAGACAAGTTTTGAGGTAAGCGAAAATCTATAATTTGCTCTAACTATATGTTGTCGAGCACTCTTTGCGTTTCGTAGACCTAAACCTACAAGTATATATATATATATATGCTTTATTACGATGACGACATCGTGAAATTATTTCAGCTCTTTTGTTGAGTAAACAATCCTTGTTTTTTTCTTTCAAAATACAAAATTTTTCTTCTAAACATAAATTGCATCGTTTTGATCCTCCCGTATACGAAATAGAATGTTTTAAAATTTGCCAATTAATACTGAAATCCTTATTGTTTTCTTTCAATGTCCAAATATATTTCGAAAGTTCCGTGTCATTTGCATGCTTTTTATGCTGAAAAGATTTAGTGTGGTTGGCCAATCGCTCTTTGAATGTGGTTGCAGTCATGCCAATGTAATTTTTGATCGTGTTTGTGTTGCTTACTGTGACTGTTGCTTTGTATACTATGTCCCTAGTCATGCATTGTTTTTGAAGCGGGCAAATGGTTTTTTCTACAACTGCAATTGGTAGTGTCCCTCTCCTGTGGCTTGTTATTTCTAGATATGCGTGCATTGTGTTTAGTGATTACTGACTTAATATTGTTCATGCAGCTATAGCTTACTTTAACTGTATTTCTGTTAAAAATTTTATGTAGCTTGTGGTGCGGTGGAAAATGCTTGTCAATTAGACTAAGGAAATTACGTCCCATGTTTGTGCTAACACTCTTGCTAAATGGTGGGTTGAACCAAATGATGTTGCGTTGCCTATTCCTGCGTTGTTTTTGCGGTGTGTGCTGAGTGTAGCTAAGTTCATGATTAAAGTTGCTATGCCTAAGTGCGTTCTGATATATGGGTGCAGATTCCTGAAAAGTTTGCTCATCTGATGAAAGAAGTGCGATGCGCTTGTTAATTGATGCAGGTAGTTGCCTTGTGATGCTCGGTGGGTGATTAGAGTGCATATTTATGTATAGTGGATCGTCATTGGGCTTCCTATAGGGCCTATGTTTTCCATTGTTAAGGTCGAAAGTTACATCTAAAAAGTTTACAATGCGTAAATTTGATTCGGCGGTAATTTTTAGGTCAAACTGCTCGAAAATTTTGTGGAGATCTTTTCTTGTTTTGTCTGCTAAACGTGCTGATTTACTTTTTATAATAGCCAAACCGTCATCTCGATATAGGCCGATGCTTTCTTTGCCAAATTTCTTACTCAGGTGGTTTTAAAATGAAAAGGCCTACTAACTCACAAATTTCCGCCGTCAAATCGAAACTGCCCATGCTAACGTCAAACAAACTATGGCTATCTTTTTTTATCCATGAAATTCCGGTATTGAAAAGGAGAGATTTTCTAGCGTGTTTTATTATTGAAATATCGTTTTCAGGTATAGTAGTCAAATTTGAAGCCTAAGATAAAGCTTGGTCCAATAGTTTTTCAGAAATAGATGGGTAGAAATCGACAATGTCAAACGAAATAAAACTGTGTCTGTCCTTATCTTTTATATTGCCAAACCACTGAATAACTTGTTTTGTATTCCTCCATTGATTTAAGTTCAGTTTTTCTCTCAAATTGAAATTAATTTTGTCCAAAATAATTTTCCGGATTGGCTTTTAGCGGGATTAATTAATCGGCATTTTGGATTGTTTTCGAAATTTTCTTTGTGATCTTTTAAAGATATAAATGCTTTTCATTTTTTCAATTCTGTCGCCGATTCCTAAATTGTTCGAAATGTTTTTAGTTCTGAATCAATTTCATCTATAGTGTCCTCGGATCCATGCTTATATGTTTTTGTGATGTTGTCATGTAAGAGCTTGTTGTATGTGTCGAGCGAGGTTTCATAAATATTCCTAGTTTTGTCTGCAAAAATGAAAATGTTGGGAGACGAATTGATTTTCTTTAGATCGTTAGTCAAAGATTTCTGAAATTGGTTCCTATATGGCCGAAATTGTACATTTTCAATTAATTTTATAAGGTCGTCTTCGAAAGGTTTCATTTCCGGAATAGAAGGAGGTGTTTTGTTGGATGCAAGGCCGAAATGGTTGTTTTGGTTTTCACATTTTTGGTTTTTATTAAGAAAGAAATTAGCTTTCCATCTCATACGTTTTATTACACTTTCCACTTTTTCAATCAAATTTTTCAAATAAGCGCATTTTTCAATAAGACTATTCACTAAAGAATATCCCTATACCATCACAGGACGCTTATTTGAAAAATTTGATTGAAAAAGTGGAAAGTGTAATAAAACGTATGAGATGGAAAGCTAATTTCTTTCTTAATAAAAACCAAAAATGTGAAAACCAAAACAACCATTTCGGCCTTGCATCCAACAAAACACCTCCTTCTATTCCGGAAATGAAACCTTTCGAAGACGACCTTATAAAATTAATTGAAAATTTACAATTTCGGCCATATAGGAACCAATTTCAGAAATCTTTGACTAACGATCTAAAGAAAATCAATTCGTCTCCCAACATTTTCATTTTTGCAGACAAAACTAGGAATATTTATGAAACCTCGCTCGACACATACAACAAGCTCTTACATGACAACATCACAAAAACATATAAGCATGGATCCGAGGACACTATAGATGAAATTGATTCAGAACTAAAAAACATTTCGAACAATTTAGGAATCGGCGACAGAATTGAAAAATGAAAAACGCGAAGCATTTATATCTTTAAAAGATCACAAAGAAAATTTCGAAAACAATCCAAACTGCCGATTAATTAATCCCGCTAAAAGCGAATCCGGAAAAATAAGCAAAGTTATTTTGGACAAAATTAATTTCAATTTGAGAGAAAAACTGAACTTAAATCAATGGAGGAATACAAAACAAGTTATTCAGTGGTTTGGCAATATAAAAGATAAGGACAGACACAGTTTTATTTCGTTTGACATTGTCGATTTCTACCCATCTATTTCTGAAAAACTATTGGACCAAGCTTTATCTTGGGCTTCAAATTTGACTACTATACCTGAAAACGATATTTCAATAATAAAACACGCTAGAAAATCTCTCCTTTTCAATACCGGAATTTCATGGATAAAAAAAGATAGCCATAGTTTGTTTGACGTTAGCATGGGCAGTTTCGACGGCGCGGAAATTTGTGAGTTAGTAGGCCTTTTCATTTTAAACCACCTGAGTAAGAAATTTGGCAAAGAAAGCATCGGCCTATATCGAGATGACGGTTTGGCTATTATAAAAAGTAAATCAGCACGTTTAGCAGACAAAACAAGAAAAGATCTCCACAAAATTTTCGAGCAGTTTGACCTAAAAATTACCGCCGAATCAAATTTACGCATTGTAAACTTTTTAGATGTAACTTTCGACCTTAACAATGGAAAACATAGGCCCTATAGGAAGCCCAATGACGATCCACTATACATAAATATGCACTCTAATCACCCACCGAGCATCACAAGGCAACTACCTGCATCAATTAACAAGCGCATCGCACTTCTTTCATCAGATGAGCAAACTTTTCAGGAATCTGCACCCATATAGCAACTTTAATCATGAGCTTAGCTACACTCAGCACACACCGCAAAAACAACGCAGGAATAGGCAACGCAACATCATTTGGTTCAACCCACCATTTAGCAAGAGTGTTAGCACAAACATGGGACGTAATTTCCTTAGTCTAATTGACAAGCATTTTCCACCACACCACAAGCTACATAAAATTTTTAACAGAAATACAGTTAAAGTAAGCTATAGCTGCATGAACAATATTAAGTCAGTAATCACTAAACACAATGCACGCATATCTAGAAATAACAAGCCACAGGAGAGGGACACTACCAATTGCAGTTGTAGAAAAAACACCATTTGCCCGCTTCAAAAACAATGCATGACTAGGGACATAGTATACAAAGCACCAGTCACAGTAAGCAACACAAACACGATCAAAAATTACATTGGCATGACTGCAACCACATTCAAAGAGCGATTGGCCAACCACACTAAATCTTTTCAGCATAAAAAGCATGCAAATGACACGGAACTTTCGAAATATATTTGGACATTGAAAGAAAACAATAAGGATTTCAGTATTAATTGGCAAATTTTAAAACATTCTATTTCGTATACGGGAGGATCAAAACGATGCAATTTATGTTTAGAAGAAAAATTTTGTATTTTGAAAGAAAAAAACAAGGATTGTTTACTCAACAAAAGAGCTGAAATAATTTCACGATGTCGTCATCGTAATAAATTTCGCGTAAACAACGCAAACAAAGCCATGCATGCACACATTGTCTCCCACACACACCCCCACGCCCCGGCAGGAAGCATATAAGCGGTCATTTCTTTCGATACTTGTAAACTGCCTGATGATTCTTTTACAGATGAAACAGCCTGTTGCAGACAAGTTTTGAGGTAAGCGAAAATCTATAATTTGCTCTAACTATATGTTGTTGAGCACCCTTTGCGTTTCGTAGACCTAAACCTACACGTATATATATATATATATATATAGATTTTCGCTTACCTCAAAACTTGTCTGCAACAGGCTGTTTCATCTGTAAAGAATCATCAGGCGTATATATATCGTGATATATATATTATATATATATATATATAGTTGTCGAGCACTCTTTGCGTTTCGTAGACCTAAACCTATACACGTATATATATATATATATATATATATATCTATACTGTTTGAAAGGTTCGAAATGTGATTTATCCCATGTTAACCCACAGCAACCTTCCCAATTTTACCAACAACAATATATATACTATCCATCCCTTTTCACAGTCAAATTCCATACCATCAACAAAGTCTTCCACCCGTTATGAGATATCCACATCCTTAATATCCTTACATGAACGACCCTTATATACTTCCCCGGATGGATATCCCAACAAGATCACCCAGGTGTCGTTAGAGAAACCGTTAGACACAAATCGTAAAAATTGTTTTAACTGATTTCTTTGAACGCCCGCTCCCTTAAAAGTAAATCATCTGTTTTTTATGATTATGTTTGTGATATCAAACCTGAGCTTGTCGCTGTAACTGAAACCTGGTTTAACGACAAAGATACTGCAGCTAAAATTGACTGTACCCCTCCTACTTACTGTTTATCAGATTGTCACCGTACTGACTTGAGGGGTGATGGAACAGCTCTGCTCTACCGAGAAACCTTGCCGGTTGAGAAAGTGTCTTCCGCAATTTTGAATTCCTTTGAATTTTCAGAATGGACTATCCGTCCTCATGGATCGTTGCCTCTGAAACTGATTATTATCTACAGACCTCCCTACTCCAGTGCTCCTCCTGTCTCAATTGGAAGCCGGATTCTTTGACGAACTTACTGACTATTTAGAATCGGTTATTCTTTGCCAACATTCTATTCTAATCATTGGCGATTTTAACATACATGTCGACGACCCCTCGAACGTTGATGCTCTAAGATTTCATGATATACTTGAGTCGTTTGGCCTTGAACAACATGTTTAACGATTAACATTTCTATAGCGCAAATTTACATGTGAATATGATCAAATGCGCTTTACATCAAGTGTTACGCTTACCTATAATTACATACTTAGCCTAGACTATTTTATCTTTACAACGATTGTGATATTACTTTCTTAACTGTGTTTATCCTAACCCACCCTGTCAACTTTCCCTGTGGGAGGAAACCGGAGTGCCCGGAGAAAACCCACGACTTTCGGCAGAGCGTTGACGGACTCTTTTCACATCAGTCCGTTGCGAGAATCGAACCCACGAACTCAGAGGTGAAAGGCGCTTGCCCTGACGACCGCGCCACCGAAGCCCCTAATGTCCATGGTCCAACGCACACGCATGGCCATACATTGGATCTTGTAATCACCAGAACTGGCGATCATATTCTCAAAGAGTCTCCTAAAGCTGATTTCTGTATTTCTGATCATATCTCTATCATATGCTGTCTATCATTGCTAAAACCGCCTTTCATTAAGATGTCAGTACAATACAGAAAACTTAATAACGTGAAGATTTACGTTCATCCAACCTATTTTCTCGCGGAAACACATTCCAATATCAATGAACTCGCGGAAAATTTTAACACAACTTTGTCAAGATTGCTAGAGGTCCATGCTCCACTTCTAAAGAAGAACATTACAACAAGGCCACGTGTTTCATGGTTCTCAGATGAAATCAAAGCAATAAAAAGGCGTAGGAGGAAAGCTGAAAAATTGTGGAGAAGAACGAAAAATTCAGTTTAAATCCATTAAGAATGAAGCAAATCATTTGATGCATCAAGCAAAGTGTGATTTCTACACAAAGATTGTTAATGAAAATTCCCACAACCAAAGTAAATTATTTTCAGTTGTCAAGAATTTATTAGTTCCAAAAAATAATCTCAGTTTTCCAGACCATCAAGATAAAAATTATCTTGCTAATGAACTTGGTCAATACTTTGCCTCAAAGATTGAAACAATTCGTTCTCAACTTAATCCAAATAATTCCCACACACCAACAAGTCCATCAAATCTATGTCGACTACTGAATTTTGATCCCCTCAGTGAAGATGATGTACAAAAATTGATCTTGAACACCGATAAGAAATATTGCGCACTTGATCCTATGACTACATCTCTGATGTTGGAATGTCTAGACACCCTGTTACCGGTCATCACATCTTTAATAAATTTGTCCCTCGAACGTGGTCTGTTTCCTGATATCTGGAAGGAGGCTATTGGTCACCCGCTGTTGAAAAAGGTGGACCTCGGCTCTAGTTTCTCAAACCTATTTATCTTACATTTCAAAACTTACTGAGAAAGCTGTCTTCCAACAACTGAATAACCATTTGTCACTAAATAAACTTTATCCTACACTCCAGTCTGCCTATCGTAAGTACCACAGCACTGAAACAGCTCTACTCAAAGTGACTATTGACATTCTTCTAAATATGAGTAGTCAGCAAGTTTCGTTATTAGTTTTACTGGATCTGAGTGCCGCATTCGATACGATTGACCATTCCATACTGTTAAATCGTTTGAAGTACAACCTTGGAATTAATGGCACCGCCCTTTCTTTGTTCATGTCTTACCTGACGAATAGGAAACTACGCATCCATGTCGACGGTTCAATCTCCAAAGAATTTACTCTAAATTATGGTGTTCCTCAGAGTTCCTGCCTCGGTCCGCTCCTCTTTATCATTTATGCAAGCGAGATGTTCTCTGTTATTGATAACTATTCACATGCATGGAGCTCATGGTTACGCTGATGATACTCAAATGTATTGCTCATTAAATCCAAATTGCGCTAGTGAACAGGAATTAGCAGTCGAGGAAACGGAAAACTGCATTTTAAATCTGCGTGACTGGTTGGCTGGAAGTAAATTAAAAATGAATGATGGTAAGACAGAATGCAAGTTAATTGGAACACGGCAGCAATTGGCCAAAGTAGACCTTAACTATATATTTCAGTTGGTGAGAAGAGTATAGTTCCTTCCCCTAAGCTCGTAAATATAGGAGTCTCAATGGATAGCAACTTGACCTTTCACGAACAAATTAACAAACTATGCAAAACATATTTTTACTTCCTGTACAATATTCGGAAGGTTCGGAAATATTTAACAAAGGATGTTACAGCCACCCTCGTTCACGCGCTTGTAATTTCTCGTCTAGATTACTGTAACAGTCTAATGTACGGACTACCGGCTTATCAAATCGCAAAGCTACAGAGAGTTCAGAATTATGCTGCCAGATTGGTCTATATGGTTCTAAAATCGGAGACAGAGCGTTTAAATTTGCTGCACCGAAACTGTGGAATCGCCTTCCTAAATAATTAAGGCTTTTAAACTCAGTTAGTACATTTAATTAAAAACTTATTTATTTCGTATTGCCTATGATATTGCTTTTCAATGTTTACGGATAAATTTTTTAGCTTGTATATACGTAAATTATACTCATTTTTAACTTATAAACGCATGCAGTAGTTGCATAATGGTATGTATAATTTATTTC
This sequence comes from Trachythela sp. YZ-2020, assembly GCA_016169945.1. Taxonomy (NCBI): domain Eukaryota; kingdom Metazoa; phylum Cnidaria; class Anthozoa; order Malacalcyonacea; family Clavulariidae; genus Trachythela; species Trachythela sp. YZ-2020. The sequence goes on along the minus strand of JADLSH010000371.1, from coordinate 3,708,990 downwards.
ACAGCGCATCTGAACATTTTTATGCTAACTTGCGCTCAACAAATGTATTTTAATAATAATAATAATATATATATTCTCATCCAATGGCCCCCCTCACCCCCAAAACAATGTTGATTCTATGCTAAATGCTTTAAACATGTTATGGGACACCACTCAACATTGATCGGTGGGGGTAAGGGGAAGGTTCTCTAATTTAGTTACGAAGCAACTGAATATGACGAGATAACTGTAAGTGCATGTCGTCGATGTTTTGACCAGGATTGTAGGTGCGATAGCCCTAATGCCTTTTATGCCCGTAGGCTTAGGGCTGCCTAGAACCGACAATGGAGTGGACGATCAATAGTGGGTTTTGGGTTATTATTGCACTTGGTGTTTTCTTTCCCAGGATATCCCTTTTGACAAAAACGCCACCCGAAACAGAGTGATCAATGGTGTGATTAGCAGGGCTAGCTCGCCCACTAGTTTTGTCGGCTCTAGGCCGTCTCAGGTTATGGTGTCAAATGGCCAAGTTCTAGCCAGCGTAACAGGATGTAATTGTCATTATTATTATTATTATTATTATTTTTGTTATTATTATTATTATTATTATTATTATTATTATTATTATTATTATTATTATTATTATAGGCTTTATTTAACGAGGCTAACACTTAATAGTAGTAAATTACACTGATGACTTCGTGGCCCTCACTATATACCAAACTAAATTTGAATATACTAAGCTAGTTAAAAAGGTAAAAATGTTTACAGATTCATGTCCGCGAGCCATTGTCATTTGTCCCTGGGGAACTCGATAATCATTGTCAAGAAACGGAAAATTGTTCCTAGGGGAGAAGCGGACAAGTATTGTTTTTCATCCGGAATGGGATTGATATATGGGCGTGTTTTAGGCCCTATAAAAGCTCATTTGCGTGACAGGACTATGATTCACCCTTTTCCCCTCCACGAGAATTCCCGAGTAGCCCATACTGTGGAAAATTCCAGAATTGGATTGATTCTATTGTATCACCTACTTGAGATGTATAGTTTTGGGAAGGGGCGTAAGTTTCGGGATACGTTTTGGTATACGTTTGAGTTACGAGTAATGTTGGATGAGGGGTAGGCTGTGTTCCGGGGACTACCCGGTTTGAAATTAAGCCAGGTATTGCCCGGCGACAGGGTCACAGGGCTCGCATTTCCCATAACTCTCGGTAGGGTCTTTATGTAGCCCTACACGAAATGTATATTTAACCCGAACCACGTAACCCCAATCCTAACCATAACCCCAATCCTAACCGTAATCCTAACCCCAATCCTAACCCTAATCCTAACCCCAATCCTAACCCTATTTAGTAGAATCATACTAGTATACTATTGCAAATGCTGTAATTTGATTGGCTACGCTACTCGCTATCTAATTGTCGATAGAGCCATCTCCTCGCCGCGATTTTTAACGAATTAATTTCAATAAATTGTGAAAAACGTTTTGAAATACTGTTTTCTTGCTGGTTTCTACTAAAACAATTAGATTATTCGCTCTCGATTTCTATGAGATGATAGTTCATAATCTAATTGTTAAATATAATCACAGACATAATTCGTGTAGGGCTACATCAGAGGGGTTACATAAAGACTCAACCTAACTCTCTGCCTGTAAGCCAGTGGAATTTTACTTAATATAAGGAATTTTAACCAAGAATCTAAGGAATTAGTTGCAACAGGAAGTGAGAGCCCTGTGACAAAAACAAAATGTCCGCTGAAAGTCACAATATCTATTTATAATGACACCTGCTTGAAATGATATAAAACACAATTCCTACTTATTATTTATTCATTTGTAAATGAAACGATGGAAGATGAATGGCACGTATCTGATAGCGAAGGAGAACAAGAAACAGAACATTATACACAATTTATGCTTTCAAATTTGAAAGGACTTTGTACGGTATCAAATCAAGACGTTCATATAAAGAGTTATAATTCCTCGAATCATACTACCGACCAATTATATATTCCAAAGAACTTGAATGCTCTATATGCACAAATAGAAAATGACGGTTTTATTGCCCTGCAATGCAAAGGATCAAAACGCGGACTGGAACCAATAAAGAATGAAACACATAGTGTAAACAATCGTACCAATTCAACTATATCACATGCCACGTCGCCCACGTGTATAAATGACACCAACGAAACTCAAGTTGTAGACACTATTAAAGATGAAGCCCCATCTACTGTGAGGTACATGCCATTTGGCAGGTGGGTTTTGCTGTAACCTAGGCGATGATCAAGGATGAGTCAATATTATTCTGTTCAGCATTAATACAATTGATGATATTAAACATCAATGCAAGACTGGTTATGCATGAGTCAATTCCAACTGTGATCATCCCCCCCCGGGCAAACCCCCAGGATTTGAGCAGAGTTTAATTCTGCACAGCCGGGAATTTGTCTCATCGGGCATTTGACTCGTTTCCCTGTTGTGCGAAATTTGTCAGTGGTCGCGCTTAGAACTTCATAATTGACTAATTTTATTGTCTTGAGAAGTTTTCAAGTGGAAATGTGGAAATTTATTGCGTATAGTCCTGCCTTAAAAATGCTTTTGTATAAAGTTTGGAACTGCACCAGGGATGTTTATAGAACAGCTGTAATATGTGTACATAACTTAGCCGTTAATTATGGTGTCAGCAGTTCTAATTTCACGTCCGTGATGTCAAACAAGAACGGCTGTCACCATCTATAACGGCTCAATCTACTTCTGGGTTGGCATCCGTGAATCAAAAACGTTGCTTGCTTAAGCTCTCTATTAAAAAGATCAGAACCCTCTGCATGAGTTGTAGCTTGAAAAGTGTGGACAGCAAGTATACATGCATGTATATGAACAAAATGTTTGTTTGTTTTGTTGGAGAACTTTATGTTCTAGTTGTTAAACATGGTAAAAGTAATACACAATTTCATTCTTATAAGCAAAATACATTTAAAGTCCTGGTCCTCTTCACATATACATTAAGAATTTATATTTGGGAATCGTACGAGGCAAATGGGTATTTGACTATGTTTTTTTCCCCTGCACTGTGGGGAATTTGACAATGGTATTCACCCACACGGTGGGGAAATTGACCAATTTTTTTCTTCAAAAAGTCAAATTCCCGGGGGTTCGCCCGGGGGGGGATGATCGCAGTTGGAATTGACTCATGCATTAGGCTTGGGGTTGGACTATGGTTAGGTCTTTAATGATGTTATCATAAATTGTAAAAACACTGACCAGAAAACAATTCCGCTCATACTAAATCATCCTCTTTGTTATAGCAAACCCCTCGGCAGTTGGATCAATTGTAGAATGTGATTCTTTAGCCAAAGTACTGGCCTTCCACATGTGATTGTGATAATTAAGACCTATAAGTAAACTGCAACCCTTAAAAGTCTGTGTGAGACACATGCATTTTGAGAGTTTCTCACCCTCACACACATAGAAAGGAGGTTCTCACTCTGAGTGGCTCCACACCAGGCAAGTGGAAAAATTGCTTGACCGCAGTGGGAATCAAACCTACAACATTTGGTTTGTTAGTCCAATGCTCTACCAACTGAGCTTCGAGGTTGGTTTGAGTATGTGACATTTTGGAACTTAGTCTAGTTCCTTTGATATCTCTATATATCTTATGACAGGGTTCTTACAAAATTTGAAAGTCCTTAAAAGTCCTTGAATTTGAAAGCAAAAATTCAAAGCTTTGAAAGTTCTTGAATCTATAAAGAGGTACTTGAAAGTCCTTGAATTCTTCTTGTTTTAGTTTTTGGATATTATATTTTCTGAGATTTGTTCATATGTGGCACGATTGTACAGTTTAACAGCACTTTTTTCCGACTTCTAATGCATTCTTTTCAGCCCTAAATAGTCCTTGAATTCCTGATACATGGCCTGGAAAGTCCTTAAAAAGTCCTTGAATTTTATTCTTCCTGACCTGTATGAACCCTGTTATGATCTTAAATCAGATGATTTTGATGTTAGAACTCAGGTAAATTAATTTTAGATGATGCTACTCTGACTGGGCAAGCAGAAAAATTGCTTGACTGGGGTTGGAATCAAACCTGCAACCTTTAGTTTGCTAGTCCAATGATCTACCAACTGAACTATGAGGTCAAGTCGGTTTCTGTAGGTGATATTTCGGAACTTAGTCTAGTTCATGAAAATAGTGCCCCCCCCCCAATATAGTGGCTCCCAAGGGCTGCTAAACCCAGGGTTTTGGGTTGGCACCTTAATGTAGGAAATAATTTGATTTCAATTCTTTACCTGTAGTCCTGTGACAAAAAGTGAATTTGACTATGATGAGGAGATAATGGATACCAAGCCTACGGTCCGGTTACCCAGGAGAAAGCAGAAATCTGAGCATGACAAATGTAATAAGTCAATTTATTTTACTGTTGTATTATCTGTTGTATTGTGGAAATGCAGCTAATTCAATAGGCCCTTTGCATAATGTTAAAAATATATCAAACAATGAGTGACTGGATGGCATGGGAATTGTGATTTTCAAAATAATGAAATGAAAAGACAATGGAACATTCCGATCATTGGATCATGAATGAATGGCACTATTGTTACGCTAAGCGTTATGCATAGCAGTAGCAGTTGTGTTATGCGTAGTAGTTCTGCAATGCTTCAAACTCCCATGTGCAGAATTGCTACGTTTCAATCTTTCTATTTCAACCGTATTGTCAAACCGTGGAACAGTGTATGTCAAGATGTCAATCCAGATACATTTTCTAGCCCTATCTCTTTCAAAAACTTTCTTAAACGCAGATATTTAGAACTTCTACGCTCAGTATACGATGTTGAACTATCCTGCACTTGGTCCCAGGGGCGCCGGAAGTTAGCCGAAGCGGCGGGGGCAACCCCATTAAAAGGGCACGAGCGCCGAAGGCGCGAGAAATTTGTAGGGGTGTCTGGGGGTATCCTGTCCTGGAAAAATTTTAAATCTACACTCTCTGAAATGCCATTTCCTGCATTTTGAGTGGAGATTTTACATAATACTAGCGGTCCGGGGAGTTAAACAAGCCACAAGAAGCTGAAATGCGCTAAAATCACGATAACACACAGGAATTAGCTAAGGGAAGTGCGTTATTGCGGAGCTTAACTGCGCTAATCGACCACGGAAAACTAGGCGTGTGAGGAAACCAGAAAAATCTAGATAACTTGTCAAGAAGACAACTAGTCAATTAACGTAGTCTAGTTAAACTGAACGGTCATAATCTTTATTAAACCTATGAGGGCTAGTCCGGTCACAATAAGAATAATTTATTAATTACAATGCACTTTATTGTTAAGAAAAAGGGCAACCGGTTGCCCCCGCGTGCCCCCGTACTATAAGGGCAGCGGGGGCAGCTGCCCCCGTGGCTCCGGCGCCCCTGCTTGGTCCTTGGTGCGTAACTGTCCTTGTCACAGAGAATAGCAAAGATAAATGTGTGTTTTAATAGTCTATCTTTAAGCGTTTGTGTGTAACCTGTCTGTGTGTGTTTTGTGTGTGAGGGTGCGTATGTGTACTATGTATATATAATTGTACATATAATAATATAATTGGACGACAGGTGCCTTGCATGGGAACTTTTTGAAGAGTCCCGTTCGTACCTTGCCTTTTTGGATCCAACTTTAAAATGTCTGCGTTTTACTATGTAAATATTCGCTATAAGTTCTTAAGTCATGCATTTTCAATCCATATAATCATTAGGTATACGCATTGCAATGTGGGATACATGTAGGTCAAATATTCATTGTTTGACATTGACGTGACATAAGGACTTCTAAGGTCAATTAAAGTTATCCTCAGTAGGGTCAAAACTGACAACGACAGAACCTTGATCTTAAAGCACACAATGGACTGATGGACATGTATATATCAATAATTCAATAGGTCTTCGTTATGCTTCTATTTTTATTTTGATCATGGCATTTCGCACAACGCAACTTCCATGCCCCCATAACATATTTGTTGCAGCAATCATTTCACAAAATAGAGGCTAAACAGTAAGCATTTTATATCCCGAATCCTGTGCTGTTTTACCAAACCATTCTGTGATTTCTTAAATCCCAAATTCCGCCATTTTCTCCCTTGCATTTCGTTTTCCGTTACCAAAATTAACTTCTGCTCCATATTCGTCCTACTTTTAGTGTCGACATTAATCAATAGGTTACGCTAGACGCCGCATGGAAGAATGAAACACAACACATTTTGGACCGGTCTGAGTTACCACTCATTTGACATTCAACTGAAGCAAAATTATAGTAAGACAGCTGCATAAAAGTGTATACAGCAGGAACCGAACCCCAGTCACAGAGATGAACCACATAAATGATAATAAAAATGGTGAATACAGTAGTGTCATAGACTAGTTTGGAGACATCAGTTTTACTTTTCTTATAGATCGGAAAACGAAACGTGTTGGTACGATGGAAAAGGTCATCAACGATCTCAGTCGTTTTGAAAGACTGAATGCTCAAGTCATGGCTGCAGATAGTACTACACAGTACTAGTGCTATTCATTAATGAAGGTAATATTTATTTTCCTTGTAGCTTTTAATGGCGATAGAGATTGTTTTGTTTGGTGGAAAACAAGACGTTTGTAAATTTGGCAGAGCTTTCGAACTGTAATCTGTATCTTCATTTGCACTAAAGGTCATGTTACACGAGTTACACTTCTGACACAGAGTTATGTTATGTAAAACCTATTCACAGTAAAATTGAGAACCAACCCCGCATTTTACTCCGCCGCCCTTGAATGAATAAGAATGAAAAATATCAGAAACGTGAGAAGCATGCAATCTATGCTCACTGATTTACTGTTAATACTTCTTTACATAACATCGCTCTTTGTTAGAAATTGCGTTGCAAGTTGCAACAAAAATTGCCTTCTGTAACATGGCCTTTATAATAAAGATCTGCCATCTGGACTTAAGGATCGAAAAGCTTTGCCAACTAAATAAGCGTGGTTTTTCCACAAACCAAAACAATTTATGGTATTATTTACCGTAGTCATTTTATTTGATATATTTAATGAGATTACTACTAAATAGTATCCTACAATGCCATGGGCAAGCTTGGATACATTGTTGCGGAAACATATTGTTTCCTCAACATACATTGTTTCCTCAACATACATTGTTTCCTCAACATACATTGTTTCTCAACATACATTGTTTCCTCAACATACATTGTTTCTCAACATACATTGTTTTCTCAACATACATTGTTTCCTCAACATACATTGTTTCCTCAAATACTTTCCTTTTTGCCTTTCCCACTATTCACTAACTCAAAGATATGGAAATCTATACTTCAGTGGCCCAGTATAAATGATGTATATATGTAATACTTTCATTTTAGATAAGTATCTCAAAGAAGGTGTCTTATCTGTACAATACTCAGTAGGATTTTCCAGAAACTAGGAAAACTGGAATTTGCATGTGGAGAACACAACGAATATGTATTGAATAATATATTGCAGTAAAATAGTACACGTCACACGTGGCTGTACTTATTATATAGGTTTTAGAATAGATATATTATATTGTTTTAACAGTTTTAAGTTTAGCTACGTTAGGTTATGTTAATGGCACTGCAATATATTAACTAAAATTTATCTGCAAGGTAGGCACACCTAAGATTGAAACACATGTAACATAGTTTTGATGGTATATATTATACAGGAGCCGGTTGTGTAAAAGTCTTAACTACATTTTAACAATCCGTTTTGTAGTTAAATTGTAGTTAACTCTAAAATGCGCGATTCTGATTGGTTAACCTTCTCACTAACTATAGTTAACTTTAACTACTCTTTTATACAACCGGCCCCAGGTTGTCAAAAAAACCTCCCCCCCCCAAAAAAAAAACCCCCAGCAAATTCATGAGATTTTTGTAGGCTTCAGCCGTATTTTTACTATTTACTCATTTTAAACCATCTTAATGTAAGTTATTTCAGAAAGCAAACGGTTGGTTATATTGATGAGTTAATATCGATGAATTAAAATGATATGATAGGTAGTTCATTCAGTATAAAATCGGCTACAACGTTAGTAATACCACGAACATAATGGAACACTTTTGGGACACTCTCCATAAAAGATTATCCACTTGACACTTTGTCGCAGAAAAATAGGTCAGCACATGCATTGATATTGTTAGATACAGTAAAGACTATACTGTACAGTACATGTTTAGTTACGTTTTAAGTACTATTTACAACATGAGCGGCAGTGTTGTATCGGATATACAAACTCGAGCCGAAGGCGAGCGTTGTATATCCGATACAACACGGATGCGAATGTTGTAAATAACAATGAAAACGTCTTGATGAGAACATTCGTATTCTTCAACAATTTAAAATAAATGAATGATATTTGGTGAGAAAATTGAACTTAAAGTTTATGTAAATCAGCATGATTCTGTATCAGATATACAAACTCCTTCACGCTAATGTTTCTTTTGTGTTTTCTTCATGAATTATTAATTAGTTTTACAATGAACTTTTGATCTGGCGGCGAACAAAGGGCCTGGAACTAGCAACAGATAGAAATCCATTTTGCTGCATTTAATCACTTGTTTCTTTCTGTTTCTTTTATGAAACTATTTGTACAAAATGAAATACATTTCACGAGATATTTAGCAATTTGAATCTGAAAATGGATTTCTATCTGACGACTATTCCCAGTCCTTTTCCGTGTTTCCAGATCACCTAGTTAATGTCTCATAAGTTTCAAATACATAAAAAAAAGTTACGTCAATATTGCTCAATTTAGACATCAGAGACTGTCGAGACAGAGGACAACATTAACACATCATTTTCATTTTATCTTCATATAATATTTCACTCGAAATATCCACCACCTAAACCTTCTACATCAATTTCAATCGAGTGAGATGCAGAAAAAACATCTTGTAATTTAACTTATTCATATTAGTAGAATAGTAAAATATATAATGAAACGTGCAATAGGCACGATACAATTGAATATTATATTGGGAACTGTATATAAATATATCATTCGTTTTAATACAATTCTACATTTTACTAATCGTATGTTTTGTAAGGAATAAGGATTTTTACCCGGTCCAAGCTTACGTTGCGACTATTAAATCTATATTGTAAACTGTATCGATATGGTACTTTATATAAGCTCTATATAGAAGACTTACTAGAAAATTGTGTAAATTAAGAAATAAAATTCATTTACCTTTACTACAAAGTGTATTTAACTTTTATGCATTGGTTTGTATATGTTCAAACCGAAAGGGCACAAATCACATCCAAACCAACGCATAAAAGTTAAATGCACTTTGTAGTAAAGGTAAATGAATTCTATTTCTCAATTTACTAGTAAGTCTTCTATATACAGCTTATATAAAGTACGATATCCATACTGTTTACAATATAGATTTAATAGTCGCAACGTAAGCTTGGGCCATCTGTGATACCACTGATCTTGAAATTACACTAGATTGAGACACCATTGAGACGGGGGTAAAATGTCACGTGGTAATCAAACGTATCGCTTGCTGACCGCGCGTAAAGCCCGTTTTCCACTTCAACCGTATCGTACCAAAACGTAGCGTATTTCTTTGTTTCCTGAGCACTAAGAACTATTGACTTCGACACAAAAGAAAATGCTACGATACGTTACGATACGTTTAAAGTGGAAGTCATTAGTTCCACCCGAGTGCTCAGGAAACAATGAAATACGCTACGTTTCGGTACGATACGGTTGATGTGGAAAACGGCCTTAAGCCGTCGAAATCGATCGAGCCATTAGCCAACTTCGAGTGCAGACGATATGACAGTATAAAGTATAAAACCGAAATCGGTATAAATAATATCCTCACAAACATAAGACAATCGTACAAATCTCCAACTCTATTTAATCAATTTCATTCATTTGACAATTGTATTACACTACATAATTCTCTCATCATATATTAATTTCAATACTAAATCTGATAACAAAAACGTAAGGCCACTATTTGTTGAATATTAGTTTCTCATCAGAGACTTTCTTCAAAGTTCAGGCGGGCGGGCGGCCATTACCATTAGAGACCTTTAGATTGAGGTTTACGCCGAACCGCTAACGTCACGTGACCCTATCCCGACGCCACGTTTGAGGTTTTCAACGCGAGTTTTGAACGTCAAGAGGTGGGTCTACACGTTTGTAATTTCCCTCAGGGTTTATTTGGGTTTTTTTATATCATGTTTCACGTATCCACACTATGCGCATACACAGTACTTATCATTCTAGCAGGAAAGACGAATTTGAAGTCGAAATAGTTGATTCTTCGCATTTTATTTTGACTCGAACATGATACGCTTGGAGGAGCGAAATCCAACTGATGGCGGCGATCAACACTTGATTCTTCGGTAGACTTTAATAAAGACTTATAAAGCGCATTTCACCTCTCGTTTAGATCGTTCGAAGAACATCATATGAGTCGACTTCAAATCTAAGTCGACAAATGTTCATCTAAGAACTTCAAATCTAAGTCGAAAAATGTTCGAACCGCAAACGGCAAACCGCTAACGTCAAACGGCGGTTAAAGGTTTGCGGTAAACCTGAATCTAAAGGTCTCTAATATCTCATTACTACCCTAGAACTTGTGATGTCCACCATAACTCAATAAGATTACTTAAATTTTCGCTATAAGTAAAACCATGCAAAAATCCCTTTGACAACAAATAGTATCAACTACAGAGGGTAAATTATAATTTTGGAAAGAAATTTAGTAAATTTTGGTTTGATATTTGACAAAACTGCGATAATGGTCATCAATGCGGCTTTGTAAAAGTCATGCGGGCGGAGGATGAGAAACTAATATTCAACAAATAGTGGCCTAAAATTTAAAATACACAATTATTCTAGTTTACACGTACGCAGTTGCCAACAAAGTAGAGATCGCTGTTAGCTTGCACGAGTACGAGGTTGTAGTCAGTTTGGAAAACACACACAATTAGACTTTTGCACAGTGTTAGGCAGTTAACGTCTGTATTCGCATACTAGACGTCAGTTTGTTTCTAACATGGTAATTGATCCTTTTTACCATTTTAAAATCGCAATACAGTGTGGTTTATCCAGGGTAATGAAAGATTTTAAAATGTTGTGACCAAGTAGAATGTATCTCGATTGCAAAGAACAAGGTATATAGTTATTAATGACAGTGGGAAATAATGAATAAAACCAAACAAAACCTCTTCAGGGCTATGATTTGAAATAATCCAACGTCGTGCTCATAAAATTGATTAGTACTTCACATAGATGCCGTGTAGCATCTTTACACGACAAAAATATGGCATTGAACCCTGGCTAGACCACAAAGCATAAGGATTCAGAATGTTGTCGCTTTGAAGAAAATGCGGAATTTAATAGGTAGAACACGGTAATTAATATAACGCTAACAGCTAACTCCACAAGAGGCTATTTCTTATAATGTGATCTCAATTCAAATTAACTGTTAATCAATTAAATTGCAGTATATAAAATTTTTCTATAACTATACATATTTCTATTCAACATTTTCGTTATATACGAAACTCAAGGGCCATACTCAAGGTTTCAAAATTTGACATCTAACAATTAATCCTATATAAAAATGGGGTTTGTTTAGCTTTTAGACCATAACTTGGCGCCGAATTGAAATTCATATCCTAAATTTATTGGAATGACCCAGTCATGGACACTAAGGATCACGGTCATACCGTTGCAGGGCCTTTTTTAAGAAATCGTTAGTGGGGGGGGGGGCCATAATCGAAAGGGGACGTAACAAGTAAGTGGTGTATTACAGGTGTGGGAAGCTGAAGGGGGGTCTGGGGTTCCTCCCCCAGAAAATGTTTGTATTCCTGAGTCTCTGTGGCTTGATTTCCTGTATTTTCAGAGACAATTTTTGATATATCCCAACGAAATAGAGCCAGGTTTTGTTGTGAGAATACCATAACTTTCTTCTAAACTCAGTTTCCCCCCCATTTTGCTTATATTTTGGACAAAAGGGACCTTCACTGGGGGGGGGGGGCGGGCAAAATAGCTTACTGGGGGGGCCAACATGGGGACTAGAGGGGCATTCCCCCCCAGCCTATCCGTTAAAAAAGGCCCTGTACCGTTGGGCTGTCTGAAATACAGTGACAAAAATGTAATTCTGTGGAAACATTTGGTGTTTTAAAAAAGTTACAAAATTTTAAATTTATACGAAACAAAATACAACTTCAATTCTTTTAAAAACAGGATAAGGATGGCTCCCGTTTCGCTTGTTTCAAACTATACGCAAAATTATACATCAAAATATGTTATTTTGAACGCCCAATCGTTTTGCACCACGAAGAAATTTTGACCAGAGAACAAGGCTGAATCTTGTTAAAAGAGTACTAGATTGTTCTGCATACCATTCTGTAAAAGTTAATATCACAATCAAGTCTTGATTAAACATACCTTATTCCTGCCTAGAAAGGGTGGCCAAAACTACGATAAGAGATCACTGGTCATATGCCTATTGGGGGGTTGGGCAACAAAGTATAGAACTTTCCTGAGCCGATTTGGGATCCATTCTTATCGTAACCGCTAGTTTACGTTGCTTTGATATTCTTTGAGCATTGAGAATGTACTTCGGCAACCTCTTTCCACGCTTTTACCTCTTGTTTAAATTTAACGTAAAACGAGCCCGCAGGGAAGAGTCTGGGAAAGAGGTTGTAGAAGCACTTCAGCAGAGTGTCTTTTGCTATCATCAAAGACCAAGAGGTAGCGATAAAAAGCAAAGTGAAAATATGTACACAATGGGGGACCAGTTTTCAGCCAGTGATGGACAAACATGGCGTGCCTAGTGGGTCAAGTAGCCTACTAATTAATATAATGCGTGTGTAAAAATATGCACTGGCTTGAGGAAAAAATGCAATAATGTCACAAACAACCCTGGTGATAACTTACTTGCACTTCTTGTACTCCTTGCGAATTATTAGCTACATCAGCTTGCATATTTAATCCAGGATAAACAGGCGCACCATTTATTTGTTCAGCTAAACATAACCAAAAACATATTTATTTCCACAAAAGACATCCATCAAGTTCGACTTGTAGCAAGTCTAGTCGTCTTCTAAGATACTTTAACAGCTTACCTGCAATATTTGAATTTCTATTTCTTTCCTTGATACTTTGCTTCGTTGGAGGTGGTGGTAACAAACCTGCAGATAACGTCGCTGGCTTTGGTCGAGATAAAGATGCCATTTGACTTGGCTGGCTTTGTGGTTGATCAAATGATGAAAAATTTGCTTGTGCCGGAGCCTGTGGTAGATCAAATGATGAAAAGCTTGGTTGTGGTGGTGGAGGTTCCTGAGCTGCTGTACCATTGATCTGAGCTAATGGATCAAATATATCATCCTCCTGGTTTGGCGCGCTTGAAACTTGTGGTTCACTGGCAAATATATCAAGTAGATCACCGCCTGCATGATTGTTGTTAGATCTGGCCTGCGGTTCAGCTGGGCCTGGGATTGCGAAGGGGTTGGCATCAACACCAGGGACACCAGGGGGTAAGGGTCTGGGATCAATAGGAAAAGGTGGGGGACTTTGGATATCAAACGACGAAGATTGAAAAGCTGGTGCGGCACTTTCAGCAAACGGATCAAATGTTTGCTGCGCTGGTCGTTGAGCCACATTTTCTTGCACATTGCTCTGTAACGAGATCACAAAAAGATGTTTTTGTTTACATTTACATGGTGATCCGAATATTGGCGCGATTTACACTAGAGACGGACCATCCGTCAAGATCAAAAGGCATCGAACAACGGACAGATCCGTTTTCCTGTGAACAATGATTCTGGAAAAAAATTATGACTGATATTTTCCTGAAAGTTCGTCTATTAATACCGTATACTTATTTATGCACATAGACCGTCTGGATCTCTCATGGATCCGTTTGTTAGACGTACTTATACACAAATATATTATCAGACGAACTATCATTTTTTGTCTACGTTCGTATATAGTCAATGAACAAGTCAACTATCATTTAATTAATGTGTAATATTATTCTAACACCAGTAATATATTATCAATAAATGAAGAGAAAATGGTAAAACGACAATGAAACTTCCTACCTGATTGACAGGAGCAGCTGCCACAGATGCCAATGATGGGGGAGTATTATTTGGATTCATTTTCTCCATTTCTTCAAGTTTCTTTCTTAAAACGTCATTTTCTTTTTCCGCTGATTCTACTCGTTGTTTCATTTGATTCACATCTTTCCCACCTTCTGCTTGATTCGATTTGTACCGCTTGTATGCCAATTCAAATGCCTGCCCGACGGCCAAGGTTAATTCTTCGGCCTGCAAAATTTATACATACAACATTTAACGCTTATAAACCAGTGAGTCTAACGCCATTTATTCATTTTGTAGATTTGCTTCAATAAATTCGTTTCTTTATACCTTTGATTTTGTAAGCAGAGAAAAGAAGTGTTTGTATAGACTTACATTCTTCTCACACTCAAGGATGTAGCATTGGTGTTGTGAAGACTCCTTATCTCTGGCAATAAAACCAAACAATTTCTTGCTTGTCTTATCATCAGCACAATACGAAACCCGTTGTAATGCAAAGCTGTAGAGAGTTGTCTAACAAAGACAAAATAAAATCATGAATTTGAAGAAAAAATATTAAATATTAGATATTGTTATCAGGGTTCTGCCCACGGTGGGCGGCGCCGGGCGGCGCAGCGTCCAGCACTCAGCAGTGCCGCCCGGCACTCACGCCAAAGCGGACTCTTCTGCCCGGCACTTGAAAGGTTTCAAATATGTTGTACTGTGTAAACAGTTCACCACAAAACAACAACATGCAGGAGCACATATTTTCCTTTAATATCAGCATTAGACCTGGAAAGTGGGATCTCAGGGTTTGAGAAACAGTTGAAATAAGCAAATTCTGGATCCGAGAAACATTAAACACTCATGCCAGGTCTGATCATCTCGTTCAATTTACCATACTTACACTAGTAGCCCTCGCTTTGTGCACTATAGTCTATAGATGTGCAAAATTTAGGGAGGCGCGGGTTTTAGAACTAAGGTAACTGTATAGTTTATTAAAAATAATGATTTGAACATACTTTTGATTTCGTGTCTGTCAGAATCAAGTTTTGTGTGGAAATACATAATTCCACTTTCTTAAGTTTGCTTGCTTTTAAACCTTCCTCGCTTTTCTTGATGTCATTGGCAAACTTTAATGAATAGAATAATGGAGATTAATAATATAATACTTTAATAGTGAGTGTTTTATATGTACGCGTTTTCTACTCTATTTTTATCATCAATGCAGGACGCTTTCAAATGACCCTTTCACTACGTATTGAGAAAGTTGTTTTGTTGCTGCTCTCTTTGATGATCTATAAATTCCATTGCAATAGTTATATGCTATTACTTTCACTTACAAATTACCTGTAACTTCTTTATTGATTCCTTTATTAGTTCGGAGCCTTTGGACTGACTAACAGGAGTGCTGCCCCAAAACTATAAAAATATTACAATTAGTTTGAATAAAACCCTTATGCCTGTATTCTAAAAGCTCACTCACACTCAAAGAGTGGAGGTTCAGTCTGAGCTTCCCTTGAGTGTCAGTGCTGTGTTTGAGGGTTAGCTGGAGGGTTAGTGCTGTACCATACTATGTGACTACTCACCCTCCAGCTATTCAAAAATAGCACTGACACTCAAGGGAAGCTCAGATTGAACCTCCACTCTTTAAGTGTGAGTGAGCTTTTAGAATACAGGCGTTAGTCTTACTCCACAAATTCACAAATAGGTGGTTTGCAACCATTCTCTAGTAGGGATACCAAAGACAAAGAGACATCGCCAGGATGCGGTAAAATTAGAATTGCAAACAAGCAAAATCCTTTGGGCTTTGTCAAATTGGCGGCGATGACGTAAGGTGAAAACCACTTATACATCATTCAACCACCAGAGTCTTTTGAGTATTTGATAACTGACAAAGTAATATAACAAGAACAGCGAAGGGCTCCAGTTAAGGCTCGGACTACATCACATTTTGTGCATTAGTGTTTACACTGATAATTGCTATTTCAAAGCTTCTGAATTTGATAAAAATGTATCCTCTTTGAGTACAAACAAGACAGTACGTTTTTCGGTGACGTTTTTGAACATGCACTGGTATTTAGCAGCTTTAACTGTCCTTAAAAACCTGGTTTCCATTTCTCAGCTAAGGCATAAAAGGTTTTTTAACAAGAAGTCTATTTCTCAGCCTGTGACGTGATTATCTTATTTTAGGATGCTTAATTGCCTAAATTTCAGGCCGGTGGTTCTTAATCCACTGGTTCTTTTATGCAGGTTTTTACCGTATTTTAAATTAGCTCAGAACAGCGGGTTAAATTTACAAACGCAGGGAATAGCATATGCGTATAAATTATACTTGCGAAATGCGGCTGCAAAACACCATCGACGGTCGATACTACACTTTCCCACAGTAAGGGCCTGCTCATATGAGCCCATGCTCCTTCCCTCCGCTCACTTTACTGTACATCTCAAAGTGCCATCACTTGCCCTTGCCCTCACTTCTTTTGAACTATATTCGAGCGAGACTTGGCGGCAAGTCTACAGTCTCTCTACTATATGTTCCTAAGAATGAGGTAGGTTACTTGACTGGGTGCACAGAATAGATAGCAATATGGTAACAAGACAGCAAGACAACTATGATAAATTGACAATTAAGGTGGCTCGATACAGTTTTCAAAAATTCAGGTGATCAACAATTTGAAATTATTAAACTCCATATTTTTTAGGTTTTATTCATCAGGTATCAGGGTTTTCATATGTTTTGATGTTTCTACTTTCAAATTATGTTAGTTTTAGTAACACATAGTTCGTTGCTATGGCAACATACGCGTACGAAATTCACTCTAAAATAGCCTATCACCTCGTGTAGTTGGAAAAGAAGCACGGTGACCCCCAATTTGTTTTGGTGCATTATTTTACTTGCAAGACAGACTAACAATAAGCAAAGTATAAAAAAATTCTGTGATGCCATTTTTTTGAAAAAGGGAAAATGTCGTTTTCTTCGATAAAATTTTTTTGGCATTACAGAATTTTTTATTTTTGGTACAATGAAAGATTTTTGCAGTGCAATACAGCATGCAAAATTTGAACATAGGTCACCAGACAAAATAATGATATATAGCGCATTGTTTTTCAAAAATGGAATTTTTTAATGACGTCAGCAATTGACATGAAACCAGTGAAATGAATATAACTGGTAATTTCTGATAATTTCGTGAAGCCAAAATTTGCGGGACTTTACCTCCAGCCTCCGCGTGTCTGGAGGTAAAGTCCCGCAAATTTTGGCTTCATTCGCGATTCCCTCGCGAGATCGCTGTGGGCGGCGAAGCATGCTGTTTGTCTTGAGAAGAACAAGAACAATTCATGTGCGAGCAGAGCGAATTTGAAATAAATTTGTTGTTGTTTATTTTATGTTTTTTTTGTTTGGACTATAATGGAATTAATTTTAAATTCAACCAAGTAAAATGTTATACGAATGGAGTTGCCAATCGGCTTGGCGATGTGCAATTCCGACAATTTGTACGAGCGGGTTATACTAATTTATGCCCGGATATGCCCGGATATGCCAGAGATATGCCCGAGATATGCCCGGGACCGCGAAATGGATAAATAAGGCAAATAAGTTGAACATTATTGTTAGAATTAGATGTTAGATGAAAATATACGTATTCTTAAGCAATACTTTAGTTAATTAGTTATTTTCCAACCGAACCGGACTGTTCACTTCATTGATTCTGTAGTAAATCTAATAGTGTTGTTAAAAGCATTTGTGAAACATCGCTGTATGGTAAATGTTTTGTCTTTATGTTAAAGCAAATACATGGGAGAGCGCAAGAGGCAAGCGCGAGAACCAGGGCGACAAGTACTTTTCTCATTCCCGCTTGCGCCCTGGCCTCTCGCGCTACGAAAAATTTGTACGTCACGTCCGTGTTGAAAAGAACCAATGGAATTAGGCAACGCGTTGTTTTTCTCATATGATAATTACTTTGATGACATAACCGTAATCAGTTTGAAGATGACGTGTTTATCGCGCCGCGTAAATTGCAGAAATACTGACCAGTTGAACGTTCAAAGTATTTGATGTGATTTCACACTTCGCGGAAGCGAAGTAGATTAAAATTCGCAAAAATCCATTGACTAAAAAAACAAAAGAGTACGCGTGGGAAACAAGATGCCGCTAAGTACTTTTTAAGTGGTTCGGATTCAGTTTCGTCTTTGTTCCGAATTTCTATAGAATTATCATTTCAAACTTTGTTTGTCGCCTTAGTAATTCCTTTATTGACGTGATGACTCATAAGGGGCGCAGATAGAAACCTCCGACTCGTCACAAGTACTCATTCGTGTCAGAATAGCAAGCTAACACAAACTCAATTAAGATAGCTCCGATCAGTCTTCCTCTTGCGTTTTCAAAAATGGCCTTGTGGCAGTTGCGGTCTCCAGTGCAACTATGAGGTTATCCTCTGTGAGGATTGTGGATCCTGGCACCATGCTGAATGCGAGTGCCTGTCCGCAAAAGATTTCAAGGTTCTACGACACCTGGGAGAAGAGTATCTGTGCTCATCCTGCACTCAGCCCCAACTTCGACCAACCATCGCCAGTCAGCCCGAACTCCGACCAACCATCGCCAGTATCCCCAGTCAGCCCCAACTTCGACCTACCATCCCCAGTCAGCCCCAACTTCGACCTACCATCGCCAGTCAGCCCGAACTCCGACCAACCATCGCCAGCCCAACGTCATCAAAACCGGCTGAAGAGCATGAGTTACTGCTCAATGGTGGCATTCCTCTAGCCTGCGTGGCAGGCGTTCTATTGAATGCTTCTTCTATAAAGCCTGGGTCACATTTAAACGAAGTTGACCATCTTCTTATCAAAGATTGGTTTGGCAATGGGATAATGGATCTAACATATTTGTATGCTTTCGGTGAGTAAAAGTATAAACTAAGTCAAAGCAAATTCTTTTATTTCATCCGAATATCTCCTTCCTGATGGTGATACTTTTAAGTTTTTGAAATTATACAGAAATTGAAGATGTTTATTTTCAAATGTTGATTGTAAACTTTCTGCTTCTTTTGAACTTATCAGTGATCTTTCTTCCAACACTTTGATGACTTCATTCATAGTTTTGACTTTCTGTTTTGACCTTCGTAATTGCTGTTGTAAGTTGCGTATCTTTTGTCTAAGTTTTGTTTGTAACTCGTCTCTTTTTTCTTGTGTAGATGCAGTTTTGGCGATTTTTTCTGGAGGCGATAGGTTTTCCAAATCAGTTGGGGGGATTGGTCTCTTGTTCGACAGGTCCAGCCTGCATCTTGTTTCGTTGGGCATCGTTGTATACAACATGGTTGCTGCGTCATGGAACTTTGATGGTATGACATACTTTTTTAGTCGACATGACCCATTCACTGAAGGAGGGATGATGTAATCTGTTACTTGGAAGTGGTGGCTGCAAATACGGCTAGCACTGGTTGCCCTCCATGGTTCTTTAAGTATATTGGGCCTGTTGGCTTCTTGAACAAAATGCTCCCACTGCTCTAAGGCAGGCTTATCTTTCATTGGGAATCTATAATAGTTACAACATACATATATTCTGAGCAGCCAATTTGGCCTTATTGGTACTGTAGTACTGAAAAAAATGACTCTTACATGGTTTGTGCTGTGGTTTTCAGCATGTAAGGGTTACACTTAAGCCCCGCACAGACGAGTAATTTTTCCTTGACAAGTTTTAATTGCTAGTGTGTACGCGAAAAAATTGACAAGTTTTCCTTGACAAGGAGCCTGGTTCAAAACCTGGTCATGCCAACTTTTGAACCAGGAAAACTTGTCAAGGAAAAATTGCTCGTCTGTGCGGGCAAAGATGCAACAATATAGACCCTGTTGTCATTGTAAAAGCAATGATAGCCAAAAATAATGATAAAGTAGTATGTAGAAATATATGCTTGTAGATTTCAGTACAAGAAATGTAATTTTAATCTGTTTTATTAAATATTAAGATATCCTTTCCATGGGTTGTTTTTTATCTTGTTAATGTAAGGAAATAATTGTCATTACCTGTGAAAAGCTACAGTAGCATCCTGTCCATGGTGAGGAATACCCCTGTTTGTACACCCAAGTATAACACAGTTAAGTGGCATGATTTTTACTCACAAACACTGTCACAAAAATATCAATTTTTCCTTCAATTTCGTAGTTTTTTCTTCCCTTTAAATATTTGTTTACTAAACAACTACAGTAAATATGCGCTCTAAATTAAAAAAGGACTGGGTAGAGGAGAAACTTCAATGCTTTGGGCACTCCTAAAAGCTAACATTTCATCACAAAATACACTTGATACTGACACTATTTTATATTATAAGTTTATGTTTGTTTAATTCCCATTCCTAAGTGACTAGATTGCACAAAAATGCATCAATTATAGAGAAAAAAAACCAAATCTCCCAACATGGTCATGGAAAACTTCACGCCTAGGCTCTACGTTTTTTCCTAACAAAGAGCCGTTTTATTCAGGATTTCCATACAAAGAATCCAAAAAATGCAATCTATTAACATCAAGAATGTTTCAACTAGCTGAAGGTAATGACAAAATTAGTTTTTATCTCCCTAAAACGATTTTTTTTAGGAGTTTCGACCCGATTAGGCGAAATCGCATAAAAATATTTTGTTTGGCCGTGTTTGTTTTTACGTGGAAAGACTTGCATAATAGAGCATCAAGCTTCCGGTTGAAGGTAGCGTTCCAGTTATATTCATTTCACTGCATGAAACAGTATATAACACGCACAATGACGCGAGATGGCGTGAGCAACTGCTTACGTCAGATCATTTTGTAAGTTCTTTCGTTAATATTCCCGCGCGCACAAATGGTCACACGGATTTGTTCATAGAGTATGAAGTTTTGTTTTCGCGATTCTTGAATAAGGTTTTTGTGATTACTATATCGAGCCACCTTAAACGATCTGTCTCAATCAATATTGATGTTTTTGTATCTTAAATATTTTTTTTGCTAGAGCTGCATTTCTTGCTTGCAAGGGTATACATAGTTACCATTTCCTCCACCTCCCCTGGGCGACGGAAAAAGTCAGGGGTGTGGGGGAAGAGGGCGACCCTAAAAGAGGAAATGAAGAAAAGGGGAAGGAGGGAAAGGAAGAGAGGGACAATAAAATAAGCTTAAAACTCATGGAAATAGGATTTCCCCAACAAATTGATATTTTTCATCCAACAACACTCACAATTTTCTGGGGCAGCCAGCCCCAGGAAAGCAGTAGGATCTAACAGCATGACTACAGCATGGCTTCAAAACCTGAGTATTCACTACTCCTCATCAGTCTTCAATTATTAATATTTTTTTCTTCAGAGGAAGAATAACCCTTTCAAAATTGGGGATGATGCACAACTGTTTATTTTCTTGCACATTTTGTATAAAATTTGGTACAAAACCAAAAATGGTGTAACTCATTTCAGACAATGTTTATAAATAGCCTTTGCGCCTTAGTGCCACACCTTGACAACATTGCTTGTGTAAGAGCACAATGATTCTTAAACAATATATTTTTATTTACAGACTTCAGAGTTATAGTTTCTCCAGCTATTTCTCTATCACCCATGCTAATAAAAATGCATTAACTAGTATATAACCATTCTTAATATTATAGTATGTATCTAACAATATATATCCCTGCACCAACATTACAGGGCAAATACTGTAGCATTAAATTTGCAATGATTCACAAGAAAAAGGGCCAAACTACATAACATTTGTCAGGTTTTTGTGTCAGGTTATACTGTAAAAGCATAACTCCGGGAGTTTGTCAACATTTAACAATGTAACTTCCGAATTTTGTCAACATCTAAACAGTTAACTCTAGAAGTTTGTCAACATTTACAGCGTAACTCCGGAGGTTGTAAACATTTACAGCCGTAATTCCAAAGTTGTCAACATTTCCAACCATAACTCCAAAGTTGTGAACATTTGCAGCAGGAACTCAGCAAGTTGTGAATACCATTTCTGTTAACATAGTGGCTGTTAACAGTGCTATGTTGAACTATGTTTACACGGTTTATATATATGCACATTCACGTTAGCTGCACCTCGCATGCTTCACCTAGCATGCTTCACCTCGCATGCTTCACCGCATTTCATTGTTTTGCCCTCGCATGCTTCACCGCATTTCATTGTTTTGCCTTTTGTTTCCCCTTATGCTTATCACACATGTGTGGACCAAGCTTTGAACATGCATGTTAACAGCCTACAATATAGGTTGGAAGGATTACTTAACCTTAATAATATGCTTAACATTAACATGCTCAAGGAAATTGGAAATAAGCCCTTTGCAGCTAGACTAAAACACTTAGCATAACAATTGCTACATCCAGTGGGTGGATAGCTCTTTTGCTTTTTACTTTGTTTTGAAAATACTGATAAGAATATTCAGTTTCTTTCTCAGTCTATATTATGCTACAAAAATGCTCCTACCCCCAAAATTGTTTATATTATGCTTTTGTGGTGTCCATTCAAACAGCTGTAGACACAGTAGACACATCATACATGTACCCAGTGGGTCCCCATTCTTTACTTTTGGAACCTAAAGGAGTGGCACATTTAAACATGGCATTTTATTCCCATTAGAACAAAAAACTTCAATGTATAGGGGCTTTATGTAAAATATGAGGCACAAGTCAAATTCCCCCCATAAACCAGGAACTCAGGGTACTCTCTTTATGAGAAAGCACACTGGTTATTTGTGATCATGGGACTTTGGGCAATAAAACAAATTATTTGTTGTGACTTGTGAGGGAGGGCTAAAAAGTGCAATGCTGTATCCTGCAAGTTTGTAATGTATAAAATAAAAAAGAATGCAAAAAGTGTTACAGTAACACAGAAAGTACCCTTACAGTTTTGTTCACCTGACAAATTCACCTGTGCAAATTTAACCCATTAGCTTGCAATGTGCCCAGATACGCCCTACTTTTAATTAGTATTTTACTCTGTCTAACGCCAGACAATTTTACTCATCAGTGGTAGGGTACTGCCTGACTGCCAGTTAATGGGTTATTAGTATGGTTCCAAATTCATGTGCCCAAAGATTGTATTACTCTGAAAACAGCATGCAAGGATTTTTGGACTTTTGCAAGATTTTCAGCAGATTTTAATGAATATTTCAGGATTTGGAGGAGATTGTTGGGATTTTGAAAGGGATTTTCCTGATTTTGCAAAAGATTTTGAGATTTTTAGTCATTTTCTGCATTTTTTAGGTATTTTATGGGAATTTTTTGGATTTTGGGGATTGGATCATTCCAAAAAAACCATCCACAAGTTAACCCCCTTCCTTCCTCCCTTTTGCTATTATCATAAGTTGATTTTACTCCTTCCCCTCTCTGGACATGACCCAAGGTAGTGTTCGAGGATTTTTGGAGTATGTGCCCCCATGTAAACAGGGCCTCTGGAGTCTGGGCCACAGGATGGGGTGCAGAGGATTTTTTGACTAGTGTGATATTATCTATCTGTAACTGGTACTTTGCCAAGATGTTTTGCATTGTATTCAAATTTGAAAGTAAATAAGGAGAGAATATTGAAAGTGCACTACAGAAGTGCTTTTCATAAGCTTAGTGAAGCGATAAACCGTGTGAATAGTATTATTAATCAGATTACAAAATTAGATGAAAAATTGTGACAAGCCATATTTACTTTTTTGTTTGCCAAGCATTGTGGGACTAATCTTGTTCCCATATTTTATCACGCATCACAGTTTAAGCATCAAATATTCACAAAATGGCCTTAACGTTGCAATTTGCAACTGGGAACAATAGAAATCAGACTGGGATTCCCTAGCAAGCAAACAATTGGGAACAATAGAAATCAGTTACGCAATTTCCCGATAAAAAACTATAGAAAAATCAAACACAAACTTTCATGCATATATAATGTGAAATAGTTAAATCACCGAGAATTGTACACATTATAACAGCACGCTTTCGGTTTTAGTCTGAAGTATAAGCA
Source organism: Trachythela sp. YZ-2020 (assembly GCA_016169945.1). Taxonomy (NCBI): domain Eukaryota; kingdom Metazoa; phylum Cnidaria; class Anthozoa; order Malacalcyonacea; family Clavulariidae; genus Trachythela; species Trachythela sp. YZ-2020. The sequence continues at coordinate 3,684,953 of JADLSH010000371.1, read as the reverse complement.
ATAAACATCGAAATAAAAATTAAGATGAGCTAAGAGACACTAAACAAGATGCATCTATAAAGCATATTGGCTTCTTTGGCATATTGGCTTCATAGCGTCTATCAAATATTTAAGATATGTTGAAATATATATAAGTCAACACAGACAGACCTTGCAATTATAGCTCACTTTCCCCTTTTCTACAGCCTCAACTGAATGTCTCCACTTTGAGTCTAAAAATGAATATAATGCGAAATAATTTAGCCTCGAACTTAGCCGTGTACTCAACACTGCCACTGAAAATGCGCACCACTTGAGCTCGACAACTTCGTGTGAAAATAACACACCAATTTAACAACTAAACCCTTTCGAAATATTCCTAAAACATTTAGCGTACATACCTGGTTGTTCGTTCTTCTTTTTACCCATTTTACCGCGTTCCATTGCCTTAAATTTTTAGCATTTATTTTGCACAAATTACGGCACAAAAATTAGCACGATATGTTTATCCCAGCTCGGAGTTCGCGTGGAGTTCACGACTCACGCAACAGTCACGTCAATGTTTTCGTGGGCGGTTCTAAGGTTTCAAGCAGAGGGTTTCAAGTACGTAAGCTTTTCAATACAGGAATTAATAGGAAAAGGAACATATTTTACCAGTAGATTCAAGCGACTGAAGCGAGTTTCTAATAAAAATGGCAATATCCTTGCTTTAATGAAATATTATACTACGTGGGAACCAACTTTTGTTCCTACCATATGGAGCATATCGGAAGACAAACCATCTTTAGAAATTCTATATTACTATAAATACTCAGTGGGTTTATATACTGTTATATAATTTATAAACGTTGAACTTAATATAGCACAAGTTCACATGAAATTAAAGTTCGAATAAGTAAATTTCAAAATACTTTTTCCACATGTTACACTTCCAAACCCAACAGAGAAATGAGTAGTCGTTGTTACTGTATATCTGATCATTACTGTAATACATTGTTATTAATATTCATGCAGTGGCGGAAATTTCGGCAGATTATTCAAGTGGGGTGAGAGGGCGACCGCCCCATTTTGAGTGTAAATGGGCTTTGCCGGCAGCACTCCTATTTCCGGTGAAGTTATGTGGATTCGTTTTGTCAATTATAGGATTTTCCGTCACGTGCGCATTTTTGTGACGTTTTTAGGCCCTTCCCGATTGTGCTAGCATTACTTTCAGCATAATTTCGGCAGATTATTCAAGCATAATTTGGCTTAACGAGCATATCTTTACTGAACCTTTATACCTCTTACTCATGAGCATATACTGTATAGTAATTGCGGTGTATAAATTGTATATTCATGCAGGTACTGGGGCGACCCCCCACCCAATATTTTTCAGAGTGGGTTTTCAGATTCGTCCAAATCCGATGAGAAATTGCCAGGGGGAGGGGTAAACTTTGTTTGCGGACTTTATTGCGTAATTTGCGCATTACCGGATAATTTTGTTCTGAAAGATTTTTCTATAAATTGAAGAAGTACACTAAATTTTATGGAAAATCATTTATGTTTCGGTTTGGACGGAAATATTCTTAAATATGAACATTAGTGTGAAAATGAGCGATTTACGTCGTTGTTCCTGTACTTTGCTGCAACGTGCTGTGAAAATGCAGGAAATGCCGTTTTAGAGACCAAATTTCGAAATTTTCCCGAAGGAACATACCCCCGGACCCCCTACAAAAACGTGTTTTCATAAATGACATGTCCTATTTTACCCCTCAAAAAAACTCCTGGCGCCACTGTCAAGGCTTTTTTTCCATTTTTCAAAGCAAATCATATAATCGAATATTTTTATAAATCGTAATCTGAAGCAAGATTTTTAATGTTTCTTTCAACAACAATGCTAATACTGAAAATAACAGGAAATACAATATTTCCGGGAGCTAAAAACTATTTACCCTCGACCATACCCGTATGGAACGTACCCAGGAAGACTCATAAGAATAAAGGTACTGTGGTAGACCCACTAAATAGGAGTGGTGTACTGGGAAGGTATGCCATAAGATAAAGGAGAACGGAATTACGTACATCAGATGATAGAGGATTTGCTCTCAATGTCGCTATTTCAGCAAGATAGGTTAAGGTTGCAGAGTAAATAGATCTTGAATGTGGGGTTCCAGTGTAGGTAGATTTGAACAATAAACTGGAGGGATTACAGGGTCAAACTACCTGAAAAATATAACAAGAACTTAGTCTGGAAGTTGGTCAACTAACTGATCCTGTAATCCCTAGTTGCAGGGACCTTTATTACAAAAGTAGAAAATACACAGGCCCTGGGTGTTATATAACGGGGAAATGTCACTAGCTGTATTTTAGCCTAGACTGGTGTCTAGGTCATAAAATTAACTTATCTACAAGAGTAAGCACACTTAACGAGTCAATAACAAAGTGGCTAAGTAAGTTAATTTTATGACGTTTCTATTGTTTGCACCAGTCTAGGCTAAAATACAGTGACATTTACCCGTTATATGATTATTAAACACATTCAGGGTCTGGGAAGCTGTGCTCAAGACTGCTGAAGATGAAATATACAGTAGAAGGCAAGAAGATGCATGGGTTGGCATCGCAATCGCTATTTGTAAACGAAATGAAAGATGTGCGGAAAACAAGTGAAAAAGGGATGGGGGCGGAATGTTAAGAAACTCATAAATGGAGAAAATGGGGAAGCAACTCACAATCACTAAAGAAGAGGACGGACACGCTTTACGTTACCTGGTAAAGCAGTGGGTAACTCTAGGGGCTTGCCGAGTGATAAAGTCGTTGGCCGAAATTAAGTGTTTTGAGCGAATCATATAGATGGAGAGGACAGTAGGAGAAACTCAATTATACGAAGAGTAGGGCTCGAAATAGAAAAATTATGGCCTGACAAACTGTTTTCTTTTTCGCAGGTCAAATAAATTATAACCTGCATTTTCCATTATTGAACTTCCAAAATGGTCCCACTTGGCTATGAAAGAAATGAATGTTAATTTTCTTTATGCATTTCATTCATTTATGCATATAAACTGCCCTATTTCACTATAAACTCCGGTATTAACACTTTAACTCCATTACGCTATTAAGGAGAGTAGTATGTGGTAAATAACTGAAATGAAACAATCTGTAAAATTTCGCCTGCCATTTCTTAAACTTGGCGTGCTTTTGGCCATTGGCGGGCCGCTATTTCGATCCCTGATTTAGAGCAATTTGGATATTGAGATAGTAGATTCTATGTTTCTTCTGCGACGACACAAAGTTGGAATACGACAAGGTTAAATTACTGGTAATGAACAACTAGGTTTACAGTGTTCTTCTGTATCTACTGTATATCAATGGCCACTATAACGTCACATGCAACCCAACAATACGAACAAAAAACAGATCGACATTTTACGAAAAACAATGGCAGTTTAGGATTCTAAATTTACAGATGGATTTCCCTAAAATGTTTGCAACGCTCCAGTTCATTTTTCACAATTTTAATTTTGAACCAGTATGTCGCCAAAGATCTCTGCCGTTGCTCGTGTCCAATCATACCGCAACTACTACGGTCGTCACATCGTTAATTCCTAATAAATACAAATACATATAATTAGTTTGCTTATATATTATTATTATTATTATTATTATTAAACTTTATTTAGAGAAGGTTAATTTACAATGAAATATGCCAGTTTAGCTTTTGCTAATCTTCCACTGGTCCTTCTAAAATTAACTATATATAACTAAATATCTTTACATGTATGAAGTACAATTTACATTTCTATACATATTTACATAAATAACTTATCTAGGTAGCTATAACTAATGATATAATTAACAGTACATATATAAACGAGTCATTTTTGAACATATCTAAAAACCATTCAAGAGCTTTCCACTTGAACGTTGGAAATGAACTGGAAGATCTTATAACCGGTGGCAACATATTATAAAAATATGCTCCAGTGTACAGTATAAATATTTACGGTTATCTAAAATTCACAATTTGCCGTTACACCGTGCATAGCCTGCGCGGCAGGCTTTTGGAATAAATAAGAGCCTGCAACAATCTCAAGGAAATTTGATATCCGCCCACTTAATTAGAATGATAATTTATGTCAAATCCAACCAATCATATTCGAAATTCGTATGCGTAAGTAATTACTTTAGTTCAAAATCAAAACACAAGAGTTCAAAGAAGTTATTAATATTACAATATAATATCATTAAGAAATAAAAACGTATACTACACACGTCGCTTTAGGACGTACATAAATATGTGGTACACGTTTCATGATGAACTACTGAATATATAGCCGCCACAACAAACATTTTGACTTCATAAACAGTTAATACCGATACTCATTACTCACGCTACCGTCTACCGACCCAAAAATACAATAATTTACGAAATAACGAACGGCAACTTTAAGGAAGAAAATACCATCCTAGGTTCAAATATGATAAACTTGAAAAAAATAAATAGAATATGACCAGTTATGAGTGAACATAATATGTTGCAGTCTGCTCTAAAGCTCTAAATATAAATACCAAACCGCCACAGAAACAGAAGATTTTTTTGGCCTAAGCCAAATTATACGTATTCTGGCATATATTATTTCAGCCAATAGAATTTCACGGCCGCGAAATACCAAATTTCTTAGAGATTGTTGCAGGCTCATTTTCTCTTCCCACCCTAACCCTAACAAAATGAGCCTGCTTCGCAGGCTACACGGTGCATGCCTAGTGCATGAAACACCGTGTAACGGCAAATGTATACATATAGTACTATCTGCAGACATGCATGTTTCGGCGTATATATATATATATATATATTACAAATATCGTATATCGTAAGATATTCTGTTATATATAAACGTCACTAAAACGTGTTCATGTTGTCACATAGGATTACTCGTCAGTCAACAAGCGTAAAAACCTTGATCTAGTGTCTGCCGATATACATATAAAACTAGTAGAAATAGAAAAAAAATGGTGACATTTCCTTAGAATTATGCCAATAATATCGACCAAAATTTGCGAATATACAGTAATAGAGCATAGTATTTAATAAGGTTGCAAGGGAATCTTTTTTCACTGAAGTGGAGGTAAAATTATATATTTTGAAAGCACAACAGAAGATAAAACTCATTTTCTTGCTGGTAAATATATGCCATGTCCGTGGAGGGGTTACCGAGTAGTTCGACGCCATGTGAAAGAAACTTCTACGTCAGAAAACGTCATATCTCTGAACATCTCGACATCGCTAAAGCTTGAGCATATCGAAATATTTTGTCGACTATACAAAAGTCCGCACAGAAGACTGGCACGAGTAAGTAACGTCAAGATTAGTGTGCCGCGTAAAATGTCGAGTATACGCACAAATATTAACGACTGATATTTTTATTGAAATTATCTTCTGGCGAGTTGTTTTACCCATCCCTATTTTTCCCATGACCTTTTTCGCAAATAAAATGTTGTTTCAAAGAAAAGCTGGAGGACTGGACATCAGGCAATACTCGCCCTAAACCGTTGGACATTACCACAAAAACATAAATAACTTTGTTCATATTTTTGACACATGATACTTACCATTATAGCATTGACGATATCGTTAGCATTGTTTTTCAAAGCCTTTACAGCCTAAAAGAAAACGTATTGACAAATAAATACTCAACTTGTGGAGAATACTGGGGATTGTGAGAAATATTTCATCTATTTTTGCAAAGAAACACTTGTTTTTTTTCCTGTGGATATATTTACCTTTGATCTAGATACGTTTGCCTGTTGCATTACTAGTTCGATATCCTTTAACTCTACGCCTGACTCATCAACCTACATATAACAGCAAAAACAATGTTTTAAATGCCTAATTCTTTATTCATTTAGTTTATTCACGCCTAAAGATACTACTTATATACTTATACTACTTATAGTGGTTTATCCATTTATGTAAGGCATACAAACGATGCAATACAATAAACGTTTCCCAAGATAGCTTCACAACCTCGTTCCAGGTTTTGTTAAGTACATTTTCTGAATTTTGTTGAAATTTAGTAACAAATTGCGTCAAAATATCAAGAGCGACGCTTCGTTCAAACTTCTTATATACCTATATTGTACATGCTATTATAGACTTCGTTTTGCTGTGGTGTTTGTGTTATGTATTTTGTATATTGTTTTAATGTCTGAAATATGTGCGCGGAGCAGCTTTGACTCTAAGTCTACTGAGTGCTGTATTACAGGTCTCTTCACCCATTAACGCCCAGCACTTTCCTCTTGACGAGTAAAATCGTCTGGCATTAGACAGAGTAAAAATGACAAAGTGGGCGCTTTAGGGCGCATTGCAGCTTAATGGTTGTGAAGTTGCATGCGGTTCTTGGTCCAATTGTTTAATTACAATAACAAATACATGCACTAAATACATAATTAAAGTGCTCTCATATCTCATAATCTATAAATCATTGGGCCACTTCCTATTATGTATACTCTTAACTTCAGCAGGACAACACAAACGTTATAAACACATACACACAGCAACATTAATAAAAAAACAAAGTTACAAATAGAAATCAGCGAAAGAAAAGAGCAGAGCATAATAGAACAACCCCTCAATATCTCAGTTTTAATCATCGAGCACTGAACACAAGAAAGTGTTACAATTTTATACTATTGCATATTACATGAAGAAAGGAAATGTTTCCACCCTTGGTCAAGAGCAGGCCTGACAAGAGGGGCGTAGAGGCTCAGCCTGGCTGTGGACGAGTAACCCATCCCATGTGGGCCCCTTTATGGCTTTATCGTTACTGTGGGGAGAGTTTATTGATTTACCTTTATGGCTTTATCGTTACTGTGGGGAGAGTTTATTGATTTACCTTTATGGCTTTATCGTTACTGTGGGGAGAGTTTATTGATTTACCTTTATGGCTTTATCGTTACTGTGGGGAGAGTTTATTGATTTACCTTTATGGCTTTATCGTTACTGTGGGGAGAGTTTATTGATTTACCTTTATGACTTTGTTGTCACTGTGGGCAGCCTATATATGGATTTATCACTGACAAACAAAAGAGGTCTTTATGGCTATTAACTATACTGTGGGGATCATGTTGTGGTCCTTGTATGACTTACCTTATATAAAAATACCTTGATCAAATAGAACATATCTGCAGTGAGGGGGGAGCAGGGGGCCACAAATATATTTTGGCCAGCGGCCCAAAATTTCCATGGCACACCTGGTTAAGAGATTTACGATATAAAATTTCAGTATCGCTCTTACTTCTTCGTCGTCACTCTCTTCTTGTTCGACAGATTCTTTTACTTCACTTATCTCTGACATCAGTTTCTCTGTCACTTCAAATTTCTTTGCAGCCTAGTTTTCAAAATATAGGTTGGCATGGCAGTAAGTTCAATTGTGTTGTTTTGTTGAAAACATGCCACCAAATTTTTAGTTCGCAAAACAAATAAATATTTCATGTTAAATAACGCGCTGCTCACACAGGACCAGATAAATTTGAAACACATACAAATTTGCCTTTGTCCAGTCTCATGTTTCCACAAAGCATTCCTAAACATTGAAGTCTTTGTGAATGCAACCATAGGAGGTATTGAATACCATTACATTTAATGTTCCTTGACATATTTTTAGACAACATCTTTATGTTTTAAATGAAGGTCCTTAGTGTAACTGCATTGAACAAAGTTAAACATAAGTCTGTGCTCTCATATCTCATAATCTCAAATTCATCAGGCCACTTCCAGTTGCACACTGTAAGCCAGGGTGGATGACACATTAAAAAGACATACATATTTACAATACACAAGGGGATTAATAATGAGCAAACAGTACACAACCGGCCTCCCCTCATTGTAAGTGTTTTAATCATTGAGCACGTTAAAAAGGACAATGAAATTAAGTTTTGAGCGCCTTACCCTCATTTGTTCCGTTTGACTTAGATCTTCAATCTAAATAATTTCACACAAAAGTTAACAAATTGCTTCTAACTTAAAAAGTCAAACATATCTATTAGTTAAAATGCTCTTAAGAATGAGCTAAAATCAAAGCATACACAAATGTAAGCACAAAATACTCATTTGATCAACATCACCACTACATTATAGGTGCCATATAATAATTCATTATGGCAAGGTACCCTTGCTCTTACATTTTATCCAGTAGCTATTATGTAAAAATACATTTCTCAAACGGACACAGAGCGATGTTACGTAAAAAGTATATTTGCAGAGAACTTGTGAGCATGAATCTCGTTTTTCTTTGCCGTTATTTTTCTTACCATCCAACATGCCCAGAAGGCAACAAAGAAATGAATGGAAATGAGATCAACTACTGGTGGAGTGAAATACAGGCAATGTTCACTGTTTTTCTGTGCTTACCTCAGACCTTCCAACCCCTGAGTGGCAGAAATCGTGAGTTGCAGTTTAAAAAGTCGCGAGAATGACTGAAAATTTGTGAGATTTGGAAATCTGTTCGGGCAGACGCCTTTCGCGTCTATAGCTGGTGGTTAATGGTGGCCATGTATTTTGTTTCCAGCTTGGAGAATGTAAACAAAAACATGGACAAGGGAATATTTCTTACTTTTTCAATGTCTTAAAAAAGCTTTGCGTTATCTTTTAATTACCTAAATAAAGTTTCAACAGATTTTGCGGAAAATCGTGACATTTCGGTACTTTGTCGTGAGAGTTGCCAGGTCTGTTACCTTTCAAAATTGTGTTGTAAGTTGCAGCAAAAATTGCCCTGTGTAATATGGCCTTTAATATTATCAAAATTGTCTTGCATGTTTTCAGACTCTTGAGAACAATAAAGATCACTTGGTATTTTGGGTTTCGCCGTGGTAGATCGACGCATCATGCAGTTACATATCTTACGGATAAAATAAGAGAAAATATTGATAAAGGATTATGTACAGGAGCTATCTATATGGACCTGAGAAAAGCCATGTTGTTCATCATGCTAACTTATTGGGAAAACTACCGAGTTATGAGATTAAAGATAAGGATCCATATTGGGTCCTCTCTTATCTGCATTATTAATGAATGACATCCATCTAACGTTAAAGAGCAGCAGTGTACTTCTCTACGCAGATAACACAGTGATATTTTATGCAGATAAAAGTGCGAGTGATATCGAAAGGGTATTAAACACATGTGAGTTATATTGCAAAATGGTTTGATGAAAATAACGTGATTCTAAACCTTAACTCAGAGATCCTAAGGATAGTGCAAAGTTTCAAGACTGCATTGCGTTTGTTTTGCATGAGCTATGATTTTTCGCTTGTCTATAAATAGCGTTGTCTATTTCAGTCTGGCTATGGCTATGTTATATTAATAAATATACAGTATACAAACAAATGTAATTGTGTTGCACGCAGCCTGTTAATAACTGGTACTCCTGACTCTGAAGTATATGTTTCAGTACATGCATGCGAATATACTAATAATAAATATTATTGTAACTTATTGTATTAACGGAGCTTATTCTTGGCTTATAGAATTAAATCAACTGTCTCTTGCGATCGAGAGCAGAAAAATAACTACACGGAAAATAATCAGTGACGTAGCCAGGATTTTCAGTCAAGGGGGCCCGAAAAAGTACTAGGGGGGGCCAACATAGAGATTTGTATTAGTCTAAATGTTTCCTAGGGGGGGCGACACCTTCGCCAGGGGGGGCTTGTGTATTGAACTATTGATTATCCGTTCTTATGGGGATTCGGGTGTTGCGGGGGGAAAGACAAAGTTAATTACGATTTATAGTATAGGCAATTTAGATCGACAATTTATCAAACTTTTTCGAAATCTCCATTAAACTGACAGAAAAATAACATTAAATAAACAACTGTAGCTTTTAAAATAATGTTTCAAAAATATTAAGCCTTTGAATCCTATACGATGTAATATAGAACATCAAGCGTTAGCTCCCCCCGGATTGTTTACTCTATTCTTTGCTTGCACATGACGTCACTACGTGTCATTAGGCGCCATCTTGGTTGATTTTAAAGTTTTGTCCAGCCGTTTACATAGAAATAGTTGAGTTACTTTAATATTTTTGGTTTGTTTTGAAAACATCTTACTGTATTATGAATAGTATACGATTTCTGGTACAATACGACAAAGAATGAAGAATATAGATTTTTAGTTGCCACGAAAATCAACCAAGATGGCGTCGATTGCAAACGAGCAATACATCTATCTATGCCTATCTGAGTCACTTATGTGAATTTTTGCCCTGTAATCACAATAGTTGCACAACTAGTTGAAAGTTGAAACTTTGCACTAAAAAAAGGGAAGACAGAATTTGTGCTCTATGGTTCTAGCAAGAAACAATCGACCCAACCTGACATATCAATCAACATCAATAATACTGTTATTAATGAAGTTACAACGTACAAGTATCTTGGAGTTTCTCTTGACAACTATCTATCTCTCCGAAACTATGTACGACATTTGTACAAAAAAGTCTCAGCTCGGGTAAAAATGTTATTCTACATTCGTAGAAACACTGGCGCACATGTTGCTGAAACAATTTATATGAGCATGATACGTCCGATTTTGCTTTACTGCTATTCACTGCAACCAGGTTTGCCTAAAGGAGCGAGGGAGAAACTTCAATTCGTTCAAGACAGAGCAAGTCGAGTAATAGCAATGGACACTGGGGTGACACCAAACTGGGCAAGTATTGAGTTGACTTACAAACAAAGAATTGCAGTAGATGTTTTTAAATTCTTAATAACCTGGCACCAAAAATCTTCGAGGAACAATTCCAACTTATAAACCACGGAAAGAACACGAGAGGAAACCACTCATTACTTAAACGTATTGCCGTTCAAGGAGCCCTAATTTTCGATAACATTTCAATTCTAGCATTGACTTTCATGGCGGGACTGATAATAGATCTGGCAGTGCATGAAGTACTGATTTTTAAATATTTTAGCTGTATAACATAGATTTTCGGTTCTGAACGAATTAACCTGTATAAATATTAGTTATTATTATTATTATTCTATTGTTCTTGTGTGTTTGGAAACATGGCAAAAACCCTCACTCTCATTTGTGAAATAATACTAGATAAGAGTTTTCCCCAATACGACAGTTAACATTTATGAAGTTACCTTGGCCTCACCAAATACAATGTATGTATCACCATTTGGATTTTTGTAAACATCAGGTTTTGCAATCACAAATAAGATATTCTTTGATTTTCTTATTGCAACTCGGTTTACACCTGTGATGGCTTTCAGACCAAGTTTCTGAACAGCTTTACGAGCTTTTTTCTCACTACGACTTTGTCTAGCTTTACTGACAGATTCTTCAGGGACACCAGCAGCAGCTGCTACTTCACTGACAGTTTGTCCTGCACCTTGAGCTTCTTCTAATTCAGGAAGGTCATCATCGCTGTCACTTTCAGTCCCTGAACCAGCTGATGAAATGAAATCAAAACACTTGGAATTTGAAAATAACCACTCTTAGTTCAAGATGAAGCCTAAATCTAATGAACACTTGGTTAACCTTGTAGTATGCATCTAATCTATTTATAGTAACAAATCTACTATGGGTAAATATCAAGATTTTTCTCAGCATCTCAATCAAATTAGCCAGTAGAAGGTAGTAGGGCGGCGTCGTCGCAGTCGTCGTCACAGCGCCTTTCACCTCTGAGTTCGAGTTCTTGAGTTCTCGAGGAGTATGTCATCATGCACCGTCATGTGACAAAGTCAATGCCTGGCCGTGAAAGTCGTGGCGTTTCGCTCCCGTTCCTCCTCACAGGAAAGTTGACTGGTGGGTACTGATTAGGAGAAGAGGAAAGTAAATATCACAAAAATGTAAAATGTAGGCTATATAGCTAATGTAGGTAATTAAAGGGTGTTTATGTAATCGGTCACTGAAAACGGAGGGACTGAGCGAATAGCTGAAATAATAATACTAATAGATGACTAAGTAAATAAAACGGAAATTTATATACATTTTTTAGACCTAGCCAGGGCAACTTAGGCCCTCTGGCAGGAAACATTTATATAAATTTCCGTTCTATAATAAACATATAAAATTCCATCTACTAACACCTTCTACTAACAAATCTACTGTGTAGACCTTACTTAAATAGATCGTGGCAGAGATGCTACTGGACATTTTTCAAGGCTACCACATAGAAAAACAGGCTGTTCCAATGCATGTATGTGTGATGTAGCTAGATCGAAGTAGCTTCAAGCATTTTGATCTAAAGACGTGCAGTAATTTGACTATATTTATAGCCAATTTTTCATACTTAGATAAACGTTAAGATAGAATAGTCAATGACAAACCTAAAAGCTAAAGGATATAATTGTGCTTGCCCAAAGAGCATGAATGATTGCATGCAGATTGTGCACTTGTGGGCAATGAGTTTGACACTTTCAGGATTCAATTTGTTAGCCAGAGACAAAGCTTGTTTGAAATGTTGTTTAACGTTATAAACCATGTTATTGGTGTTTCACACAAGGGCTAGTAATGATTTGTGCAGTGTTGTAAGTCGTCTTGTGAACTAATTGTTTAGCTGATATTCCATAAACCAAAACTGGCCTTGTAGTATGCAAACATGACATGTAATAGCTCATGTGCACAGTGGGGTAATGCAGGCTTTGCATACTAGAAATACATGCATGCAGAATCCTCTTGCTCGTTCAAACCAGTGAACTCAATGTTTAACCTGGAACGAAAACGCTCATTCATTTGGCGGGAAAAAAGTGAACCTAACGTGTCAGAACACGTATGGATGACGTCAGTCACCACGCCATCCGTACGTCAGTTTCAGTCCCCTTTGACGCCATCACTGCCCCACAACTTATTCACTGTGCAGCCCCATACACAGAGTAGATATTATAACCAGAGGTCTCACTGTGTATCAGATCCTAATGTTTTGAGCATTACCACAGAATACTAACCTATCCAGAAAGTCATCTCCATATTGTTTTTGCGTAAGCTCTATTCGTCATCGATTCGCCACTCAGCAAGTGCCCTAAACAGAAGTAGTCACCCCCCTGGAAATATAGCCATTTTGAATATTTCCAGGGGGGTGAATACTTGTTTAGGCTTACTGCGAATAATGAACTCTTACTACAAAAACAATATGGAGATGACTTTCTGTATAGTATTATGTGGCGTAACCGATGCTTAGCCAGTGCGCAAAGGAGAGCCTCACCCCCCCCCCCCCCCGAAACCGCAAAAATCGAGTTAACTATTTAATGTTGTTAATCACAACTTCAGTCAAGTTGTCAGCCGACCGCCATGTTCCTACCCAGTGCGCTAACGAGAGGCATTCACCCCCCGAACAACATGGCAGACGATATTTTCGGAAAATAACCGCCATAAGAAACCCTTGTTACTCCCTTTATAACAGTTTACCTTGACTGAAGTTGTGATTAACAACATTAAATAGTTAACTTGAATTTTTGTGGTATTTTTACGTTTAAAAATGCCTGCCATTTTGAATATTTGGGGGGAGGGGTGACAGCCTCTACTTAGCAACACTGGCTAGGAATCGGTTACACTCAAACATTAGCGTATTACATGAACTGAGACCTCTGTCTGTGTCTACTCTGTGACATGGCGGCCAGCCGACAATTTAAAAAAATAAAGAAAGAAAGAAACAAATTCCGAAGAATGTCATTTTGAAATTCAAAATACGAATAAAACAAGACGAGTTTGAGAGACTGTAAATTTTCGACTCTATTTCAAAGTCATCATCAGACAGAATAGCAGCCGGTTACGCATTTCGCCTGAAGTGAGACCTCTGCTGGTTGTGTCTACTCTGTGGTCTGTACGTCAACTGAGTGTTTATATGATCCCGCTTCTATCCCGCCTAGAAGGAATCCCGGTGTCTGTTGCCGGGATCCTGCCTAGCCGGGACAAAGAATTCCCATATAAACACTCTATCCTGGCCAGGTGGGATGAACTTTTCTTCTGAGCACCTGTAAATCCCTTTTCTGTAAGAAAATATGACGTCAAGCACTTAAATGGCTTCATCCCGGCAATGTATTTTGTCCATATAAACACGCCATCCCACCTAAGCAAGTTTCCCGGCTAGCCGGGATGAAAACGTCCTGTCCCGCCTAGACGGGATCATCTGGCACTTATTCGAGGGTGGCACTCTTGAATATTTTTGTTCTCATATGCAGCGCTTATTCAAAGGCGTGCTTAATCAGGGACAGCACTTAAACTAGTAAATACGGTAAATGTTACTGTATTCAGTTACAACTAAATCTGCAGTATGTAAAAGTGCTCTCATATCTCATAATCTGATAATCATAGGGCCACTTCCTATATATGCACACTATAAACTCTGGGTGGGTAACACATTACAAAACACACAAAATCACTTGAGACAAAGGTGGAGTAATACTAGTAGTGCAACAAAATAGGACTTCCCTCACATGACAGTTTTAATCATTGAGCACATTTCCAATAATCACTGCATATAGCATGACATAATCTTTACAAAAACAAAATCTTACAAAAACCAATCATTGGGTTTTCCAAAAATGTTCCCTGGGTTTGTTGATGTTTTGGGTGGGCAGGTTGTTTGTGACATTTTCTATGCTAGGCCAAACGTGACAAAATATCAAGTATAATATTTTTACATCAAGTCGTTCGTGTTTAATATCAAGTGTCGTTATTTTACAATCAAGACTTTGTTTTTATATCAAGTGTCGATATTTTACAATCAAGACTGTCATGTTTTATATCAAACTAAATCGCATATTACATCAAGTATTACATTGCGTATTACATCAAGTATTACACGTTTTTATAATTCAAGTTTCGCTTGTGTTTTATATCAAGAAGGGAGAGCACGTATTTTGATCAGAGTTCTTCAGACGGGGGGTAAATCACGTGTTTTCTGCACTGGGGGAAAATATGGCGCAACGCAAAATTGAAACGGGGGGCCGTTGATATTTTCCGAATTCTGGCCGAACCGAAAATTTACAATTTTAGCGCTATCGCCGCTTCGAACACGTGTGATCTTCTCGAGGATTTTCTTTCGTTGTTTATATGGATAATTTGAGCCCCAATCCAGAAAATGGGGTTGAAAATCTTGTGCGAACAATATTGAATTCTGTGAGAGATATGCAGACTTCAGGAACTACAACCGATACAACCAAACTGACTATACTAGAAGCGGCGCTGAGGTATAGACGCCGCAAGTTCACAACAAAAGCTCAACCGTAGGTTTCGAATACCATGCAATAACGAAACTCTAGGTGAAACAGGCCAAGGCAATTCAAATGCTACGAATTTCGGCCAGTTGTCTCGGCAATATAATCCAAGCCAAAACTATGGCTACAGCAACAGCGCCTCGAAGAACAAGGCAGCATTCGCCATACACGTGATGAAATCAGCGAAGTGTGTCAACCCGTCAAACCAGACCACGGCCAGCAGCAACCAAAATCAGGCCATTCCGATGCAACTCCACTTTTTTGGCATATTTTGGCACATCAGTAAAATTTCCTCTTTTGTTGTGGTTGCTACTGGCCATGAGGTGCTGGCTGATGTGGTTCTGGTTTGACGGGTTGACACACTTCGCTTATTCCGTCGCGTGTATGGCGAAGGCTGCCTTGTTCTTCGAGCGCTGTTGCCGTAGCCATAGTTTTGGCTTTACTTTTGGATTATATTGCCGAGACAACTGACCGAAATTCGTAGCATTTGAATTGCCTTGGCCTGTTTCACCTTGAGTTTCGTTATTGCGTACATGGTATTTAAAACCTACGGTTGAGCTCTTGTCGTGAACTTGCGGCATCTACCTCAGCGCCTGCTTCTAGTATGGTCAGTTTGGTTTGTATCGGTTGTAGTTCCTGAAGTCTGCATATCTCTCACAGAATTCAATGTTGTTCGCACAAGATTTTCAACCCCATTTTCTGGATTGGGGTTCAAATTATCCATATAAACAAAGAAAGAAAATCCTCGAGAAGATCACATGTGTTCGAAGCGGCGATGGGCGCTAAAATTGTAAATTTTCGGTTCGGCAGGAATTCGGAAAATATCAACGGCCCCCCGTTTCAATTTTGCGTTGCGCCATATTTCCCCCCGGTACAGAAAACACCTGATTTACCCTGAAGAACTCTGATCAAAATACGTCCTCTCCCTTCTTGATATAAAACACACGCGAAACGTAAAATATAAAAAATGTGTAATACTTGATGTAATACTCAATTTACTTGATATAAAAATATGCGATTTAGCTTGATATAAAACATGACAGTCTTGATTGTAAAATATGGACACTTGATATAAAAACGAACGTCTTGATTGTAAAATAGCGACACTTGATATTAAATACGAACGACTTGATGTAAAAATATTATATTTGATATTTTGTCACGTTTAGCATACATTTTTACTGTGACAAAATATATATAGACAATAATACACGGGTGCGCGGAAATACCAGATTTATTTCGAGTGTTGAACATGATATCTCACGAGCGAGTGCGCGAACGAGTGAGATATCATGTTCAACATGAGAAATAAATCTGGTATTTCCAAGCATCCATGTATTTTTCTGTTTATTATATAAAGGACAGTCTTTTCAAACAAAAATAAAATAAAATACCCATTTTCATAAACTTCAAAAGCAATAATTTTCACATGTGAGATTATCATAATTCAGTTTTATCAGTGCTCGAAATCTCTATAAAGCACTATACTTTATATAATAAACTCTTTTAAAATCTTACCATAATACCGGTATGTCATGCATGATGTTTTTCGTGCCAACCCAGTCTGCATTTTATGTAGGTCACACCGAAGATCTTCAGCGCGATTTTTCAAATAAAAAACTACTATGTACTTATAGTAAATATTGGTGTATCTTCGGCGCACAGTTCACATGGAATGCACTATGGGGGCAACTTCAATATGGATGTGGTCAAGGATCTGTCAGTATATTGCATAATTATGATACATGTATACATCACAAATAACATGTGTTATACATTGAATATGATACTTGTTATACATCATAGGCCTACCAGGTAGCCCCATAATTCCTGTATCTTACTTAAAATATTCCCCTTCCTCCTATACAATGTTGTCATAATTTTTGCGTTTGTACTTTGTAGTGTGGGGAAAATAATAGCAACATTGGATGGGGAGAGAAAGCCTAATGAAGTTAGTTGAATGTGTTTTCCTAATGGAGTCTCAAATATGAAATATAAAAGGTAAAATTTCGACATTTTATTTTACATACAAAATTGATAAACAAGGTGTACCTTCATTCTCTTCAGCAGCAGGTTTCTCGACGGCTGGGGCTGTCATTCTTTCGTGTGTTACGTTAGAAAATTATCCTTCAACAGGCTGCCAAATTTAAAAAATAGATATCTTAAGTTCTTGAAAACATTCTACTGCTACAAATATTACAATTTATAAAGGATAAAAAGTTGTACAGACCTGAGATTGGCAAAGATTGTACACCACCAGTAAATATTTCTGGTAGTTAAACTTCGGCACAGAAAGAAAAAGAAACATTCGTTCTCACGTTGAAAAGCATGTTCTCGAATGGAGGTCAGCGGTAGCCTTGCTGTTGATTGATACTTGATGTTCACGATATAGATTTTCGAAATCTTGATTGATCACAGCGGCCCAGTCTTACCCTGTGTTATTAATTTATTAAGTTATATCTTTATAGTTTATATAATAGTATTATATAATAGTATATTCAAAATCATTAGAAAATCCTTTTTGAGAACTTACATGTGTTTCCTGAAAGAACCGGCCAAGGTTGGGGTTGACATGGGGGTTAGCCATGGGGGGGGTTGTTAGCCCCCATGTCAACCCTAACCTTGGCCGGTTCTCGTTAAAATCTTTCAGGAAACACATGTAAGTTCTCAAAAAGGATTTTCTAATGATTTTGAATATACTATTATATAAATATATTTTGAATATACTATTATATAAAGATATAACTTAATAAATTTTTTATAACACAGGGTAAGATTGGGCCACTGTGGATTGATAAGCGAACAAACCATTGCCATTGCATAATTATGCATGTACAAATAGTAAAAAAACTACAACATTTCCACTCCGCTTTTGCAAGTTTGTTGTCATTACACTGTGTTTTGTTCATTATTTTGTTCTGTATTTTACTATTGATACTGCGGGAGCAGTCACAAAAGGATTGCAGTTCTGCACGAATGCATGACTGAACATTTGAATACTTTAATACGCATATTTTAAATCATCCAGTAACAGCTACATGTTTTTCTTTAACTGCGATTTTTGCCCGACGCAGAACGCGTCATTTGGATGCGCGCCGAATTTCGCGATTCGTGTATTGGGGTATTATCACTGGGTATTACCGATAAGAGCTCATTTTATCGACCTAATTAGGATCATTACCGAAGTAATTTTAATTATACTTTCTCAAACAATTTTCAAATATAATCATAGGAAGTATTCATTGTAGAAGTTAGGGTTTTACAGTAGTTTTGCAGTGTTTATGTATACATATAATGTCGAAAACTATGCGTGACGTTTCTAAGGGGGGTAGAGGGGGGGGGGGGGTCTTCAGAGAAACGTCCATATGACGTTTCTTACATGGGCGAAATCGATATGTGAGGCTTCCCTTACGAACTTATAAACAACGTAGTCAACGTGGGAACAAGATATATTTCCAGCAAGTAGTTTGCAACTTAGAAGATTGAAAAAAAATCTTTGTATGTCTTGTATGGAGGAAAACAGACATTAAACTATGACAAAATAAGAAGTATTATAACTTTATTCAAATGTTTGACATAATAATATTATCGAACTGGTACGGACTAACATATTTTGAAACATCAATCATTCTTCATCCGATACAGTTCGTCTGGTCGAAACATACAGTAGATTGGAGACTATTTATTGGATTGGCCCGACTTAAACTAGAAACAGATGATTCGAGTCTGGATGTACTTGTGGAAACGCATTTTTCATTTCCAAGACCATTGTCAATATCGTTATCGAACTCCATTTATTCTAACACTATTAAGTTTGACAGACGGATGATCCGTTTCTAGTATTCGAGAACAGGCCATTCACTATATAAATATATTATATTCCGCGCAAATGCCCCTCAACTCACATTTCATCGCAGCTGTATCCAGCCATATTATATATTCTGTAATTTAACAGAAAAAGCTTATATATATATATTTATATTTATATTACTCACACTAATTTACTATTTATAAATTTACTACATTAGTAATAATAGTCGTAAATAGATATAATTTACTTTAGAATCTTTCTCTAACTATTTTTTGTCTCTTAGTTGTAAATTGATTCACTTTAGAATCTTTCTCTAACATTTTTTGTCTCTTAGTTGTAAATAGATCTATTTTAGAATCTCAGTTCTCACTACTATTTGTTGTCTCTTAGTTGTAAATAGATATTTTAGAATCTTTCTCTAACAATTTTTGTCTCTTAGTCGTAAGGGGCGGACCATTCGAAAAGTGATGTGGGGAGGGAGAGGGGCTTTAATAAAAAACAAAAAAAACATTTGGTGCCAAAAAATTCCTGTAAAGCCAAAGCAGCCGAAAAAAATATCGGGCATGGGAAAAAAGTCCCCCCCATCACTTTTCTAATGGTCCGCCCTAAATAGATTTACTCTTATAGAATCTTTCTCAAACTATTTTTTGTCTCTTGGTCGTAAATAGATTTACTTTTATAGAATCTTTCTCAAACTATTTTTGTCCCTTAGTCGTAAATAGATTTACTTTAGAATCTTTCTCTAACTATTTTTTGTCTCTAAGTATAGAAAGTAAGTACATTGGTGTGATTACCACGAATCAACAAGATAGGAGGTAAATCTTTGGTCATCATCTCCAACCAACTCATGTACAGCGTGGGTTCAACTGCTTCACTGGGCACAGGTAATGTCATCACAATTAAACTTGCATCTTTACTGTGTTCTTTTAGTAATTCCCCTAACCGGATATGACGTAAACTCTTCTTTTTGTGCTCTCCCTCAACCATATATCCAGCAAGGTTTTTAAAATCGTTAATACTATCCTCCTTCGGTTTTTCGGATATGCCATCAAACTCTACGACACATGAAACATCAATACGAAATTTCTTTAGTAAATTTACCATTCGAATTTTACTGGTAGATATCTCGCTCTCTTTCTGACTGGATTTCGGAGTGAACACACGTAGTTTACATTTCTTCCAATAACGATTAAGGCTTAACAAATATGGGATGAGCAAAGTGAGTCCACCGTCATCAAACAACCACCAAACATCAATGGTTCCTTCGCGTTTCTCGTTCAAAATACGTAAAGTTTTTTCATTATCTGTCTCGTCAAAATTTGATCTGAAGATGGCCACACCTAATTGTTGATCAAATGCATCCTGAATAACATTCACATAATTTTTGGTTGTTTTCGAATCTTCAAAATCGTTTGAAAATTCTGTTTGGATTTCATCCTCTCTATCTTCTCGTATCTCTTCGCTTACTTCTTCGATCCTGTTTCTACCAAATCTATCTCTCCAGTTTGTTTTAAAACCCAGGAATACCGTGTTGGGTTTCATCTTGCCAAGCCCAGTACATTGAAGTAAACTGCTCACACCAGAGCGGAATTCACGTGCTAAATAAAAATATCATCAAGTATTATTTATGATCAATGTAAATGGTCTTTAAGGTCTTTTATCCAGATATGCCTGGTCTAGTTAAGACTACTTGACTATATTAGCACAGCTGTGAAAACAATTTTGTAATATTTGCTATAAATGAGGAAGCCCATAACTCAATAAGCCTTATGGTTTCTATTTGGGCTTCCTCGTCACATGTACTCTGTCATTTACGTATGCATCTCTTGTAAATAATTCCTTTTGTGGCACTTTAATAAATTGAATTAAATTGAATTGAACTTCCAGCGCAGGCTTGATCTCTACCCTCCGCCCTTGAACTAAACAAAACTATATTTATACTGTATAGCTGTATCAGTTTTAAATTGGTCTCCCTTGAAGTCTTAAAAGGGCCATTCCTTACTGGTACTACGGGAGTTAATTGGCGTACCCGGAGAAAACCTGCGGGTTTTGGTAGTCAAACTGGAAACACTCGTCCCAAATGCGATCGACTGAGGCGAAATTGACAATTGCATATTACAGGAATCGAACATGTGCCCAACAACACCCAAGTCGATGGCAGATTTCTTTACCTGTACAAATGCAGTGGAATGCCTTTATCTTATTGTCACGAAGCCAATCTGTAGCTTTCTTACGATCATTCTGTTTACTCCCCGCGGACTCCATATTAGATACTTCACCACAAATCATCAAACCATTATTCCTAGTAACATGTGAGACTAAGTGAACGAGCTCTTCATCATTCTCAGGAGATCCACACAACACGAGGCATTGAGGTCGAAAGTTCTTCACATGGTCTTCTGCTTCATTGTATTGGTGACTCATTGCAAGTATTGTGCGATAAGTAACTGCCTGTGTCGAGGAACCCCAATTAACCTAGAGTGACATAGAAAGCATTTATAATTAATATTTGCACTGCTACAACGACAACGACGACAACTACCACGACGACGACGGCGACAACGACGACAACTACCACGACGACGACGACGACGACGACGACGACGACGACGACGACAACGACGACGACGACGACAACGACGACGACGACGACGACGACAACTACTACGACGACGACGCCGCCAACAACTATCACGGCGACAACGAGGACAACGACAACGACGATGACGACAACTACGACAATGACGACGACAACACAACGATACAACAACGACAACAATAATTTTAGTCTCACCTGTGGCTTTGTATACGAAACATATTTATAGAGAGCTCCAATGCTGACAATTGTAACCAGAGCTGCCCACCATTCAATAAGAAACATAATACCAATACATAATAACGCTCCAAATAAGGAAACCCATTTATTGTAGTATTTAAAAGATGGTCTCCAACCTGGTGAGCGACCCAAAGATGCTGCAAACACAGCATAATTGATTAGAGCATACGACATTAGGAAAAAGGTGGAAATGATTGGAGCAATCACATTAAGTTCAGCAATTGCAATAAATCCAGCAGCTATAAAGAAGACAAGAATGTATGCCCTTCGTGGTTCGTCATTAGGTCCAGTTCCTTTGGCAAAATATGTTATATATGGAAATATTTCATCTCGACAAACAGCTTGGAAAACTTTAGGTGCTCCGACTAAACTGGCAAGTGCAGACGATAATGTTGCAGCAAAAATACCAATGATGACCAATGGAGTCCAGACCGAAATCTTTTGCATCAACTAAAAAGAAGTACAAGTAGGGCTTTAGCATGGTTTTAGCTTTTGAATAGCTTTAGATCACCCTCCCAACACAACGTTAAGTCGGGCGCATACGCTACGATTTTAGTCGGCCGATTTATGGTTTAGATGCATGTTAAAACGAGAAACAGTCAGTGGCGTGATCTGTAAGCTCATTTATTCGCTCCTTTGCACTTGCTTTGTTAAATACCATGCACCTAAACCATGAATCGGCCGACTAAAATCTGTCTCTTAGTGACTAAGACTTGGTGTTAGCAGATGGTAGAGACTGGGATTGACATGGTGGTAGTGGGTGTGTCGAACGTTAACAATAACACCTGAGAAATTAGAAGCTAAAGGTAAATTGAATCATGCGGAACTGAACAATATTATCACAAATTAGGCAAAATATTGCCTTGTTTACTTGAGACTAGGACGAAGTTAGAACACGACGATTTCGCTAATTTGTTTCGGTAATAATGCTGTCTGGCTCTACTAAGCCGCTTTCAAAATTAGACCGGGTTGCTCAGACCTCAGACCGGTCTGAAGTCATCCCGCTACCTGAACCAAACCGGGACTTTCTCCAGGCCGTGGACAAATTCGGAGCGGGATAAATGGTCTGCATTTTTGAACAACGCAAATAATACATAACTGCATACATACATGATTAACAACATTGATGTAGATTGCAAAGAAACTAAAATGATTTTCGACACGGTCTCATGTTAACATGCTGTACAGTTTCGATTCTCGTCTCACTCTTACTTCGTCGGGGTCACATATTGAAGCAATTTGCTTCCAGATTAAATATTTTGCCATACCTGGTAATCATTATTCAATCCATACTTGCACTCCATCATAGCACACGTGATCGTCTCATTAACAATTCCTGTAGCATCTCGCACAGCACAGGATCCAGCCATTATACCCAGAAGTACATAAACAACCCCAGTTACCCCAATTGCAATAAATGTTCCTTTTGGGATTGCCTTTTGAGCATCTCTTAAATCTCCTGAAATATTTACTCCTGCAAGAATGCCGGTGGCTGCAGGGAAGAAAACAGAAAACACGGAGAAGAAATTCTCTTTCCCAGTATAACTGGGGGAAAAGTTTTTACTAAACGCTGATGAACTCATACCAATAAAACCTTTAGACCTGATACTGTCACTTAAAGGACCTACAAAAAATCCTATAATGACACTCAACATAGCTGCTAGGAGTAGGAAAAGCAAACCTAACTGTGCCTTAAGCACCCAGTCGAGGCCAATCAACGTGAGGCCAAGTAGTATGACAACTGTACCTAGACCTATAATACGAGTATCGTTTATTTCATCTATCATCAGAGAATTGCTTTCCGCCATTAAATATGCAACAGTTTCAGAAAAACCAACAACATACATTGCTACAGCAACTGCATTTGCCAGTGAAAAGATCAGACCGATAGAGCCACCAAATTCTGGACCCAAACTACGCGAGATCAGATAGTAGGCTCCGCCTGAAAATTAACACAATTAAAATTACGTTTAAGAACGGCATATACATGTCTCTTCAATACAAAATACAAAAATGTAACTTTAATCTTATAATACAGTATCAGGCTCAACTTCGAGGTAAGGTAAGGGGCAGCGCGCCAACCGCATCTGTCGCCCGTAATAGCCAGGTCATACCTCCTTTGATTTGTCCATTGGTACAGATTGCTGACATTGATATTGACGTTAATGTTGTCACAGATGCAGACAGTAAAATAATTACAGTAGAAAGACCAATCCCAGACTGACCAACCACCCAGGACAAGCGAAGAAATAACATAACACCCCAGATATTTAATAGACATGGCACCAAAACGCCTTTTATCCAGCCAAATTTTGTTTGAGTTTTAGTTGGTCTGTTTTCTACATCTGTTTCACCTGTCTCTTCATCTGCAACCATAGGCTAAGGAAAGAAAAAAATGCCCTTGGAAAAAATATTTTACCAACATGTTTGTTGCTAATCTTTCAATATTGCTAATATTTCGCCGGAAATATTAAAGGGCAGGGGATTCAGATTTTCGTCAAGAGAACAATTTCGTCTCTTTGAATTGTATGATATTGAGAAGAGAGGTCTCCAGTTTGAGAGGGTGCCAAACAGGGACCCTCCTCAAGTATTTCTGAAAAAATGACATCACAGAGGCCCCAGGGGATGTTTTGTCCCAGCTACCACAACATCTCTCGGCAGCCCTGTGTACAAGGGCTTGTAGTTGTAGCATTTGGTGTGATCCTTTCTCCCGTAAACAAGTTATATAGCTTGCAGGACGTGAACTTGTGCATGTGCACCGTGGGATATTGAAGGCTTTGCACATAGACGGTAATGAGGTAGGGCTTTGTGGTTTATTCATCTTAACATTGCTCTATTGCTCAATGAAAAAATATGAAAAAGTCATGAATTTCCATTTATAAGAGCATGTGTATATATGCAGTTAATAGCTGAAGGTAATAGGGCAAAATTTTGTTACATTATACGCAGGTGATATGCTAAAATTTAGTTACATTGCATGCTACCATGGTTGCTAGAAACACTTCACGCAAATCACGGGTGTAAAACAGAGAAAATATTTTACTATACAAGTGTGTGCGAGAGTGCGAGATCTAACCCAGGTTTGCAGTTAGCTCAAGTCACTTGCAGGTAACCAGGTTACCACAGATCCAAGCATCAGACACCCATGATAACCACTACCCTCTTGCAGGATTTTTTGTTGCTATAGATATATGCAGTTTACACAAAAATAAGACAAGGCTTTAGAATTATCTAATTTGGGCACACCCACTATTATCAGGAGGGAGTACACCAATATGTCAAGTGTCAACACACCCTTCCAGAAAGTATGTTGTCTTGGCTATAGAATTTATTTTTGTGATTGAGACCTTGGCATTTTACTATGTTATATGGTGATATATATATATGAAATAATATAACAGATAAACTAAAAGACCTTTACAATAAGCATGTCACCAATAACAATAAGCAAAGGTCTCAAATCATGAAAAAGAGATTCTATAGCTGTGACATACTCTCTGGAAGGTTGTATTCCTGTCATTTACTCACAGGAGAACAACATATAAATGTACTCCCACATTATGATAAGAATGGGTCATAATTATGAGGAAAAAGACTGTTGTTCTGGGAGGATTTCATTTATTAACAAAAAAATCCAATTGCCTTGTATTTTGGGTGCAAGTAGATCATAAGTCTAGGCATAACATTTAACATGGTGTTGGCATGTTGGTGTAAGGCCTTAAAAATTCTAAAGGTTTGGCAATAACTGTGGCAATGATGTCATTTTTGGATCCTTTTGTCTTATTAAATATTAAAGTATTAAAGTGAGCAACCTACAAGGTGCAATGACTGAAAAAATTATGGTCAGCAGTTAAGAAGATTACCACAGAAAAAGAGAGGATCAGTCAGAACCACACATTATTTTTTGTTAGACCTAATATAAAGCCCTGTAGATAAGTACATGTCAAAAAGATTAAAACAAGCAAGACTATACAAATGCATGTTTCTGTGTGTGCCCTTAACATTTAAGGATTCCTATCTAGTTACTTCGGGAACAGCATGCAGTAATTTGACCATTAAACCTGTTTGCATTTGTAAACTCACTATATAACCCTTTATAAGTTTCTTTAAAGAAAACTGGAAAATATTCTGCTCTAAATAACAACCATATATTACTTTTATAAGGAGAGATGGTTATAGCCACTGTAGTAAGAAACAGGGAATGGTGAAAGGAGGAATTAGGGCGATCTTGCATGCCTCCAAATATAGCTCCTATACATAAAGGAGTTTTCCCTGAGAATAAATTATATTTAGAAATTACAAATATTTTTTTAATTACAGACTAGTAAACTGCACAGGGGAAGTTTGATTGAATCATGCTACATATATCAGCTGGATTATTGTAATCTTCCCTAGGCCTGGCAATGTTTTACTCTCAAAATATTTAACTTTATAATGTATGGGAGACCCCTAACAGAGTGTTATGTTTAAACATAAATTACATAATACATTTCAATGGCTTTACTATTTTACATAATTAAGCATTTGAATTTGAAGCCATGCATGCCATGGCAACTTATTGTAGAAAACTACCCACACTGGACACCCATGGGTTTAAGTATTTTAATTGTGTCTATCAAACCTATAAAGTCGATTTAATTATTATATCACATGTGCTGTCCCTTATCTTACCAAAACATATTACCAGTAAAAAATATTTATTGATTAATAAGTGTCAAACATCGACGTATTTTGGGCATTGAGCGGAAACAGCAACAATTTATTGCGTATTGTAATACCAAAATAAGATTGACATAACAGCATATTTTGTTATGTAACTCCATCTGCTGTTTGATAATTCAATAAAATAGTCAAAAAAGTAATAAAATTCTAACCTGTGTCTCTGGGCTGTTGCTTTCAAACCCTTTTCTAAGTTGATCTAGTGTAGGTCTTGCTTTTCCTTTCGGATTTCCTTGAATATGGGATGATTCATTTCGATAAAATACTGTCATAGGTACAGCTTCATGTGTACTATAACCTATAGTGTTTTCAGCAGTACTAGGGCATCGAGTTGTATTATCATTTGTCTGAAATTCATCGGTCTCTTGGCTCTCAACAGTAGTGACAGCAAAACGTATATTACTCTTGGCTGTAGTATCGTTGTTTTGTTCGGCCATTTCAGGCTCTAGGTCATCTATGTTTCTTTCACTCTTTGTAGAAAAGATAAGCCTAGAGTCAAGTTGTGAAAGAAACAGCGTGAAAGAAGGAACTTTGTACTTAAATTACGCAAACATCGTTTATATGCAGAGCTGTTGAATTACAGATCACTAATGGCTAAATCCGCGACCGCAATGCTTAATATCTCCTAGAAACTTCGTGCTACACATGACAACATGTATTAATGTGAAAATTGTAAACATGTATTAATTATTTTCTCCCAACTTCCCGCGTGCTCCTCTGCGCGTGGAAAAATTATTAATTATACCATAGTTATGATTATACCTAGAAGGCTATATATACGGTTTCTTTTGAGAAGCAAAATAGTGTACATTACTTATTTTTACTGATATTCAAACATTTTGTGTTATTTTCATTGCGTGTACTTTGCACGTTTTTCAATAGATCTCCCGCCCGCATTTTTGCGCGCCCTAATATACTCCCCCTATAAGAGACAGACTTGGAGCAAGTCTAGTTTTTCATGTACAGTAATAGTTATTTATTACGTGTGCAACTGTGCAACTGTGCAAATTCTGTAAACTATAAAGAAATTGATGTCCAGCATAACGCACGCATAAAAGCCATATATACATATTTCTGTCTTTATAGCTTTTATGCGTGCGTTATGCTGGGCATTAATTTATATAATGTTAGTCTAGTTGTCTAGAGAAAAAATCAGTACACTATGTAATTACCCATCTTTATCTTTATTGAAAATTTCATCAAAAAGACCATCCATTTTCTCCTTCGATTTGTCTGGACGATTTCTAACAGACAACTAAAGAATATGAAAATGAAAGAATGAAAAATAGTTCAGTATATTGTCACCAATCATCATTGCGTACAAATGATGTATGATTAGTAAACGTATTTTAATGAACTAAAAAGCTAAAGCTCCACATTTCTGTCTAACATGTTTCCCTAGAGGTCCAGTGAGGATCGTTCCAGTGTTAATGCAGGAGAAAACAGGTGGACCCTGATACAGCCGGAATGGAACTCCGGTTGCAGAGGTGAAAAGCCCACGCACCAGGGTGGTTGTTAAGAATTAGTCAGTGGGGGGGTGTGTGGTAGGGAAAAAAGGAAAGGGGACCTAACAAGGAGGTGGTGAACTGGAGGGGTATGAACATGTAGGGGGGCCTGGGAGTCCTCCCTTAGAGAATTTCCGTATGCCAGAACCGGATTGATTTACTGCATTCTCAGTAACAATTTTTTATATATCTCATGGGTTTTGAAAAACAAGGTTTTGTTCCAAGAATATTATAACACTCTTTTGAATTAAGTCATTCTTCCCTTTTTTGCATATATTTGGACAAAATTAAAGCGACTTTCACTGTGGGGCCAAAATAGTTTACTTGGGGACCCAACATGGGGCTGGGGAGGGGCCTTGGACGAAGTTTAGGCGAGTGCAAGTACGAGTTCAAGCTGGTTCCAACTATAACTTGAACTCGAACCTCAACTCGAACCTGAATTACTCAAACCTGAACTCGTACTGAAATCTAAACCTTCCTAATAGTTACTGGTATGCCAAGTTGGACGATACCGGCAGCCAGCTCGAAAGCTTTTGCTCCTCTGGTTGCTGTTCACGAACTACTTTGAATCTAATTAGCTATTCCCAACTTTATATATTGTTTAATTAACAATTAGTAAAATTACATAGGTGATTATTGAAAATTCTCAACGCTGATTGGTTGTGCTACTCGGATTAAATAGAGAATATTTCGAGTGTTAACACGAGAAATAAATCTGGTATTTCCAAGCATCCATGTATTAATCCGTGTTTATTATATAAAGGACAGTCTTTTCAAACATAATAAAATAAACAAGAAAAGAAGCTTGGTGATTGGTTGAAAAGCGAATTATCATAAATAATCTCACATGTGAGATTATCAGTTTTATCGGTGCTCGAAATCTGTATAAAGCACTATGCTTTATATAATAATACGCGATAATCATGACCTAAAGCGTTTTTAATCCACTTTTATCGTAAATATTCAATTAAAATATTTTTGAAATGTGCATTTTTTCTTTTTTTCCAATGTCATGTCATTTTACTAAAACAATTATTCACCTCAGGCTCGGTGAATATCGGTGAATATCGGTGAATAAAAACCTCGACTTCGTTTCTGTTTTTATTCACCGATATTCACCTCGCCTTCGGCAAATAAATGTTAATTATTGGATATTTGTGATATCCGGAATTATCAAGGTCAAGGTAAGTGTTATCAGGCGAAGCCGAAGGCTGAGACTCAATAATTGTTTTATTATACATTATTATACCGAATTCAATAATTGTTTTATTATACATTGCATTGTTATTAAACTCCTTCGCCGATAAACAACGATTTAAATTCTGTCGCACGTTGAAGTAAAAACCAAATATAAAATTAAAACAAGAACGACAAAATATTAGACACCTAATTTACTTACTATAATTCTGATAAAAAGTTTCAAAAGAGTGCAGTATTTTTTACGCAAAATTTTTCAAAAATACTTCAAAATTCTTGTTTTTATTCTTGTGTGTAAAAACTGCCGCTCGCTAAAAGTACGTATTGTAGGCTCAACCTACAGATAACTGAGTTATCTGCTAGCAGATAACTCAGTTATCTGGATTGCCATATTTAACTGTAAGCTATTAGCCAATCAGAAGACGCGTAGTGACTACAATATATAATAATGTTTATTATATACCTTGTAAAATTTTCTTTGTGACAAATAAATTGTATTGTATTGATACCCCAATACCCCATACCATACCAGTGTAGATAAGTATAAAGCCTAGAGTAAGCAGACTGGCGGCAAATTCCTATGAAAACAATATCCGTCAACTATCTAAACTGAATTAATCAACTTGGAGTGGTTGATATGTACCCATGGTTGACATGAGTCCATTTATATTTAGGAGATATAATACAAAACATACACCGAGTTAACAACAAGACGACCCAATATGCGGTAACGTTTCGATTTTATTTCAAAATCATCAAACCTATTTTAATTACAAAATGAGCTGGTATTTATATGGATGTCATCAAGATAGAGTATTAATAGCCGGAAAGAATGGCATAAGCACAATGTCAATGTGAGATGGTAGCTAAGTGTTATGGAAATAGAATGAGAGACAAGTGTTTAGCAAGGAATTTTTGAATTTGATGTATGAGGCCTCTACGACTATGAAAAGTTATGACAGTATTTGAAGAATAAAGAATCAGTGAAGTTTATAGAATTGATCTGAATCTTTAAATGCCGACGTGCCGACGAATCTTTCTCGTCAATCTCGTGCATGATCTTTACTACTTTTTTCCTTTGTTCCTTAATACGAGAATCTTGGGTAGTTCATCGGGTTAGGATAAAACGCGGATACGAACGGACGGACGGACAGATGGTTTATGTTGTCATGAAATGTTGTTTAAAAGTCGATATGGTTTAAAAACGCTTTTCGTGCCTTTTAAAGTCATATCCGCGTTTTATCCAAAAATACGCTTTTCGTTGCCTTGCAAAGTCATGTCCGCGGTTAGCGGATACAGTTTAAAAAACGCTTTCATCCGCCCGCCATTCATCCGCCCGCCATCCATCCGCCCGCCATCCATCCGCCCGTCCGTATCCGCGTTTTCCCCGTGAGATGTAGTTCCATGTAGTTCATCTCACATTGTGCTCATGCCATTCTTTTTGGCCATTTAGATGTATGCCAACGCTTGAAATAATTGAAATTCTATTAATATTTCTCTTTGTTCCTGGATTATATCATCGTTCTTGGATCGCTTGTAAATATCAGCGATTTTGAAATAGAATCGACATATTACCGTATATCGTGTCTTCTTCTTGTTGTTTTTTGTTGTTTTTTTATTTATCGGTTTTTCGCCCATTAATATTTACAAAAGTAGTAATTTTCATGTGGGTATTACTTGAATAATCGGCGGAATGTTTTAGATTAAAAAGTCAGAATACGTGGATAGTATATTTATGGTGCACGTGAAATGAAGAATAATGATGATTGGAAAATGAATGAATATATAATCCAAAATATGATTTATACTTTGGAAATATTTAAAGTAAACAATGATTAATTCACAATAATACCGCTGCCATCCTCGATGAAATAACAGACGTGCACTATAACATACACCATACAAGGAATCGATAATCAGGAAGGGATATTTTGTCATACGCACGTACCAACAAAGAGTTCTTAAGGACGCTGAACCTCAACATCCGTGGGGGGTCCAGTATAGATCATAGGCGTAGAGTATGGGGGGGGAGGAGACTGAGGGGCTCGAGCCCGCCCGGAAATCTTACTGGGGGGGCTTAGCCCCTGTCGAAATTTTGCATAACTTAATTGTTGTAAATATACTAAGCATGTAACCCATGGATTATATAGGTCTGTTAGGTCACTCGTCTGGTCTCTGAGTAATATAAAAAGCATCCATGTACACACAAGACAACTGAGTATTCTGAGTAAACACATAAAACAACATGGAAAAGCAACAAAATTTGAAAATTATGATTTATCAGGGGATCGTCACTATTTGTAACTCGTAAGTATAGTAAGATATCATGTATCTGAAGTTTCAACCCCCCCAGACAAAAACAAAACTCAGTCTACACCTGTGGCATAGGTAGTATTCTACAATTGTGTCTTGAAAAGATTAAAGACAAGGTCATTCACTCGAAACGTCAAGTGTTCGCGTAATAATTTCAAGTAGTTTATGTACAAACCACGGCAGCTTATAAACCCTAACATGCATGCATGCTTATATATTAAAGCCAAGGGCAAGGCAAAATATAATTATGTTCTATATCAACCTAAAAATTCAGGAAACTACGTTAACTTAGCCTTTTTAGGCACACTTGCACATAGACATAGTCTAAAGAGTAAATTGAACATGAGTAAACCGGACAACTAGATTTCAACCTACTTGGTCACTCGTAATATCTTTCACGGAAACGTACAATCTAAGTCGAAGTCCAAAAGAAGAATACCTCGAACAAGAAGAAATTTATACGGACTAGGTGTAGTTAGCCTGTATTGAGTCTGATTGGAACAATGTACGTACTGTTTTGAATATTTACTTAATGCTTATGACATTGCACGATAAGATTAAACGATAAAACACTAACTCTTCTTACCTTTTAATTGGAGTTTTCAAACGTCAGCAATCCCTTCAAAGTCACCCATAATGTATCTTGCACATGTTTGTGTATACATATGAAGTGGTGTGTCAAGAGATTCACTGTACTAAAATTATATTCAAATATTGTCGGTATGTTTTTAATTGTAGTACTTACTGCACCTTGGTTACCAAAAGCATCAAAGCATGTTTTGTTGATTGAAAGTTAATTAAAGAACGATTATTCTTGATTTCCCTTTCTAAATTTTACAAAGTGTCTGATTCTTGCTGGTAAACGGGAATGAAAGATAAACTAGTATACTAGCCGTATCAATTATACATATACCAACATCGCTGATATATTAACAATCTCCGAGTGAAAGGTGTATCACTCCAAAAAATCTTGTTTGAAAACTAAAACAGTAAGAGTCTCCAAAAAATCCCTTAAATCTTTAATTTCCTAAAAAACTCTTCAAATGTCCAAATCATAAGAAATTTTGGAAATCTTTACTACTCCGTGGAATATTTAAAGAACTGAAATCCCAAGATTTCGTATTTTTTGGAGTGGAAAACCTTCATCTCCAAGGACATTTGATTATTTGTTTATGCTTATTTGTCTAAGCATCAAATATTGGCAATGTCTTGCGTAATGTAACTGGCCAATTTGTATCGTAACAGAACCACATTCATTGGCCGATAGTGTTAGTAAAACATTTTGTTCCAAAATTGCTGTTTCAGTCCATATTACGGACAATTGACCATTGTCGGCAGTCAGTTAACCCCATTCAGGCCCTCGATTTCAATTGCAGCAGAACTGATAAAATACGGCACTCTTATCACAAATAAGAGTGCCGGCAATCACGAATACAGTCTTACAAAGCTCTTAATTTCCTACAATTAACTGTGACCTATACGTGTACTGTGTCTGTATATGTAACCATCATTTACTGTATACACAGTCAGACTGGCTAGAATCATGGACGACGGAGCTGGAAGAGCAAGAGAGGTGACTCTTGACATTGGTCAATATGGGCGAGGGAGACAGAGTTAAAGGAATAGTTGTTTCTTGTTAGGAGCTAGGGTGGGGGTGTATTCGGGGGTTGCTTATATTGGGAGGTTTTCGGCATTTTGAGTCCCATTCGTGACTTTTTTAACTGATAAAGAGTAAAATTGTCTTTCATAAATTGTTGTGGGACATGATTTCAGGATAGTGTGCGTTTGTAGGCAATGTGAGGGACAATCCTCCGTTGACACATATGGTATATACCGGTGAAAGAATATCCTGGACACAACTAGTAAATACCTAGCGGTAAATTACAACCAAAATGATATCGTCTGATAATATCTCGGGTAAAGTAAATAACTTTTGCGTAATGCAGACAGGTATAGATTTATACTTAGGTTGACAAAGTATGATGCAAATAGTTTATATGAGGACTGAGTCTGATGTCACGCACGGTGGCAAAGATATGGATTTTGTAAATAATTTTAGCAGCACAATTACAAAGTCAATTAAGGCTTTGTCACACATTTTTCAGATGATATAATTATAGGAAGACCTGCGAGAGATACAATAAATTGTCGCAAGTAACAGACATTAAAACACTTCTGATATTATGCTGAGTTGGAGACACTGATCTATGTATAGATCAGTGGTTAGTTAGTGGTTGGAGAGCATTTCTATAACGCATCTTCGACTTCGAGTTTCTAGACCGCTTGGCCATCGCGCTGTCGAGCCAACAAAAACTGTTAACGAGTGTTATCCAGCTTATTGTTTCTTTCTTAATTCTTATCTCAGGTGATTAGCATTATAAAATAAAAGTCAAAGAGAGATTAGCTTATATGAGTTATGAACATAATGAAACGCGGGTCCTGGAAATGGAAGGAAGCCAGGGTTCAATCGCATTTCCCAGCCAAAATTTTGTCTGGATTCAAGTCAGACTCACTGATTTGCCAAACCCATTCGCAGCAGCAAAACTATGTAAGTCTTATATCTCCAGTGGTCCAAATCCCATTTTCCCAGTGAAAAAATAGGAAAATTCTAGTTCCCATTTTACTCTTCAGGACCCTCTAAAATGTTTTAAGGTAGGGCTTAGTACTCTACCATAACGTCACTCACAATATAGAAATAATCAATCAAGTCATATTAGCTGAAAACCGACAATTAAGATTTAAGTAGGTCGAATACTACTATATATAAACTCCAATAGTTTGCTATGGTAACGATATGGCATACGTCGGCTTGAGTCGTTGAGATTCAAATTATTTTTTCAATTTGTCATTGGTTACAATATCCGAAGCCATGCAAGAAAAAGTCGTAGGAGTATACACAGGACAATATGTCCATATTAGGCAAGGAGTATACACAGGACAATAGTCAATATGTCCGTATTAACGATGGCCTATATTTGGGCATATATATTATATTACCCGACGTTGAGCAGACTGCAAATATTTTATTTACGGCTTTGGCAAGGCACACGTTGTAAAAATGATATTGCGCAAGAGCCAAGAAAGTCAGAAAATTAATAATTTAATGTGGCATCATACTTTCGAAAATTAGAAACGAGAACATTAAAATGTGAACAGAAATGTTAGTGAAATTTCAAAAATATAACGTTTGAATCCCAGCCTCTTATCTCAACGAGGGGGTGTATTAAAGAACCCGATTTTTGGAATCAGAATTATATAACCGCGCTTCCTTTCAACACTCGATTACCATGGTAACAATGTTGTTTTAAATCAATATGGCAGAGAAGTTCATAAAATCGGAATTAATGTGAAAACGACAAACTTAGATCTTCCTAATTCTTGATTAAATTCTTACAAAACCTTTTTAAGGTTTTTTCAACAGAAAATCACCTAAACTTTTCAACAAAAAATTGGACAAAAGTTTTGCAAACATGAAAAGCTTTGGTAGTCATGCATATTGAAATGTTCCTGTTTCCATAAATCATAATGTCCAAGGATGCCATAATGACCATAATAAGCATTTTTTACAGCAAAGGTTTTATATCGGTTGAACTGTTTAACGGTAACGTGAACTTTGTAGAAACAAAACACTTTGTAATATAATTTGACTAATGAAAAGCTGCTTGTTATTAGTTGAACCGCTATAATAGGCCTACATCGCATGAATTATTAGCAAACTCATGTCATTATCCTTTCAAATTCTTTTGTTACTTTTTGTTGCTTGCAGTTGCATGTATTTCTTGAAATCATGTATTTCTTGCTGAGTAAAACCAATATTAGCGTAAATAAAATGCTAAATATTGTTCAAACTAATAGTATAATAATGATATAAAAAGACTTTTTAGATTTATATACCAAGCTTTAATGAATAACACAAGTTTCTAATACATATAGTATGTTACTGTTAGAGTATACTGTTACATGTTAATCACACGTTAAAATGTTACATGTTAATCACAGTTACATGTTAATCACACGTTAAAATTTCATTTTTCCTTTAGCAATGCAATATATAGGTAATACCATGCATGGTTTCGAGAGCACTTTGGAAAAGAATGCGCGAGTGAGTTCTTCAAAGCCTTTCAAAATTGCACGAATTCGAAGGACGAGTGCAATTTGAGGTCACGCTACTTCTTAACAATATATAATACTATGTATTAGAAAACTAAGCAAGATTATAAGAAGAATATAAACATTTCATCAAAATGTTTTACATAACATCACTAAAAATTTAACAAGAAATCCGGTTTCTTCCACTCCAAGGATTTTTTCAGAAATGAAAAAAATATCAGGTTTAGAATTACCCTTTTGACACCGTATTTATACAATGAATTGCACTGCCCTCAGCCAATCAGAATTTAGACTTTTGTCATGCATATACTACATTAGACCAAAACATATTCTGTTTCTGGTCAGTGGGTTTGTGCAGAATTGATGCGGCGACGCGGCTTTTTTTTTCTTGAGAGTTAATAAGGAGGCCGCGGTTTTTTTGGAGAAATGGGTGAGTATTTTCAGTTTCTATTTTTTATAAAGTGTCTAAATTTTTAATACTAAACTGTTTTTATACTAAACTGTCACGCAGTTTAATAGAGTTTAAGAGTACTTCATTTTGCAAGGATATTGATGGACCGCGTATTTGCAAAAACAAACGTTGACCTTAATCAAGTAACAAGTAATCAGTGATGATATTCAGGGCCGCCCAGAGGGGAGGTAAAGGGGGAAATTTTCCCCGGGCCCCCAATTTAAGGGTGCCCCCAAATAGAAAATTGAAGTAAAATATGCATATATATTAATGCAGGAATTTGCCATTCCCGAGACACTAGATTTCAAAAATTTTCCAGGGGAGAATGCCCACGGATCCCCCTAAAGTATTTTAGTACTAAATGCAGATTGAGAATGTTATTTAAACCGTTAAAGACTACAGGACGTAATCCAGAAGTTCAAGGGCATAGATTATTTTCTAAACAAGCAACAAGCACATGACCACAAAGATCTGTGAGGATGGAAAATCTCTGTGCGGCCCTGATGATAGTGTCTTACTTTATACCCAATGTTCAAAAGAAATTGCAACTAATATTCTATTAACTAATAGATTATAGATTATAGTACTAACTAAACAATTTTAAGCTATATGTGCGATTAAATTACCTCAAGGAATTAAAAGTGTTTATATATTTCGTCTTATCTTGTTAATTATAAGTTCAAGTATAGAAAGTAAGTACGTTGGTGTGATTACCACGAATCAACAAGATAGGAGGCAAATCTTTAGTCATCATCTCTAACCAACTCATGTACATCGTGGGTTCAACTGCTTCACTGGGCACAGGTAATGTCATCACAATTAAACTTGCATCTTTGCTGTGTTCTTTTAGTAATTCACCTAACCGGATATGACGTAAGCTTCTCTTCTTTTGCTCCCCCTCCACAGAATGCCCGGCGAGATTTCTGAATTCTTGAATGTTCTCAAGACTTGGTCTTTCGTATATTCCATGAAACTCTTCTACACATGAAACATCGATACGGAACATTTTGAGTAGATTGACCATACGAATCTTACTGGAACTGATAGAACTCTCTTTCGTTGTTGCTTGCGGAGTAAACACACGCAATTTACATTGCTTCCAAAAACGAGATAGACTTAATAAATATGGAATAAGCAAAGTTAGACCACCGTCATCAAACAACCACCAGACATCAATGGTTCCCTCGCGTTTCTCGTTTACAATACGTAAAGCTTTCATTTGTTTATCAAAATTGCATCTTAAAATAACCACACCAAATTGATGGTCAAATGCATCTTGAATAATATTCACATAGTTTTTTGTTGTTTTTGTTTCCTCCAAAGATTTATTTCCATCATCTGGCTGTTCTTTTAGAATTGATTCTCGCCAGTTTGTTTTGAAACCAAGGAAAACTGTGTTGGGTTTTATCTTACCAAGACCTGTACATTCAAGTAGGCATTTCACCCCGGAGCGAAGATCACGAGCTGAACAAAAAAGAAAAAAAGCACAATAAAATAATTTTAGTACCAATAAAGATGTACAAGTAACTATAACATAACCGTTACTATAAGACAATAAAGGTTACTGTTAAAACACTGTACAAAGCCTGTCACGTTATTATTTCGAATTCGTCATTTAGGAATTGAATAAAAACTAAGGTGATTTCAATTCAAGAAAACAAAACGACGGCGACGAAAAATAGAATGTGAAAATGAAATGTCTGGTGAACTTTTGTACACCAAAGTGCGACTATTCTTTTCCTGTTTGTCTGCTCCACACACTTGTCTGTTTAACGCCAGACAATTTTACTCGTTAATAGACCCATTGCACTGACGTCACAAATCCTCAAAGTGTCCTCCAGATGCCCCATAAATAAAAAAATAATAATACTAAAAAGTATACGTCACTGGCGATGTGACGTCATGTGCAATGGGTCTATAGGGTCCCAGGATAGGAATGAAAAAAATCCGTCGATGTAACAACTGGTTTCCACCTAACTTTACCTGTAGAAATAGTATGAAATGCTTTGATCTTATTTTGAAGAAGCCAAGCATTTGCCTTCTCATAATCAGCTTGTTGATTACTTATGGAGCTTTCATCCTTCACCTGACCACACATCATAAGACCGTTGTTCTTTGTAACATGTGACACCAAATATAGCAGATCACTTTGATCGTGTGGTGAATCACATAGGACAAGGCATTGAGGACGAAAATTCTTCACGTGATCAGCTATAGCATTGTATTGGTAACTCATAGTCAGGATGGTACGGTAAGTGACAGCTTGTGTTGAGGAACCCCAGTTAACCTGAAACATATTGGAACAGCAAATTTTTATTTCGACATCTGAAAAACTATAATCGTTTGCATCAAAGGATGAACAATCGAAGATGAAAACATTAACTATGCTCACGTAGAACTTTAATGTTTGTCAAGGGTATTGGTTAGGTTTAAGTATGATCAGCCAATCCAGTTTAAATAGCCCCATGGTGATTGGCTAAGCTGACTGAAACATGCAAATGCTGATTACAAAGATTGAAGTTTCACGTGAGGAAAGACCTCTTTCCTTCGCAGAGGTTTCCTGTGCTCTGCGGAGGAGAGAGAGAATAGACAATGTTTCGCGATATCTCTATTTCATTCATTTGACGTTAGTTATATTAGAAAAGAATATGCAGTCAAAGTATTATATTTAGTTTGGTAATTACTACTATTCCAACAAATCTATGTACTATTCCAACAAATCTATGTGCTAACGGTTACTCTGAACCCTCACCTGTGGCTTTGTATACGAAACATATTTATAGAGAGCTCCAATGCTGACAATTGTAACCAGAGCTGCCCACCATTCAATAAGAAACATAATACCAATACATAATAACGCTCCAAATAAGGAAACCCATTTATTGTAGTATTTAAAAGATGGTCTCCAACCTGGTGAGCGACCCAAAGATGCTGCAAACACAGCATAATTGATTAGAGCATACGACATTAGGAAAAAGGTGGAAATGATTGGAGCAATCACATTAAGTTCAGCAATTGCAATAAATCCAGCAGCTATAAAGAAGACAAGAATGTAGGCCCTTCGTGGTTCGTCATTAGGTCCAGTTCCTTTGGCAAAATATGTTATATATGGAAATATTTCATCTCGACAAACAGCTTGGAAAACTTTAGGTGCTCCGACTAAACTGGCAAGTGCAGACGATAATGTTGCAGCAAAAATACCAATGATGACCAATGGAGTCCAGACCGAAATCTTTTGCATTACCTTTGAAAATGAAAATGAAAATGAAAAAGAAATCATAACATTGGAATTGTTACAGTTAAGTTTAGGATGTTATGCTATAAACTAAACTAAATATATTTTATTCAGACTGGATAAATCTGCATGTAAAGAGTTTTCCACAGAGGTCCAGTAAGAGGAAAGCGGTTTACCCGGAGGAAACCCACGGCGTTTGGATAAAGTCTGAACCACTGAGTCTAACTGAAATTTTATATGGATATTAAAACCTTACCTGGTAATCATTATTCAATCCATACTTGCACTCCATCATAGCACACGTGATCGTCTCATTAACAATTCCTGTAGCATCTCGCACCGCACAAGATCCAGCCATTATACCCAGAAGTACATAAACCACACCAGTTATCCCAATTGCAAGGAATGTTCCTTTTGGGATTGCCTTTTGAGCATCTCTTAAATCCCCTGAAATATTTACTCCTGCAAGAATGCCGGTGGCTGCAGGGAAGAAAACAGAAAACACAGAGAAGAAATTCTCTTTTCCAGTATAACTGGGGAAAACGTTTTCACTAAACGCTGATGAGCTGGCACCAATAAAACCCTTTGACTCAACATCGGATGAGAGAGGACCTACGAAGAATCCTATAACAACGCTTACCATTGCAGCTAAAAGAAGAAACAGCAGGGCTAACTGAGCCTTTAAAACCCATTCCAAACCAACGAGTGTAAGACCTAGCAATATTACAACTGTGCCTAGACCTACTATACGAGTATCATTGATGTAATCTATCAACACAGAACCATTTTCAACCAGCAAGTATGCAACAGTTTCAGCAAAACCAACAACATACATTGCCACAGCAACTGCATTTGCCAATGAAAAGATCAGACCAATAGAGCCACCAAATTCGGGACCCAAACTACGCGAGATGAGATAATAGGCTCCACCTGGATCAAACGTAAAAGAAAAATATTTCAAAACTTATTTTAGTTTTGAAAATTTCAATTGAAACATTTGAAAATTTCAATGAGATGTTTCCTTGAATTAATGTTTCCCCGTTGCTCACCTTTGAAAACATTATTGCGGAAGCAAATTTTCAGTTCCCAGAAAACAAAAATTCGGAATATATTTTGTTTCTCAAGTGTAATTTTGGGTGCTCAAATAATGTTTTCTGGTTCGCACTTTCGGAAAGTGGTTAGTGCGTGAGTAGTCACTTCCTGCAGTATTCAGTTGTCTGATTATGATTTAGCCTCAGTCTCATGTGAGAAGAGTATTTCCAGTTTCGCTATACTAAACACCACCAGTTTTCTTCGAGCACTCTAGCTTCCTGCTGCAGAAACACTGGATCTTAAAGGAATGTTCCTTCGAAAGGAATGTTCCTAGGGAAAACAGTTTATAACTGATCCATTATATAAACAAAGGTAGTTTTTTGTCTGAATTATCATACCTCCTTTAATTTGTCCATTGGTACATATAGCTGACATTGATATGGATGTCAAGGTTGTCACAAAAGCAGACAGCAAAATAATAACCGTCGAGAATGCAATTCCAGCCTGACCAACCACCCAGGTCAAGCGAAGAAACAACATTACGCCCCAGATATTTAATAAACATGGCACGAAAACACCTTTTATCCAGCCAAATTTCGTTGGAGCTTTCAATGGTTTGGTTCTCGGTGCAGCTTCAACATCTTTTTCTCCTGCGATTTGAGTCTGAAATTGAATCAAATCCAACTATGCTTGATTATATTTTTATTCATTTTTATCCGCCATTGTTCCAGTATATCGTCATAGTAAGTAAGTAAGTAAGTAAGTAAGTAAGTAAGTAAGTAAGTAAGTAAGTAAGTAAGTAAGTAAGTAAGTAAGTAAGTAAGTAAGTAAGTAAGGAAGGAAGGAAGGAAGGAAGGAAGGAAGGGAGGGAGGGAGGGAGGGAGGGAGGAGGGAGGGAGGGAGGGAGGAAGGAAGGAAGGAAGGAAGGAAGCAAGCAAGCAAGCAAGCAAGTAAGTAAGTAAGTAAGTGAGGTGGGGGTGTGCTAATCATCATTACTTGCAGCTGAGACTAGCTGAGCTGAATTACGAAGGACGCAGCTCGACTTGATCGAATCGAAGGCTTATTAAAGGCGCCTCTGGCTACTACCGTATGACTCATGACTGATCACGTAGCACAACTACGATGGAAGGGTTAGTTTGGGGCTTATCCTAACCCACCCTGTCAACATTCCCTGTGGGAGGAAACCGGGATACACGGAGAAAACCCACGACTTTCGGCAGAGCGTTGACTGACTCTTTTCACATAAGTGTCATGAGTCCCCAGCGAGAATCGATCTCAGTGGTGAAAGGTGCTTGCTCTGACGACTGCGCCACCGAAGCCCCAACAATAAACCCATAGAAAAGGGTTCCTGGATTTTATACAATGTCTCATTCCACATTTTAGAGGATGGCTACATGGAGAGCATGAGCCAGTCGCGCTGAATTTCAGCCTTATGCCAGGCCAGAAATTTCAGCACGGGTAGCTAAACCGGACTGAAATCTCAGTCATGGCTAAAATGATAAAGGAT
The DNA here is from genome assembly GCA_016169945.1 of Trachythela sp. YZ-2020. Taxonomy (NCBI): domain Eukaryota; kingdom Metazoa; phylum Cnidaria; class Anthozoa; order Malacalcyonacea; family Clavulariidae; genus Trachythela; species Trachythela sp. YZ-2020. The sequence goes on along the minus strand of JADLSH010000371.1, from coordinate 3,643,063 downwards.
CGTAATAAAGCTGGGGAGAACGAATGCAAAAGCATTTTAAGACTATTTTTTCCAGCCTGGGCTGAGAGTTCTTTACGATTACATCAATCTGAATTTCTTGCCATAATGGCATAGTGTATTCTTATAGCATTTTATAGACTGACTGACTGACTGACTGATCTATTCTCCTAAGTTACCCATGGCGACCGTGGTGCGCCGTGGGAAAACACTGCAGATGAGTGCAGCTCGTTATTTAAACGCGACTTAAAAGCCATAATATGTGAACTTAAAATATTATCAAACCTGAGCCTGCGTTTCAGTGTCACTGTTAATATTTCCATCTTTTTCAAAATTTTTCCTCAGTTGATGTAATGTTGGCCGAGATTTGATGGAATTTTTACCTCCAGGTAAATGTCGCTTTGACGAATCATTTCGATAAAATACTGTCATGGGGACAGCTTCGTTGGTGCTTGTATAACCAATGGTGTTTTCTGCTGTACTGGGGGTCTCATTTCCTAGACCTTCTGCATCTGTTGTATATTTTCTTGCTTCTCTTTTCACTGCAACCTAAAGGGTAATTACAATATTAACAAACACAATTTAAACTAGAGGGCAGAGACTTCCGTTGGCAAAAGTCAAGTATTCGTACATAAATCATACATGCGTGTATTACTTATTCAGTTCTTCTCAGCCCGGAAAGGAGGACAAACGTTTGTTAATCTTTCATTCAAATTTCATACCATAATCCTAACCCTAATCCTAACCTAATCCTAAAATCTTAAGCCTATTTCTTACCCTAACCCCAACATTAATCATAACCGTTATCACAACACATATTCTAACAATAATTTTGGCCTTATCTTACCCCTCATACTAATCCTAACCCTGATCCCAACGCATATCTTAATCATAATTTTACCCTTATCAGTACCTCTCATACTTATCCCAACCCTGATCCTAAGCTAGCCTAATCCTAACCCCAAACCTAACCCTAACCTAATGATCTGAACGTAAAACTGTGCATCAAAGTGATTGTGACGTCATTTCGGATCATGTATACTAAATGTCTACCTGAGTAACATCAAATCTTTGGCTCGTTATATCTTCGTCATCGAGGTCTACTTCTGGGTTATCCATTTTAAACACTGCTCAGAATGTGGTAATACGTTGTAGTTACTAATTAGCTGAAATAGAAAATACGGAATCATGTGTAGCGTGACAATTTGAAATGTTGTCTTTTTTGCATATTTCCACAAGGCAATGAAGGCACTAAAATAAAACGTTGTTGTAGCTCTTTGTCTATTAATCAAATGAAAAATGGCGCGCATGTAATATTCACCATAGTCACAGCAAAAAAGTAAATCAAAGTGATCAAAAGTAAATGAACTGTCTCACAGCAATATACTATCAAACAAACATACTAAATGACAAATGTTCAGCGAAACATTCTGTGATCTGCGTAGGCGATCATAAATTAGTTTTTCTCACACGCTTGTATATTCCGCACCCATATGATGAGACGAAAGGACTGGAAAATTTCCCATATTCGTAATTACTGAACCAACAGCAATCAAAGAAATCCAAACTTACCTTCTATATGATCAAGTTCGTGGTGACCAATAATTATAAATAATTGCAACAAGCCAATTTATCGTTGCACACAAATTTTTAAGAATTCCCGACAGTACATAGACTTACTGCATGGTCTGAGTCTGTAACTCAGAGAGAAAGAATTAAGTCTAATATCTCTTGCTCAGAAGAGCATTTTACCAAACAAGGGGAGCAAAAATGTTGTGCAATATGTGTATTCTTTATACACGCAAGAATCCATATCGTTATACTTGTGGCTTTGTAAATAATTAAACAATATTATGATAAGGTATTGATCTGGTATTTGATCATATCTTTTTATCAGGTACGTGCATGTAGTTGCAACCGAAAATGCATGGACATGATGTTTTAGTGTGTTTTATATACAGATACACAGGGTGCCCAACTTCAAATGTATTGACATTTATGGGAGCAAGTAAATGATGCTTGATCTTTCCATTGCATATATTTGCCACCAAATACATGAGATCAATACATATAGTGGCCAATTTAGTCACTCTTGTTACTTACACAATCCACAGAGGATGGGGAATGACATAAGATAGGGTTAAGTGAAAAGTTACGGTGATGCAGTGGGGTGATCTGAATTCTGCTAACATCTGAATTATGAAGTATGCAGCTCAAACGTGACCGAGTCGAAAGCTTGCTAAGGCACCGCTGACATAGGACCCATGCCTGAGCATGGAGCACAGCTAAAGTGTAGGGTTAGTGAAGGAGGAAAACCTAAGTGCCCGGAGCACATATATGAGAGAACCAACCACAATTCTTCTTACACCAATTTGTAAGCGCATCAAATAAGAGCAGGGTTATAATTAATACAAGTAACAATACCCTAACCTCAACCTTCAATTGCAGGTTTATGTTTACTCAGTGGTATAAGAGGCAGCGCGCTAACCATGCATATTTGCCACCCAACCTACGCCGTAGAAGTGAGGGTATGAACCATAGGCTACTGCCACCCGTGCTCCCACGGTATACTGATCTTTACATAAATGACTTCATTAGGCGCGCACAGATCCAAATTACCACATAATTTGACAGATACAAACCACCGAGCATTAAACTGGCAGACAATAACAGGGCTTCTGCTGGAAACGTCCAGCCAGAAAGTGCGAACTTACTAGACTTATTATGGCAAAAGTAACTCGTCAAAACAAACTGAAGATTCATGCTGTGCTTTCCAGCTCATGAAGTTGAACTTAAATTTTACGGGCATACTCTATGAGATTGAAATTTCTCATGCACCTCTTGAAAGAAAACCAAAGTCATAGCAACAGCAGTGCACTCGCGGAATACTGACATCCACAAGAATCGTCCCAATATTTCATTGCATCATGCATAAATTAGGCTAATTAGCCCAATGTAGTGCCTTGATTTGGTTCTCACGTTTGGGATTTTCTAGCTGTATATTTCACATTATTCATGTTCAACAATATTCAGGTGAAATTCTGAGGGAAAATTTCGTGACGGCCATGGCCAAAAGCTAATCAGCCTTTTATAATATAAACATTGAGAATTTTATGAAGTATTTGATTAAAGTAATATGTATATATTATCCATCTACTAACAACTTCTACTATTAATCTTATCGAACGAGATGCCGAGAAAAATCTTGACATTTACCCGTACACCATATACTGGCATCACTCCAATCTTATATACCGAACTTGCGGTTAATGCTCAGCAACTGGACTCTGTAGGTTAGAGCGCTGCACCGGAATCGCAGTGCCGCAGATTCAATTCCTGCCAATAGTAGTAGTAGTAGTAAAACTTTATTTAAAAATCACACGTTAGCCTCGTCAACTTTAAAGCTGGTTTCCACGAGGGGCGTGTGAATAACATATTTAAGAACGTATATACAATTATATACATTACATAAAATTACATACACACCATGCAGGATAATGTAACCACATCTACGATACGCGGCTACGCAAAACACAAATATGTCTATAAGGCCTGCAAATTTATAAAATTAAATTACAAGACAGTTTAAAAAGTGCTACACAAAATTTAACTCCTGACAGAATTTAGGAGGTATGAGCACGAATTCTATTTTTGAAAATTGTTAATGTATCCGAATTACGCACATCTGCAGGTAGAGAATTCCAAACTTTAACTCCATCGTAAGAAAAAAGTTTCTTTAACTTTTCAGTTTTTGGTTGAGGCAACTGCAGCGAGGTAGAAGAGCCCCTGAAGTCGTGTTGGGTAATATTTATCTTGTGTCAGTCAAACAGTTCCGCAAGCGAGCTCGGAGCCAAGCCATTTAAAACCTTGTACATTGATTTTGCTTTTGACTTGGCTCGCCGAGTCTCAAGAGTTTCCCATCCTAACGCTTTTATTGCCCCTGGTCCAGAAATATAATTTCTAAAGTTCATTATTACCCTTGCAGCTCTATTTTGAAGTTTTTGAAGTCTTAGTGTTTGAAAGTCCGACACCCATGGTATCCCATACACTGCAATAGTCAAAATGAGGATTAATTAAGGCATTGTAAATAGAAATCAAAGTGTCCCGATCAACGAAATCACGAATTTTCCTAATAGCTCCTATTCCTGAGGTAATCTTTTTAGCGACTTTATCAATGTGTCTATTCCAAGATAATTTATCATCAATTTCTACTCCAAGTACGGTAGCGTTATTACATGATTAATTTTGAGATCTGGCTGTGTAACAAGGTTGTTTAATTTATGAGCTGAACCAATAAGTATAAATTCTGTTTTTGCAACATCATGGATTATTAAAACACGTGTTTTAATAACGAGATCACTATTATTAGATCACTACAATTCACGCATATGAGATCACTATTCATGTTCAACTCAATTTCCTGAATACTTTCACCAGCTACTGTAAGATTAGTATCGTCGGCAAAGAGCCGAGGAGTAGCCTGATTTAAACATTCTGGAAGGTCATTTATGTATACAAGGAAAAGGAGAAGGCCAAGAAATAGACCCTTGAGGAATACCACATGTAACACGCCTTTCAGTTGACATCAGGTTACCCAACTGACATTTTTGATTACGATCAGATAAGTATGAACGTATCATGGACAAGGCACTTCCCGTTATGCCATAAAGTTCTAATTTGCTCAATAGAATACCATGGTCAATTGTATCAAATGCCTTCTTAAGATCTAACAAAACAACCAAATTAAACTTCTTACGGTCCATACTAACATACCAGCTGTTCGTACTATCTAGTAGTGCCGAACCAGCGGAGTGAAATTTGCGAAAGCCCGAATTGGTGTTCAGAAAGCAAAGAGTTATCACTGAGATATTGGTATATCTGGTCATACATTATTCTTTCCATTATACTAATTGCCGGCAAGATTGAGATTGGCCTATCATTTTCTGTTAAATTCCGCAAGCCAGAGGGCCAAAGTTGCATTTTTCGTAACTGCTCCTGGCTAGGTTTAAAAAATGTATATAAATTTCCATTCGAGTATTCCATCTACTAACATCATCTTCTACGCCGAGAAAAATCTTGACATTTACCCATACTAATATGTATATACCCGATCCTATCCTCTTATACTACCCTGCAAGCCCAGATCTTTAGTCTTTACTTCTGCTACCACTTGAGTAGCCTGCGTGACAGGCGTTCTATTGTGGGGGAGGGAGTTTTGTTTAGAGCGCGCTCTATTTTTTTGAGAGCGTGAGCTTGGTGAGAAGCAGGGCGCTTATATAGAGCTCTAAATAGAGCGCGCTCTGAACAAAACTCCCTCCCCCACAATAGAACGCCTGCCACGCAGGTTACCACTTGAGGCACTAATGTTGAGTAGGTGCAAATTATTTTTGTACTCAATTACTCTCTTGAGGTCCACTAAGGATAATCTCTTTTCGGTCCAGTGTTAAGTTCTGCCCAGGGCTACCCCATAAAAGCCTACCAAGTCTTGGTAGGACGCATACAGGAAATCTTCCTGTTTGCAACAATGGTAAACCACTCTGCAACAAACACCATGGATGGATAATAACATGGAAGGATAATAACATGGCCGGCAAACTTGCAAGATTTAATATCAACAAGACAACATTACAACCCATCTTCACAACTGTTTAAGTTGTGAAAACCCTGCGGGAGCAATAACTCAATTTTCTTGCCCGAGATGCGTTGTCGGAAGTGCGTCACACGCGTTCAATATGTCATATCCGGTGCTCTGTTCGCACATGAAGTCATGAACTGGAGCATGGAACTGGAGCTGTTCTGAAAGTGAAAAGACTGAAATACATTGCATCCAGTGATTGCATCTCTAGGATAGCCCAGGGGCGGATCCAGGAATTATCGTACGTTAGTCAAAGATATCGGATATACTATCGTGCGAGCGCCGACACCTAGGGTCTGGGGCATGCTCCCGATTTTGAACCTCAGAAACGCCATTTGCAGCACTCTGAGAGCAGCTTCAACAAAAAATTAAGCTAGACTAGTAATCACTACAGTGTCATATTACTCAAATAGACATATACAAAAATTAAAAATATTGTAAATCTATATCAATATTAAAGCCTTTATCATTCATTGATAAAACCTGACCTTTATATCTTATGTATACAGTATACTGCATTTATATCGGTTATCCTCGATATTAATAGCCTTCTGAGTTCTGACGCTCCTTCAACCGCAAAAATATGCAAATTTGTTGTGTAAATCAAAATTCATAGCTAAATCTCAATCGAGAATAGATACGTGTATTTACATTGGCGCGCATCTTGTTCGCTTATAAATATTGTTATACTGCCTAAAACGAAATAAAATCGACATATCACATTAAATTTACCTTATTGCAGTACATGACTTGTCCTTTTGATCTCGCACACTCTTCGGAATAAAGATCTCGGCGCCAATACTTAGCTTCTACTAAAACTGTAGTTCGCGCGACTCATGGCGCCTAGCAACTGCTCAACCAAACTCTCCGATATAGCGTCGATTTTCCTCCCAAGATCAGCCCAACAGTCTTGTAAGACAGCTAAATCATTCACCGCAAATGCGGATTGAACCGTTTCGTAAATACTACAAGAAGTAGCAGACATTTCCGAATTTTCCGTAGAAGTCTTTGAATTGAAATCTTTCGACAAAGCTCCAACGTGACACTTCGAATGAGCGAGCGCTCAGAAAGACTTTAGCGCGCGTCAAATATTTGGAATATTAGTATCATTAAAATGATATTCCGACTAATGGAGCGCCCCTGACTTTTGTAAATCAGTCAGAACTCCCCACAGATCAGTCAAAATCGCAAAAAATCGCTTGTTTCCATGGAAATAAGCGTCTAGACCAATCAGAACACTGGATTTTGACTTTTTGACTGACCGACTTTGCGTATGTCAGCTGCTCATTGATTTGACTAAGCTCGTCGGCTCAGCCACTGTATGAAATTTGATCACTGGACTACACTTCGTTTGGAATATTAATTACTAGCGCTGCATGATAATAGATACTGGACTGTTATAAGGTGCAGCTGCCTGATAAAAGATAACTGGACTAAGTTTGTAATTTTACGTTGCATCCAGTGAAGGCAGTGATTGCATCTCTAGGATAGCCCCCTGTGGAAAGTGTTTTGTGGTTGTTGGAATTCTTTCCCCATCGCTTTTCGGTTTTTGCTGACATCAGTGTTTGTCAGATTTGCCAATCTACGTTGTAATGTTCCAGAAGCTTGTCAAGGTTCTTGGCAAGACAGCAAACGAGGCTGTTCTAAACGACAACGATTATTTTGAAGAGAACGAAGGCGAGACAACAAGTGAAGACGAACGATGACGAGCAATGCGATGATCAACCACAAGACGAAAACGAAAGAGCAACATTTGACATTGAACACTTTGCTGGAAGGAATTCGACTTTGGAAACGAGTTGACAACCCAACAACCATGCTGAATGCAATCACGGTTAATAGAACTAACTATAAATCGCATTTTCTATGGTGGAAAGACTTTAATAAAGTATCGAATTTCCTAATTTTGCTACAACTACTCTACAAAAATAGTCAATATTTCTACACTGACTACATTGTTTACCTGTTTTAACCTTAGGGGCCTGTTTATATGATCCCGGCTAGGCGGGACGGGACAGTTGCAGAGATCCTGCTTGTAAATTTAACTCTAATGAGTGTTTATATGATCCCACTTTTGTCCCACCCACTGGCCCCACTGGTCCCGCCTAGATGGGATGGATTTTTTGTTCTTGATAATTTTAACTTTCTAAGACTGGTTAGGGTTAGGAAAGGGGTTAGGATTGGGTTTGGGGTTTGTTTATTTTTATAAAAACTTAAAAGTTGTAGTACAAATCATGCCGGATTGAAAGCCTGTTCGCAGGCTAGCCCGGACTAGATTCCTGTCTTTAGCCGCAAGTGTTTCCAGAGGAGTTCCTTGTGTTTCCTAATGTTTCCTTCTGGGTTAGGGTTAGGCAATGCGGTAGGAGTAAGGATCAGAAGGAAACACAAGGAAACACTCCCCTGGAAACACTCAATGTTATCATCATATACCGCTGATAATCCTAATTGTGATTGGGGGCACTGACAAAGAACGCCCGGGATGTAGTAAAATCCAGACGGGACCCGGCGTCTGTTGCCGGGATCTCGCCTAGCAGGGACAAAAAATCCCATATAAATCCCGGCCCGGCGGGATGGACTTTTCTTCTGAGCATGTGTAAATCCCTTTTCTGCAAGAAAATATGACGTCAAGCACTTGACTGACTTCATCCCGGAACGTATTTTGTCCATGTAAACATGCCATCCCACCTAGACGAGTTTCCCGCCTAAACTGGATGAAAACGTCCCATCTCCGCCTAGACTGGATCATATAAACAGGCCCTAAGTTTATATAATTGTAAAATGATGAATGGTTTATTAAGTTTCTTGATTCCCCCTCTATCTATTTCCCAGTGAAATATATATAACCATTTGTAATCCTAGAGTCTGAGTGATCCACAAAAGGGATAAAATATTTCATTCTCTATAGCCCTTGGGTATTTTTGTCAAATGCTTGAATCTATCAATCAAACATTCTCATATTTTGTAACAGGTACTATTTTCTGCTATTTCAGGTATGGTTTCCCCCAAAGAATGTGGTTATATGGGCACATGCCCAGAGCCGAAACATAAATACAAGATATATAAATTTTGCCCACATTACAAGACAGGATCCCCTTTCTTGAAAATGTATATACTAGATGTTTCTAATTGATGATCGATCTCCCCCCCCCCCCCCTTCCTGCCCGACAAGGTTTGCTTGTGCAGCAGGCTATACAGCACAATTATGCCACAAATCCCTCCTTGGGTTGAGAGCCTTGTTCTCATGAATAATAAGAACAAGGGTCTTAGGCCAAAACATTTTTTGTGACTCTAATATCAAAAGGATGGATTTGGATGTGGTAACATTTTAGTTCATTAATATAATTGTTTTTACCAAAGCATTAAAATGAACTGTTTTACTGTCAAACGCCAAACAATTGGGTTAATATTAATGGGTTAATATTGTTGGCTATAAATTAAGAATTATAAACCTTCTGTAAAGTTGTAGCACTTGATTTTGAGCACTTGTATAATAGAAAAGTTACAGTTAAACTCACCTGGCTTCAAATGTATAGTTTCTCTACATCTGCAAGATTTCTTCCAAAAAATTCAGTAACTTTACGTTTATTTGTGCCATGTAATGCAAAGATGGTTAATTTTATGCAAGACTGTTTTTACCCAATTCTGCCTCCATGTATATCTCTAAAACATTTGTCATCACTGTTTGTGAGTTGGGCACCTGTGAAATGTTTTAATAATAATAAACCACGGGCTTTCAGATTGACAACTTTGCCCCTAATAATATCTTGAAATAACTTCGAATAAAAATCGTGTGTTGGTGGGTTTTTTATTTGGAATAGTAATGATGTTACAGCCGTTAAGTTATGAAATTGCGAGAAAAAGTATGTAAAAAATACAAAATCTGTCAAAGATACATACGTTACTTATCAAATAATCGATCGTCTTTTACGATGTTATGCGCTGCGGAACGCGGTAATTCAAACGTCAATATTTCGCGTTGTAGGTCGAAATTAATAAATTCCCACGACAGAATTCAAGATTTATGCATATTCTATTACAATCTGTGGGTTTTAGATCAAAACATTAAATATTGACGTTCACGGAAGCCGAAGAGTACGGTAATATCAGAGTAGATATTTTCATGCTCCTTTTGTAATTTTGTTTATGTTTTTACATTTCACGCATAGCATTGTGATTGGCGAGAGCCAAAATGTAAACAAACGCGCTGATTGACTCAAAACGAAATCTGCCCTTGTTGCGACTACGGTTGATAATAATATAGATGAAAAAATTACTCAATTCTGATTGGCTAAGAGCAGTGCAATTATTTTTGTAATTGCACAGCAGAGTGCAAATTAACAAAACAAGATCAGAGCCTGGAAACGAGGCAAGAAAAATCAACATGGCGGCGGATATTAGCGTACAGTCGAAACTGAAACATAGTCGAAACGTAGATAAATATTAAAATGTTATCAATTTTTGGAGTTACCCTTGTTTTGTATTTTAATTACATAAAGAGGCGTATCTTAGCGAAAAAACCGTAAAGGTGTTTTTACCATTGAACTGGTTTTTACTGGCCGCCATGTTCTTAGCCAGTAACTGCACATGCGCAGTTTACGTAAAAAAATTCATGTTGACGGTCTCTCTTTACCGGACTGGCTAAGAACATGGCGGATTTTGCCGAAAAAGCCCTTACGCCGACATCAAAGCTAAAGGTGCCGACATGAAGATACGCCTCTGTATGTAATTACTCTGTGATAATAGTACGTTTATTTTCTAAGATTTGTTGGATCACTGTGGTTGGATTCAGCTCAACTTGATAAAACGTCATCTGACAATATTTATTAGAAAAACCTGAAATCCACTGGAAATATCAGTGTTGTATATATGTACTACAACCCAGGTTTGTCTACCAAAAATACAGAATTCAGCACCGTATCGGTGTTTAGATATCGGAGGAAGAAATTACATAAATTAAGACAACTTTTGCCTAGGTTTTCTCTTTAAATAGTAGAAGGTGTTTTGTAGATGGAATATTCGAACGAAAATTTATGTACATTTTTAGACCTAACCAGGAGCAGTTGCGAAAAATGCAACTTTAGACCCTCTGGCAGGAATCGAACGTGTAGCCCTACGATTCCGGTGCAGCGCTCTAAGCAACTGAGCTACAGAGTCCAGTACACAAAACAGTCTACCAAACACCTTGAAGGGTTTTTGTAGATGGAAATTATCGAGTGTAAATTCTATACGTTTAAGAATTTACACTCGATAATTTCCATCTACAAAAACCCTTCAACTATTATTCAATCGAGTGAGATGCCAACAAAATTTAATATTTACCCATACCAAACACCTTGTACTGTTAGTCCTATCGAACAAGATTATCAAACAGTTGGGTGTGTTCATCAGGATATCCAAACACCTCGAACTAAAAAACCTCGGCTTCGCTTCGGTTTTCGACATACTTCTCAGTGTTTGGATATACAGTATCCTAGCTGATGAAATTATGATATGAGCATCAACAATAACAACAACAACAATATTATCTTAAAATTTTTATTATGTTTTTGTGTATTCTATACAAAAATTAATATTTAACTCGTTGTTTTCTCAGTCTTCTTCTTCAGAGTCCGTTTCTAAAACACACAACATGAACTCCATGAGGGTTGTTGAAAAAGGTTCTTGTTTGTGAAAAACTATTACGTTTATACGACAGTCGCTCGCTTTCGTCGCCGGGCCAAATAACTCGTTTCTATATAGACATGTCCTACCTCCAGCGAAAGTCAAGTATTCATGCATATGTTATACAGCCATTAATTACGCATTTAGTTGTTTTCAGCAGGGTAATTTCAGCCCGGAAAAGCAAGTACAACTTTTATAAATTTCTCGTCGAATTTTCATCCAAACTGAACCAAACTTTGATCGATTTGTCCTTGATCTTCGGCCATTAGCTAGTCTATCATACTGACGCACAAAGCAAACCGAAATACAACTGCAGTTTCATTAGTACGAAATTGTCCATATTTATGTTGTTAAAATGCAAATATTTTCCAGTTGTTGTTTTGACTGAAAGTAAATATTTAAAATATATATTTTACCTTCCTCGGCACTTTGAAGCCATTCGACCATTTTCTTCATTTGTTCTAAGAAAACACTTTTGCCTTTGGCAGCATGACCTCCCTTGTACCATTTTAATACGGTGTCTTCACTCAGGACATCAGCTAAACACAACCACCAGACAAAGTATTACATTAAATTTCAAGAACCTTTGCCACAAAATTTCTTACGTTTGTTTTGGTAATTTCGAATTTCGCTGCAAAGTTGGTTGACAAATTGGTTGGGCCAAGTTCACACGTGTTATGAAATTCACAAACAGGTATGTAAACAGCATGTACAGATAACAGTGTGTAAGCATGACTGGCCACTAGATTGCAAGCATTAGCTGTTTAGCCAATCAGAGAGTTCCAAAGCCTGATTGTGAAATTCATAATCACGTTAGAAATTGCCAACGCCTTGATAACCAACTTGCCAGTTGACTCGAAATTACCAACATACTTCAAACATTTCGTGAAATCAACTGTAACATATATAAGGAGTGTCGATTTTTAATTAACATTCGTAACTGAATTCATTCGATTCAATGAAACGTTTTTGGTATTTGGGGCATTACTGTCGTTCCAATTGAAGTGTTCCTCAAATATTGATTTGATACATTACATAAGTTGATCAATACATTTGCTCAAAAATTGCTCAACTTCCTGTTTACTAGCATACTTGTTCCCAATTGGTCAATCAGTCACTGAAATGAGACCCCATTGGTCGATTCACACACACAGGAAGTTGATCAATTTTTCAACGAATGAATTGATAAACTCTAGGTAATGAATTGATGCAATATTTTAGGAACACTTCAATTGGATCGACAGTAAATATTATTATAGTGTAATTACAATACTTACTTTTGTACAAGAGAAGAATTATCTTTTGAAATACTTTCATAAAATTCATATTATCATAACAATATTCCTGGTAGAAATATAGTCAAAGTAAGCACGTATATTTTACATGTGCTGGTGAGATAAATAGAGGATATTACACGGCGGCGCGAATATATGAATTTTATCTTCGAGTGGTGAAAACAATATTTTACGAATGAGCGCAGCGAATGAGTACAATATTGTTTTCAACACGAGAAGATAAAATTCATATCTTCAAGCCACCGTGTAATGTTCTTTTTATTATATAGTCATCGTGAAATTGACAACTTCAAAACACAAAGCCATCCGCGGGAAATGATCACGTGATCGATATCCTCACTAGTGAAGATATGGAAGATATGTCACGGCATATTTTCCATATCTTACTGTCTACTATATAATAATACAAAATATGAAATCACGGATCCATGACAAAAACCCCACATGACAAAAAAACCCGGCGACAAACAACCAGGCGAAAAAACCCCCACCGACAAAAACCCCAACGCCAATATCCCCGGCGACAAATTACTGACCCACACTTCTGTTCATCAATTTTCAAAATAATTTTATCAGAACAAACTTTTTAAAACAATATTATTTGTAAAGAAAAGGTGGAAGTACTGTTTAGATAAGAGTAATGAAAAGTATTGTGAAAAGTTAATGGAACTATCAAATTCGAATGTTGTGACCAACGCCACGCAGGATTTGCTCCAAAGTCTTCTTTGAAGTCTACGCATGTTTTTGAAGTCATCGCTCATTGAAATCCTGACGTTTCGAACACGAACTGCGAGCAAATCATAATTCATATTATATTTCACTCACGATTAATGTGTTTTTTTTGTCGTATTTCAGTGATTTGGGGTTTTTGTCGCCGGGGATATTGTCGTTGGGGTTTTTGTCGGCGGGGATTTTGTCGGCGGGGTTTTTGTCATGTGGGGGTTTTGTCGGTATCCCATGAAAACTAAATCATTAAGGTGAAAACTATTTGTTTATTTGGTCGGACAAACTGTCGTGCAGAATAAAACAAATCAGCTATTTCAAAGAGCCGTTCATCAACCGTCACAATCCACACTGTCAAGTTTTCTCATTGTGAGGCGTTATTCCAAGGTTTTTATTAAAAACACATAAACTCAGTGTTAAACTTACCTGAATTTTGACCATCAGGATGAATTCTGATGTGGAGCTTGTAGCAAACTCCGCGAGCAATGGAGAATATATCTAAATATGTTTGGGGGAAAAGGCGGGAAGAAAAACGTATTAAAGAAACTGCTAGAAAGGGAAGAATCGGGGGTTTTAGGTAATCGTTAGCCTAAATTATACACTTGTGCCGAAATAATGTACGAGGCCTATTTGAAGTAAAAATCTTTCCTATGATAAATCCACGACCCTCGTAAGGTAAATAGTATCCCTGCTGGTGGCTATGATGTGTAAGAGACAGGCATTAAAACATAGTGGTGTACTCCCCCCAGATCATAGCGATGCGCCCGAACTAGGTAAATCTAATGCCTCGAAATCATCCGAGTATAAGGGAACAATAAGTTACTGTCATATTAACAAATTTAGTTATAAAGATGTGGGTTAAGTTAGCGTTCAAGCGGAAGTGTGTGACACAGTAGTAAGAGCATGTGTCTTTCACTTCTGTGAGCAATATGCATCCAGTTTTCCTGATAATAATTTCCCCAAGTGAGAGGAGTGTTACTTCTTCATTTGGAATCTACCATAGTATGTTCTCCTATAGTAAGGATAGGACCTTACAGCAACGATATTATTAGTGCAGTAAGCACATGTATATTGCAATGGCGATTGTCCTGTTCGTGTAGACTGTGATAAAGCCCTGTCAGATAAAATTTCATGCCACATCTTATTAACCACAAAGCTATATATACAGTAAAGCACGGAGCATCTGAATAAAGACAATCATATCTGAAACAAGCTACCTTCAAATGTCGAAGAGCTTGATCTGCTACCAAGTCTTCTTTCTTGTTCCATTCAACAGAAGACATTATTGTTTTCCATGTCTTGAGAAACATATATAATAATATTAATAATGTGTAACAAAACGAGTATGACGCGTTTTGTCTCAATACCTTCGCCAGGACGCTATGTTTTAATTTTTGTTTGTTTGTTTGTTTACAAAAGTTTTATCTTGCTTTTTCGGTCTGAAAAGAACTGAAGCATAATTAATTGGGTATAATTTACGCATGAATACTTGATTTTCGCTGCCGGAGGTAATCCGTCTTTAAGTACCCTCTTGTTAAAACTGCATTCAATGAAGTTGCTTACCAGAACTATTACTTGCTCTTCTGTCAAGCTACCTTTTTCCTTCTGTTCATTGCAGTTTGCTATGATCTACACAAAGAAATATTTGGGTTAAAATAATAGAACCCATGGTAATTTGTGGTCCGGTGGTTGGCTGAAAATGGCTGTGCACAGGGAGGGAGGGAGGGAGAGAGTTTGTGTTTGCAGTTGATTGACAGCTGTTGTAAGCTCTGGACTGTACTTAACATTTCTTATGCTCTTTAGTTTAATACATTACAAACTCGCCGAATGTACACTATCAACTTTATCAGCCCTCTCTCATAACAAATTGTTTTACTATTAAAAATCTGGGCAATTAATGGAATTAAAAGGAATTACAATTTGGAATAACCTGTCAAATGACATAAGATATTTTTCATATTTGAAATTTAAGAAGTATGCGAAACATAATTGTTTCTTGACCTATACATAGATTTTCATTTGCTCTAGTGAATCAATACTTAATATTAATACTTAACTTCTTCTCACATATTTATATAAACTATATTAAATTAATTATTTATTATTGTTACATTTTATTGTTTGACTGGACAATGCTAGGACTATAAAAATATCATAGACTGACCACATATTCTATATTTTTATTTAATTCAAAGGGGAGTTGGCTTAGAAAACTTTTAGTTACTCCAGCTTCCCAGCACCATTGTAATAATACTTATATTTACTAGTGTCAACCTGTCCTTTTTGTAAAAAAAAAAGGTGTGAAATAAAGATTGATTTGATTTGGGAAGACACGTGACCACAAATAACCACGATACTTTCTCATAAGTAAAGCAGATTTACGAGCAAATATTTCCAAGTTTACAGCTAACCTGTTTTTGAATAACTATTACCTCAAAGATGGATAAAACTTACTTCTTTTAAGGGCATTTTAGCGTCGATCATCTCAGACAATTGAGATTGGAACTCTTTCTTTGATCCGACGTGTTGTTGAGCTTTCTGTAGGGAAGACAGAAGAAATGTAACACACGATTAAAACAAATAGTAAAATGAAACCCTTACTGCCTTTCTAAAACCACAATAATGGAGAAACAATCTCAAACCGTCACCTGAAATTCGACCAGCTTTGGCAGGCCAGCTGCAACAAAGTGTTTTTCAAATTGCTCATTTGTCCTTTTATTGGGAGGGAAAAATTCCTAGAAATCATATGATAATTACTTAGTATGGAATATTAGCTATTAAACCTAAACAACTACCTTTCATATTGTACTGTTCTATCTGCTCTCATCGGCATATTTTCGCAATAGAAAACGTAACGTTTCGAACGGTTGCTTGCAAATGGTAGTATAGACGATGTGAAATTGACAACGCGGCATTAGTGATATCAGATATCTCATCGGTTCCCGAGGCTCATGATACAACATAGAAATTTAAGGGTTAGTTTTTGGCGAAGGAATGAGGAAATCCAGAGGTAGCCTGCTCGCAGACGTTGTTAAAAACAAACGTCTGCTGAACCGAGCGCCAGAACGAGTTCTGCTATTTCCCCCTCACCCAATCAGAATTTACCTTCCAAATTCTGGAAAGCGACGTTTTGCGGTATATTCAGCATAATTAGCATAATTTTAAATTCAATATGGAGTTCAACGAACCTGTGAGCAAATTGTTATAATTAATTTATGCATTTTCACAAGAATCACGCTTTTGTATCAGAGATTCTGATTGGACGATCAAAATAGACGTTGTGAAATAGCAGAACTCGTTCTGGCGCTCGGTTCAGCAGACGTTTGCTTTTCGTCGCTTAGCGTGAGAAAAACAACGTCTGCGAGCAGGCTAATCCAGAGGACCCACAGAAAAAAACCTCAAAGCACAGAAGAGAACCAACCAAACTCTACTTACACGAGTTTTCAAGCACATGGAAGTTACCTAACCTAAGTACAGTAAATCCTTACCCTCGTCCTACAGTAGCAGATTTAACACAACGGTAAGGGGTAGCGCACTAACCGCATCTGCCACCCATGCATTAACCATCGTGCCACCCATGCATTAACCATCGTGCCACCCGTGATACCCATGCAGTAACCATCGTGCCACCCGTGATACCCATGCATTAACCATCGTGCCACCCGTGATACCCATGCATTAACCATCGTTCCATCCGTGATACCCATGCATTAACCATCGTGCCACCCGTGATACCCATGCATTAACCATCGTGCCACCCGTGATACCCATGCATTAACCATCGTGCCACCCGTGATACCCATGCATTAACCATCGCGCCACCCGTGATACCCATGCAGTAACCATCGTGCCACCCGTGATACCCATGCATTAACCATCGTGCCACCCGTGATACCCATGCATTAACCATCGTGCCACCCGTGATACCCATGCATTAACCATCGTGCCACCCGTGATACCCATGCATTAACCATCGTGCCACCCGTGATACCCATGCATTAACCATCGTGCCACCCGTGATACCCATGCAGTAACCATCGTGCCACCCGTGATACCAACCATCGTGCCACCCGTGATACCCATGCAGGTAACCATCGTGCCACCCGTGATACCCATGCATTAACCATCGTGCCACCCGTGATACCCATGCATTAACCATCGTGCCACCCGTGATACCCATGCATTAACCATCGTGCCACCCGTGATACCCATGCAGTAACCATCGTGCCACCCGTGATACCCATGCAGTAACCATCGTGCCACCCGTGATACCCATGCAGTAACCATCGTGCCACCCGTGATACCCATGCATTAACCATCGTGCCACCCGTGATACCCATGCATTAACCATCGTGCCACCCGTGATACCCATGCAGTAACCATCGTGCCACCCGTGATACCCATGCATTAACCATCGTGCCACCCGTGATACCCATGCATTAACCATCGTGCCACCCGTGATACCCATGCATTAACCATCGTGCCACCCGTGATACCCATGCATTAACCATCGTTCCACCCGTGATACCCATGCAGTAACCATCGTGCCACCCGTGATACCCATGCATTAACCATCGTGCCACCCGTGATACCCATGCATTAACCATCGTGCCACCCGTGATACCCATGCATTAACCATCGTTCCACCCGTGATACCCATGCAGTAACCATCGTGCCACCCGTGATACCCATGCATTAACCATCGTGCCACCCGTGGTAGCCATGTATTAACCATCGTGCCACCCGTGATACCCATGCATTAACCATCGTGCCACCCGTGATACCCATGCATTAACCATCGTGCCACCCGTGATACCATGCATTAACCATCGTTCCATCCGTGATACCCATGCATTAACCATCGTGCCACCCGTGATACCCATGCATTAACCATCGTGCCACCCGTGATACCCATGCATTAACCATCGTGCCACCCGTGATACCCATGCAGTAACCATCGTGCCACCCGTGATACCCATGCATTAACCATCGTGCCACCCGTGATACCCATGCATTGACCATCGTGACAACAAAGAACGGTTACAAAAGCAAACTACCAAATCAAAGCATTGTTTCAGAAGTATTACTAACCAATAATTTATCATCCAATTCATTCTTTTTCAAAGTACTAATAATACTAGCTGCTTCTTTTTTCTCTTTCTGGTAGCCTTTAAATAATCTTGTTATGAACTGAAGAGAAAGACCTGCAAAGAAAAGACTTATTCTAAACAACTGCAATGCAACGCTGCAGGACCTGGCGCCAACATATTTTCCTGGGGCCGCTATGACGTCATATTTTTCAAACGTAAGCAACAGTGCTATATATATATATATATATAGTTGTTCTCAAGCTTTATTACTCAGAAAATACTTCTGAGTCCCCGAGCGGCCAGGGTGCATTCCATGTAAACTCTACGCCGGAGATACGCCGACATTTACGATAGTTCACGCCAATACTGGCAATACATTGGAGATTTTCAATTTTGGGGGAACAAAATCAATGTTATAATGGCTAACCTGGCAATGCTGGCATGTCTTATATACTGTTAACATCATATTCTTGAAGTTATACTGTGAATATACATATGACAATGAATTCAAGCACAAACTTGGTTACACTTATCACTTCTTTTTGAGTAATCTCACACCAATACGCCAACGAATTTTAAAACGCACGGATATATCCAGCGTGGAGTGCATGGAATGCACCCTGGCCGAACGGGGACTAATAATTTTATATTTTCAGAAGTATTTTCTGAGTGATAAAGCTTGAGAACAACTTTTACTCACTATATACCAAGCTTACAAACTTACTAGACTATTAACTAAACTATTAACTAACGTTTACATTAACAGTAGTAGTAGTAGTATAACTTTATTTATACACGCTAACCCCGTCAACCGTAGCTGATTTCCACGGGGGGCATGCCAAATTTCCACGGGGGGTTATTTTTTGGGGCGTATGTCAAAAAATAATTTTACATCTAGAAAATGATAAGCTATTTACAAAATATACAAGTTTTAAGAGATATGGAGTAATTAACAAATGAATGAAGGTTTTAGACTATTTACAGGTAAATTATTGAATACAATAGTTTTTTACGCACTGATGTGAGCAGCGATTTTATTACGAAAGGAAGGAAGTGATTTGCTTTCCCTAATTTCTTTTGGAATAGAATTCCAAAGGTGTGCTCCGTCGTACATAAAACTATTTTTCATGTTATTTGTACGCGGTTTTGGTAAACAAAGACCACTTGAAATGTCCCGAAGGTGATAATTAGTTTTCTCACTCTTATACGAAAATAGATTTGTGAGTGATTTGGGACCCATTTTGTTTAATAACTTATACATCATTTTTGCTTTAGCTTTTTTCTTTTCTGTTTGGAGTGGCTCCCAGCTCAAAGCACCCAAAGCAATCGTATGGTGTCAAGTACCGTCATGGCTGCCGGTCTGTATTGTATGCTTTTGAGATTTTTAATTTTATATCCTACTTTTAATGGTATTTCAACTCAAAGAAGTAATCTAATCAACTACGAAGTTCCTACAACTGAAGATATTCATAGATTGGTAAACGATGGGCAGTGTTTGAACAATTATAATTTGGGTCTGCAAATTCGTCTGGACAATTGTCAAGTCAAACAAACACTGAAGTGCAATCACTCGTTTTCAATCTCGAGGTTTACTACACATGTTATACTTTCTTTGGCCTCTCCAATGAGACTTGTGTTAACAGATTTAATAATGTATATGGATTTTTCACCTTATTCTGGATCTGATCTATTTTGTGAGTGCGAGAAAGGCGACGAATTAAACGAAGCAAACAACAATTGCCCGGGTAATTGTCAAGTCAAACGAACGCTGAAGTACAATTTCCCGTTTCTAATCTCAAGGTCTACTACACATGGTATGCTCTATTTTGCTACTCCTGTGAGATTTGTGGTAATAGATCTATCAGTGTGTATTGATTTTTCATCTAATCCTGGACTTAATCTATTTGGTGAGTGCGAGAAGGGCAACGAAGCAAACAACATCTTGTGCTCGATACACTTGATTGATAACAACATTACATATTCAAGAAATGACTTATTGGTGAACAATGGTATGGACTTCATTTATAATGGACTATTGTTATCTATCTCAGCCCGGAAAAATTACATCACCATCCACAGTCTTGTATTTATTGGGCGTTTATATTGTCATGATACAGAATATTATGCATTCCGATCCAAGATCAAGATCAAGCGTGCTAAACGACCATGTGCATATTATTGTAACTCATCGGCTACATTCCACTGCCCACTTGAAGGTGATTTAGTATTTAAACTAAATCCTGGCCCCACGGATGACCAACAAACAATTCCCTCTCACTGTTCTTTGGTGCGTCGCGCCTCGCTATCCACAATGACAAGAAATCTGTCAAATTTAATTACCGTCAATAGAGAGTTATCTCCAATGGTCTTCAATACCTCCTCATACACAATGAATACATCATTCAGGATACCTGTGATATCCTTGCCTAGAGGCAATGGACATCTATTGAACTCACGAAATCGAAATAATCTTATAACTATAAGTTGTTCTGGTGATGATTCTATGCAATATCATCATGAACAACTTAGGTTTTGTGTTATGAATGCGCAGTCGTTGAATAACAAGGCGGGAGAATTTATAGACTTTGTTCATGATCACAAACCTGATGTTGTTGCTGTTACGGAAACGTGGTTTCAAGAGACAGAATCTGCATCCTGCACTCTTTGCACGCCCTCCGGGTATAAACTTCTAGATCACCCAAGAACTGGCCGCAGGGGAGGTGGCACAGGCATCCTGTTTAGAGATAATCTAAGTGTGAAAAGAGGCGATGCTGCTGAACTACAATCGTTTGAATATTCTGAATGGGACATATTATCTGGAACCCAGCGGATTCACTTGATTATCATCTACAGAACACCATACTCAGTAGCTCACCCTGTGACTACTAGTGTTTTCTTTGAGGAATTTTCTGAATTCCTTGAGTCAGTGGTACTCTGCGCTAATCACCTCCTGATCACAGGAGATTTCAATATTCATATGGACGTAGCTGATGACCCAGATGCGATCAAATTATGTGAGCTACTTGAGAGTGTTGGGCTCGAGCAACATGTTACTGTGCCCACTCATATTAGCAAACACACCCTGGACCTTATCATTACAAGGCAGTCTGATCAACTTGCTATCTCAATACCATGGACTGACTATCTTTTTTCCGATCATATGCCCGTCCACTGTCAGCTGACAATCAACAAGCCCTCTCTCAGAAAGACACAGATCTCTTTCAGGAAAATTAAATCAATCAATGTGGATACTTTGCGTGATGAGCTTTCTAGCTCTGACCTCTGCATGAAGACAGCCTCTTACGACCTGAACGATTTGGTTAAGTGCTATGAGAATACGCTAAAATCAGCATTGGATCGCCACGCACCTTTGATCAATAAGACAGTTACTAAACGACCTACTATTCCCTGGTTCACCAACGAGGTCAAATCTGCCAAAAGTGAACGGCGAAGAGCTGAGAGGAAGTGGCGCAAAACAAAGTTGCACAGTGACCTCCTGATCTTTAAAACCCTAAAAAACCGTGCTACTATGGTGATGAAGCAGGCGCGGAAAAAGTATTACACTAGCTTTATAGAAGAGAACAGCAATGATCAACGCAAGCTGTTCAGGTCCGCGAAGATGCTGTTCAACCAGGAGACAGATTTGTCTTTCCAAGGATATCATGATAGCACTGTGCTGGCAAATGATATTGGGAAATTTTTCTTACAGAAAATTGAGCGCATTCATACCAAACTCGACGAAGCCGCTACTAGCTCTAGCTTCCAACTCCAGAGCAACCCTCTATCTGTTCGGCCTCCTTTGACTCCTTCGCAATTCTAAGCGATGACGATGTCATGCGCCTAATAACTAAATCAAGCAAGAAGTCCTGCTCGCTGGATCCTATGCCCACCCCCCTTTTGGTTAAGTGTTTGGATATTCTTCTTCCCACCCTTACAAGGATAATAAATCTGTCCATGCAATCTGGCTGCTTCCCAGAAAATTGGAAACTTGCTGATGTTAAACCCAGACTGAAGAAATCAAACGCTGAGTTGGTATTTCCCAACCTTCGCCCGATAAGTAACCTATCTTTTACTTCCAAGCTTACCGAGCGAGCTGTGTTTGGACAAACTCATAATCATCTCACTGTCCATGAACTCTATCCCAAAGCCCAGTCAGCATATCGTGAATTTCATAGTGTTGAAACTGCACTTCTTCGAGTCAAAAATGACATCCTACTCAATATGAATCGGCAGCATGTCACCTTATTGGTACTACTCGATCTCAGTGCGGCCTTTGACACTATAGATCATAGTATACTGCTTGATCGACTTCACACAGATTTTGGCATTTCAGGGCATGTCCACACATGGTTCACGTCATATCTGCATAACAGATTCCAGTCTATATCTATCAATGGCGGAACATCTCAGAGGTTTGAAGTAAAATATGGTGTACCACAAGGATCCTGTCTTGGCCCTCTCCTTTTTATCCTCTATGCCAGCAAGCTGTTTACGATCATTGAACGCCATTTGCCTGACGCCCATGCATATGCAGACGACACACAGCTGTATGTATCTTTTAATGCTAACTCCGACGATGATCAATCTGCCGCTGTTGAAGCTATGCAAAGATGCATTATGGATATAAGAGAGTGGATGCTTTCTGACCGGCTCAAGCTAAATGACGACAAGACTGAGTTTCTTATTATTGGAACCAGGCAACAGCTTACCAAAGTAAACATTGACGCTTTACACGTTGGTGACTGTATGACTTCTCCAGCCAGCGCGGTCAAAAACCTTGGAACCTGGTTTGATAGTCAGTTAAAGATGGATAAACACATAAATAGTATCTGTAAAGCAGCCTTTTTTCATCTATACAACATTAGAAGAATCAGGAAGTTTCTTAGCCTTGACTGTACACAGACCCTGATAAACGCATTTGTGGTCAGCCGTCTCGATTACTGCAACAGCTTACTGTTTGGATTACCTGACAACCAATTACGTAAGCTCCAACGTGTCCAGAACGCAGCTGCGAGGCTCATTTGTAATGTTGGACGGTTTAACCATATTACTCCTTCTCTAATGGGTCTTCACTGGCTACCTATAACCTACAGAATTCAGTTCAAAATCCTGCTTCTCACGTTCAAAGCACTTAATGGACTTGCTCCAGAATATATTTCAGAACTCTTAGAACTAAAGATTACGTCGAGATATAATCTTAGATCATCGAATGACAAGCACCTACTAGAGCATCCGAAAATAAGAAGTAAAGCTACTCTGGGTGACCGCTCCTTTATTGTTGCGGCACCCAAGCTCTGGAACAATCTTCCAAATGCTCTGCGTACTATTTCGAACGTTGATAGTTTTAAACGTATGCTTAAAACGCACCTTTTTAAAATAGCATACAACTGTTAAAATATTTGTTTACATTTATTATTCTTAGTTAGTACTTATAGTTTGAGGTAAATATTTTTAAGTCTAAATAACTACTATCATGACATTGTAAATCCTGTAATTGGTTCTCTTTTGTAATGCGCCTGTGAGCATCTTTTTATGAAACAGGCGCAATATAAGTAATTAAATTATTAAATTATTATGATCTACGTCATTGCTTACATTCAGAATAATTCTAGCTGCTCTATTTTTCAGTTTTTGGAGTCGTTTTGATTGAGTTTTGCCAAATACATCCCATACTTCACAGCAGTAGTATAAGTATGGACGAACAATAGCGTTATAAATCAAAATAAGTGTATCTTGGTCAACAAATGGTTTAATTCGATGGTCGAATGCTGGTCAATTGTCACTCCAAGAGTTTGCATTCATGAACTTGTTTAATTAATATATTTTCAATGAGAACATTCGGATGATAGTCAGAAATATTTTTTATCATAGGTTTTGAGCCAACTAACATAAACTCGGTCTTAGCTACATTGAGGCTAAGTTTATTGGCTATTAACCATTTTCTTAGGTTCTCTAAATCAGAATTTACTGCAGTCTCTAGGTCAGTCAAAGAATTTGCTGAAGCAGTCAAATTTGTGTCATCAGCAAATAACCTTGGTTTTGTTTTGCTTAGACAATGAGGCATATCATTGATGTACAACAAAAAGAATAATGGCCCTAAGATAGAGCCTTGTGGCACACCACATTTGATCAAACGGTCAGATGAAAAGGAGTTTTTATTTGGCACTTCTGGTTTCGGTTTGTGAGATAAGATTTGAGAAGTTAGAGCTTGCCCTTTTATTCCATATAGCTCCAATTTGCTCAACAGAATTTTATGATCAACAGTATCAAAGGCTTTCTTCAAATCAATTAAAACTACTAGGTTAAACATTTTTCTGTCTAGATTCACATACCATTCATTAGTACAGTCTAGTAATGCACTAGCTGTGGAGTGAAATTTTCGAAATCCAAATTGGGAATCACTGAGAAGCTCAAATTTTGTTAAATAATTATACAGTTGATCGTATAATATTTGTTCCATAATTTTACTAATGGCCGGTAAAACTGATATTGGTCTGTAGTTTCCAGGAATACTACGTTGGCCATTTTTATACAGAGGCATTACTCTAGCTACTTTCCATTCATCAGGAAAAGAAGATAGAGTAATGGCCTGATTAAAAATAAGTGTCAGTGAATCTGAGATGACATCACGTCTAGTATTACACAATAATAATAACAATGACAATAATAATATTTAGTAAAATTACATAGGTGATTGAAATTCTTTCGTTTTTAAGCCGCTTTTATCGTAAATATTCAATTAAAATATTTTTGAAATGTGCATTTTTTATTTCTTTCCAAATAATCACCTATGTAATTTTACTAAAACAATTATTCGCCTAAATATGAATATCGGCCCATGTCATTATCGAACTTGACCATGTAACTCAGTAGGTAAAGCGTAGAGCTAGCATTTCGAAGTTTGCGGGTTCGAAACCCAGTCACGGCAAGCAGTATTCTCTGCTTACGCGGTTTGGAATAATTCACTCGAGAACATTTCTTCCTATCATATTACCGAGTGAACATATCACAACATTTCATATATATATATACATGGGCTTCTGAACTTGAAAAGCAACTTAAAAGACCTCCAACTCAAGGATGCCCATTAAATTTTTGGCAGCATCTCACATCGGAGGTTCTTATCAGGTTGGGATGAAGGGCAAGTTGTAGTGTCCATCCTGATGCACAAACGGGACCTTTCCTCGAAATGTACAAATGTTCTTAATCTTTTTCAAGTAGTTCAGACACAAACCAAGGCACCTTATTTCAAGAATAAATAATGGTTTTGCCACCATATTTTAAATTGTGATGTCGTGAAAAATCAAAAGAACTTTACCTTCTTTGACCAAATGCTCATTTCTAAGTTTTGTCAAGAAGGCTCCGTGCGTCATACCTACAAAATATATGGGATACAAATGTTACTTAAACATACATACAAATTTATGTATTCGCATGGCATTTAGATCATCTAACACACATACAAACTGATGTATTCACATGGTATTTAGATCATCTAACATACATACAAACTTATGTATTCACATGGTATTTAGATCATCTAACATACATACAAACTGATGTATTCACATGGTATTTAGATCATCTAACACACATACAAACTGATGTATTCACATGGCATTTAGATCATCTAACACACATACAAACTGATGTATTCACATGGCATTTAGATCACCTAACACACATACAAACTTATGTATTCACATGGCATTTAGATCACCTAACACACATACAAACTTATGTATTCACATGGTATTTAGATCATCTAACACACATACAAACTTATGTATTCACATGGCATTTAGATCATATAACACACATACAAACTGATGTATTCACATGGCATTTAGATCATCTAACACACATACAAACTTATGTATTCACATGGCATTTAGATCATCTAACACACATACAAACTGATGTATTCACATGGCATTTAGATCACCTAACACACATACAAACTGATGTATTCACATGGCATTTAGATCATCTAACACACATACAAACTGATGTATTCACATGGCATTTAGATCATCTAACACACATACAAACTGATGTATTCACATGGCATTTAGATCATCTAACACACATACAAACTGATGTATTCACATGGCATTTAGATCACCTAACACACATACAAACTTATGTATTCACATGGCATTTAGATCATCTAACACACATACAAACTGATGTATTCACATGGTATTTAGATCATCTAACATACATACAAACTGATGTATTCACATGGCATTTAGATCATCTAACACCCGTACAAACTGATGTATTCACATGGCATTTAGATCATATAACACACATACAAACTTATGTATTCACATGGCATTTAGATCATCTAACACACATACAAACTTATGTATTCACATGGCATTTAGATCATCTAACACACATACAAACTGATGTATTCACATGGCATTTAGATCACCTAACACACATACAAACTGATGTATTCACATGGCATTTAGATCATCTAACACACATACAAACTGATGTATTCACATGGCATTTAGATCATCTAACACACATACAAACTGATGTATTCACATGGCATTTAGATCACCTAACACACATACAAACTTATGTATTCACATGGCATTTAGATCATCTAACACACATACAAACTGATGTATTCACATGGCATTTAGATCATATAACACACATACAAACTGATGTATTCACATGGCATTTAGATCATCTAACACACATACAAACTGATGTATTCACATGGCATTTAGATCATCTAACACACATACAAACTGATGTATTCACATGGCATTTAGATCATAACACACATACAAACTGATGTATTCACATGGCATTTAGATCATATAACACACATACAAACTGATGTATTCACATGGCATTTAGATCATCTAACACACATACAAACTGATGTATTCACATGGCATTTAGATCATCTAACACACATACAAACTGATGTATTCACATGGCATTTAGATCATCTAACACACATACAAACTGATGTATTCACATGGCATTTAGATCATCTAACACACATACAAACTGATGTATTCACATGGCATTTAGATCACCTAACACACATACAAACTGATGTATTCACATGGCATTTAGATCATCTAACACACATACAAACTGATGTATTCACATGGCATTTAGATCATCTAACACACATACAAACTGATGTATTCACATGGCATTTAGATCATCTAACACACATACAAACTGATGTATTCACATGGCATTTAGATCATCTAACACACATACAAACTGATGTATTCACATGGTATTTAGATCATCTAACATACATACAAACTGATGTATTCACATGGCATTTAGATCATCTAACACACATACAAACTGATGTATTCACATGGCATTTAGATCACCTAACACACATACAAACTGATGTATTCACATGGCATTTAGATCATCTAACACACATACAAACTGATGTATTCACATGGCATTTAGATCATCTAACACACATACAAACTGATGTATTCACATGGCATTTAGATCATCTAACACACATACAAACTTATGTATTCACATGGCATTTAGATCATATAACACACATACAAACTGATGTATTCACATGGCATTTAGATCATCTAACACACATACAAACTGATGTATTCACATGACATTTAGATCATATAACACACATACAAACTGATGTATTCACATGGCATTTAGATCATATAACACACATACAAACTTATGTATTCACATGGCATTTAGATAATCTAACACACATACAAACTGATGTATTCACATGACATTTAGATAATCTAACACACATACAAACTGATGTATTCACATGGCATTTAGATCATCTAACACACATACAAACTGATGTATTCACATGGCATTTAGATCATCTAACACACATACAAACTGATGTATTCACATGGCATTTAGATCATCTAACACACATACAAACTGATGTATTCACATGGTATTTAGATCATCTAACACACATACAAACTTATGTGTTCACATGGCATTTAGATAATCTAACACACATACAAACTGATGTATTCACATGGCATTTAGATCATATAACACACATACAAACTGATGTATTCACATGGCATTTAGATCATATAACACACATACAAACTGATGTATTCACATGGCATTTAGATCATCTAACACACATACAAACTGATGTATTCACATGGCATTTAGATCACCTAACACACATACAAACTGATGTATTCACATACAAACTGATGTATTCACATGGCATTTAGATCATCTAACACACATACAAACTGATGTATTCACATGGCATTTAGATCATCTAACACACATACAAACTGATGTATTCACATGGCATTTAGATCATCTAACACACATACAAACTGATGTATTCACATGGTATTTAGATCATCTAACACATACAAACTGATGTATTCACATGGTATTTAGATCATCTAACACACATACAAACTGATGTATTCACATGGCATTTAGATCATCTAACACACATACAAACTGATGTATTCACATGGCATTTAGATCATCTAACACACATACAAACTGATGTATTCACATGGCATTTAGATCATCTAACACACATACAAACTGATGTATTCACATGGCATTTAGATCATCTAACACACATACAAACTTATGTATTCACATGGCATTTAGATCACCTAACACACATACAAACTGATGTATTCACATGGCATTTAGATCATCTAACACACATACAAACTGATGTATTCACATGGCATTTAGATCATATAACACACATACAAACTGATGTATTCACATGGCATTTAGATCACCTAACACACATACAAACTTATGTATTCACATGGCATTTAGATCATCTAACACACATACAAACTTATGTATTCACATGGCATTTAGATCATCCAACACACATACAAACTGATGTATTCACATGGCATTTAGATCATCTAACACACATACAAACTGATGTATTCACATGGCATTTAGATCATCTAACATACATACAAACTTATGTATTCACATGGCATTTAGATCATCTAACACACATACAAACTGATGTATTCACATGGCATTTAGATCATCTAACACACATACAAACTGATGTATTCAGATCACCTAACACACATACAAACTTATGTATTCACATGGCATTTAGATCATCCAACACACATACAAACTGATGTATTCACATGGCATTTAGATAATCTAACACACATACAAACTTATGTATTCACATGGCATTTAGATCATATAACACACATACAAACTGATGTATTCACATGGCATTTAGATCATCTAACACACATACAAACTGATGTATTCACATGGCATTTAGATCATCTAACACACATACAAACTGATGTATTCACATGGCATTTAGATCATCTAACACACATACAAACTTATGTATTCACATGGCATTTAGATCACCTAACACACATACAAACTGATGTATTC
The DNA here is from genome assembly GCA_016169945.1 of Trachythela sp. YZ-2020. Classification (NCBI taxonomy): domain Eukaryota; kingdom Metazoa; phylum Cnidaria; class Anthozoa; order Malacalcyonacea; family Clavulariidae; genus Trachythela; species Trachythela sp. YZ-2020. Next base: position 3,613,220 of record JADLSH010000371.1, on the reverse strand, counting down.
ACATGGCATTTAGATCACCTAACACACATACAAACTTATGTATTCACATGGCATTTAGATCACCTAACACACATACAAACTGATGTATTCACATGGCATTTAGATCACCTAACACACATACAAACTGATGTATTCACATGGCATTTAGATCACCTAACACACATACAAACTGATGTATTCACATGGCATTTAGATCATCTAACACACATACAAACTGATGTATTCACATGGCATTTAGATCATCTAACACACATACAAACTGATGTATTCACATGGCATTTAGATCATCTAACACACATACAAACTGATGTATTCACATGGCATTTAGATCATCTAACACACATACAAACTGATGTATTCACATGGCATTTAGATCATAAAACACACATACAAACTGATGTATTCACATGGCATTTAGATCATCTAACACACATACAAACTCATGTATTCACATGGCATTTAGATCACCTAACACACATACAAACTGATGTATTCACATGGCATTTAGATCACCTAACATACATACAAACTTATGTATTCACATGGCATTTAGATCATCTAACACACATACAAACTGATGTATTCACATGGCATTTAGATCACCTAACACACATACAAACTTATGTATTCACATGGCATTTAGATCATCTAACACACATACAAACTGATGTATTCACATGGCATTTAGATCACCTAACACACATACAAACTGATGTATTCACATGGCATTTAGATCATCTAACACACATACAAACTGATGTATTCACATGGCATTTAGATCATCTAACACACATACAAACTGATGTATTCACATGGCATTTAGATCACCTAACACACATACAAACTGATGTATTCACATGGCATTTAGATCATCTAACACACATACAAACTGATGTATTCACATGGCATTTAGATCACCTAACACACATACAAACTGATGTATTCACATGGCATTTAGATCATCTAACACACATACAAACTGATGTATTCACATGGCATTTAGATCATAAAACACACATACAAACTGATGTATTCACATGGCATTTAGATCATCTAACACACATACAAACTGATGTATTCACATGGCATTTAGATCATCTAACACCCATACAAACTGATGTATTCACATGGCATTTAGATAATCTAACACACATACAAACCGATGTATTCACATGGTAATTAGATCATCTAACACACATACAAACTGATGTATTCACATGGCATTTAGATCACCTAACACACATACAAACTGATGTATTCACATGGCATTTAGATCATCTAACACACATACAAACTGATGTATTCACATGGCATTTAGATCACCTAACACCCATACAAACTGATGTATTCACATGGCATTTAGATCATCTAACACACATACAAACTCATGTATTCACATGGCATTTAGATCATCTAACACACATACAAACTGATGTATTCACATGGCATTTAGATCATCTAACACACATACAAACTGATGTATTCACATGGCATTTAGATCATCTAACACACATACAAACTGATGTATTCACATGGCATTTAGATCATAAAACACACATACAAACTGATGTATTCACATGGCATTTAGATCATCTAACACACATACAAACTGATGTATTCACATGGCATTTAGATCATCTAACACCCATACAAACTGATGTATTCACATGGCATTTAGATAATCTAACACACATACAAACCGATGTATTCACATGGTAATTAGATCATCTAACACACATACAAACTGATGTATTCACATGGCATTTAGATCATCTAACACCCATACAAACTGATGTATTCACATGGCATTTAGATCATCTAACACACATACAAACTGATGTATTCACATGGCATTTAGATCATCTAACACACATACAAACTCATGTATTCACATGGCATTTAGATCATCTAACACACATACAAACTCATGTATTCACATGGCATTTAGATCATCTAACACACATACAAACTGATGTATTCACATGGCATTTAGATCATCTAACACACATACAAACTTATGTATTCACATGGCATTTAGATCATCTAACACACATCATCCAACACACATACAAACTGATGTATTCACATGGCATTTAGATCATCTAACACACATACAAACTGATGTATTCACATGGCATTTAGATCACCTAACACACATACAAACTGATGTATTCACATGGCATTTAGATCACCTAACACACATACAAACTGATGTATTCACATGGCATTTAGATCACCTAACACACATACAAACTGATGTATTCACATGGCATTTAGATCATCTAACACACATACAAACTTATGTATTCACATGGCATTTAGATCACCTAACACACATCATCCAACACACATACAAACTGATGTATTCACATGACATTTAGATCATCTAACACACATAAAAACTGATGTATTCACATGGCATTTAGATCATCTAACACACATACAAACTTATGTATTCACATGGCATTTAGATCATCTAACACACATCATCCAACACACATACAAACTGATGTATTCACATGACATTTAGATCATCTAACACACATAAAAACTGATGTATTCACATGGCATTTAGATCATCTAACACACATACAAACTTATGTATTCACATGGCATTTAGATCATCTAACACACATACAAACTGATGTATTCACATGGCATTTAGATCACCTAACACCCCTTGCATGAGACTGAGATGAAGTCAGAGCTAGGGATGTGCCGGATACTGCTTTGTCGGATACCGGATGGTACCGGATAGTTGTCTACCGGTCAGGGGAAATGACACCCGGATAATAACCGGATACTAATGGTGCCACTTGACCAATACTTTACTGATTTTCCGCCATAAATAGTCCATTGTTTATTTAGTATGTGCTTTATCCCTAAAATATACATAAATTTCTGTAGCACAGCGGTCAGTGGACAATATACACCAGAGAGCAGTTTACACCACGAAAATTTTTTTTGTAATTTCGTTTTAATGCGTCACACGTCCAGTAATTGTTTGTGTTTCACAATTTCTTAACGCAAAAAAGGACAAGTGAAACATATTTTCGGTTTTATGGTTCCAATAAAAATTTCAGTACTATTCGGTAAATATCCGGCAAAATTTTATCGGATACCGGATGGTGCCGGATGTCTATATTTTGCCGGATATTGGATACCGGTATCCGGATCCGGAACATCCCTAGTCAGAGCGGAACGGTATTTTCTAATCAAAAGTTTGCATCCATTTGCACGGTTTCAAACCAGTGTTATGTCCAGTCGCTGTTTACATGAAACCGGGATGAAATCAGAACGAAACATTTCATTTCGGTCATAAGCGTTGTCTAAAGGCGAATTTCCAGTCCTCCTCGCACGAAGCTCCTCGCAGCTCGCTGCGAGTACTCGCACGAATGTCATTCCGTTGCCACCACACGCCGTTTTATGATTGGTTTATTATTGCGAGCTCTCGCAGCGAGTAAAAATAGTTCAAAATTTTGAACTATTTCCCGCGAGCGGCAAAACACTCGCAGAACGTCTGCGAGTACTGCTCTTTACATGAAAACAAGGATGAAGTTATACGAGCGGGAAGATTTCATTGTGTTTAACCCGGGTTGAAAAATTGCTTACTCTGGTCTGAAGTCATCCCGCTAGCTAGACAGAACCAACTCACTCCAGGCAAGAGCAAAACGAGAGTGGGATAAAGTTAAACACAAAATAATAAACAACTGCAAAATTGACAATATATCGATTGTGGATTGAATTTTTGATTGCTTAACATACTATAAAACATGCAAATGTTTACTTGCAACTTACTATTTGCAAGAATCATAGCGTAAACTGTTGCAAGTTTCATACGCTGCTCCTCAGTAAAACCTTTCATGAAAACGATTATCTATAAAAAATTAGCATCATATTAAAGAACTATTCCAGACCTTTTATATCAAACAACTTAGTAACGAGTTTAACTCCCGGCATATACCTACCTTATCCAAGACGTCGTCAAATGCTTTCTGAAGGTATTTGAACCTTCGAATAAGTTTCTGATACAGCTAAAACAACAAAACCAAACGTAGAAACATAATGGCGCCATTTATATATAATAGGGACAGATTCGTGTTTGCTCATGCATATGGTTACAGCACGCCTCTTAAAATGTCCAGTTTTCTGTATATTTTTTCTTTCTTGTGTGAATGATAGGTTTTGTTAACTTAAAATATCCTTACCTGAACATAAGTCCTGAGTGTTTCAGTGTCTTCATTCGCTTCAAACACACATATTGAAGTTTTGGGCTTCTCACCTTCTAAAATAATGCTGCCACCAGGGGCTTTGTAACGAAAAATTGTGTTCAGCAAACATAGTCTAAAACATTTAAACGCAATCCTGGAATGGCTCCACAGTAATTAAAGTAATATCGTATCATACAGTTAAGTGATTAAGGGATAGAGAATATTTTGTATGGCTGCTCAAACATTGTGGAAACTCAGCCTAGACCTAGGCCTTCTATTTCAGCGTTTTCAGCGCATTTCACATAGGAAGACTGGGGACAGGCGATTTGGGGGCGTGGCGGAGGATGGGCGAAAGCGAGAAATAGAAGGTCCAGCACATTTCCCAAATGAAAATGCTCAACACTGCAAAACTTGCCCAATTTTTGGCAATTTAACAGCTATTTTAAGCCAACACAAGTAAAATAAACTCAGTTCTAGTGCAAGTTTACAATTTATATTTGAATATACGTCTAGAAAGTCAGTCGAATTACGCATAAAGTTTGAAGCAATATTTATATTGTCTGCAGCGAGAGAGCAAAATTGGTAAAATTATATAACAGAACTCGCATCTTTCGTGAAATTTTGTCATACGGAACTACATTTATATATTTTCTCTCAATTTTGCTAATAAGCATTGTAAAATATAGGCGGCAATATATTTATTACGGGAATTATAAACCCGTACGGCTGTAGTCGGGCGTAGGCGTACATTTGTTTACAATATAATTTCCAACAACACAAGACTGTGAAATAACGTCAAAACTACACAAACACACTTCCCTAAATTTAAGGCAGCCCAAAATCATTGTTCAAACTAAGGAGTAGATCGCCTTAGATACAAAACCAGAGATACAAAACTAAATTGCGCAATATTAGGAAATTCACTAGGCCTTTACATGGCATCTGCCTCCTGTTGTCATGAATCATTAACCTGCAAATCAAGCGCCACCTGCCGAGTAAAGGCCCTAGGTCTAGGCTGGTGGAAACTGCCTTACTCTATTAGAAATTGTACATCTGCAAATAATTGCAAGCAGTTATTTAATACGTTTTTTTGTTTTCGAATAGCTTGGGAAATAAACACTCACCTAATAATCCACCAGCAATGAGGATTTCAAACAACTGTTCACCATAAGCATGGTAATTCAGTTTGTTCCCAGGATTGTCTAAAAATGCTGATACCTAAAATCACACGATTCTTAAACATGTTACACGATTCTTAAACGGAATTGTGTACTATGCACTCATTTTTCGGAATAACTTTTTTTTATAACTGTTGAAACTATCAGCCGGTGAAAAATTATGGTATTTTTTATACTTGTAAAATCGATGGACGGTTCATTTACCTTTTCCAGAATTTTCCCAATTTCTTTTTATTTGTTCTATTTTATCCAGTTGTTTTTCAAGAATATCAAAGAACAAACAGTCTCAAAGGATTTTATTCCTCCAGGATTTTTAATTTGGTATATTCCGCTGGGTTTATGATATTTTTAGATGTTTTTTTTGCAAAGTGTACACTGGATTTTTGGAGTGGCCAGTCCCTTGCCAAGATCTGACAGTCTAATAGTCTTTACTTACATTTTCAAAATCACTACCACATTTCTCTAAGCCAGTAATTACAGAATCACGAAATCCTAAGGGATCGTATTTTTCTTTTTCGTCTAAATGTAAGTAGCATGTAAATATTTGTTCATTATTTAATATAAAAATAACAAAATTAAGAATATAAAATTAACATAAAACTATTGTTTTCAGGTGCAGGCTTGGTATATTCGCAACAATCGGTAACAATTACTAAGAAGTACTTGGAAGGGTTACTGTTAGATGCGAGTATGTGACAATGTTTTTAAACTCTCTATCTGTAAGATCCCTACGTTACAATGAAGCTAGTGTTCACTCTCAAAAAAATAGGTTCAAAATTCATGCTTCATTTTGAATATTCATGTCCTTTGATCATCTCCTTCAAATAATATATTCAGTGTAATTAGATATTCAGTTTGCAAACTACTTTTTTGGAAATTTTTTTTCAAATCCTTACTATGGAAATAGTATGGATCCTAGTTAGAAATAGCATGAAAATGGCAATAAATCAATAATTGTGGAAATTAATGGCTAATTCCATACTAATTGCCATTTTCATACTATGGAAATACTATGAATATACTATGGATCTAATATGGGAATATCATTTGTCATATTCTGCACTTGCACTTATAATAAGCCACTCTTCCTGCACTCATTAAAACGAATGCACGTTGGAATATGCCTTTCATACTCTTTTGCTTTTTTTGGTACAAATGAATATCTGATATTTAGCACGTAACGAAAACATGAATCCTCAAATTTAACCCGCCAGAGAATATGCAAGTACATATATGGAGGCACAAAATTCGTTACCTCTTTTGCGGGTCTTGATCCGCTGTCCTCCAAGAGTTGGTTTGGGATTCTTTTGATTCATACAATTATCTAAACAGACACAGAGGTTACATTTGTAATAAGAACAAGAACCTTTCCATCTTCAAAAGAAGTTTAGATAAGAAAGCGTTTGAACATAATTACTGCATTCAGTGTAAAATACAGATTTCCTATTTGCTTGAGTAATAGGTTTAGAAATATTTAGTAAATTTGTTGGCTCAGTAAGCAATGTCAGTGTTCGTGTACAGTAGAATATAGGGAGGTGTGAAAATATATATGTTCTATGCATGTTCACATGCAGATCAGTCCTCGCAAGGGAGGGTAAAATTATATACGCTCTATTCCATTGAACCATATTGAACAGGTGGTGTGGAGAATACCCATTAAGTGATACTGCCCGGCTGCTGTATGCCATGTAGCATTACAAAATTTGTAATATATTAAAAACAAAAGCTGAAAAGCTGATTATTTTATATGTTTTGTAGATCATTACACTGAGTTTTATTCACAATTTCTAGGTTGAAACAAATATTCCTTCCTGAGTTATAGAGTTTTTAATATGCTGCTAACGTAATTTGATGCATAATGTTTGGTAATTCATTAAAAATTATGTGGCTTATGTTTTTGTAAGTTCAATTTGAATACTTTATTTGAAAAAATGGTCATACTTGCGCATTTGTATTTTGGCCGCCATGTTGTTGCTTGTTGGTCAAATCCAATCTGACCAAAAACGTGACGGCCAAAAATTGTGATGCCAATATTTCAAAGCGCTTCAGCCAAAATGCTCCAACTGTAATTTGGAACAGATTACTAATCTGTTTGAAAGTCAAACCAACATTTTTCAGTTACGTTATGCATAAAAAATAGCGTGAAACGACTTTTGAAATAACGCTGACGTCAGCAATTTGTATAACTAAAAACTCTGTAACTCTGGAAAGAATAATTGCACAAACCAAATATGTTTCTGGAATGTTCTTCATAATGATGGATAAAACCTGCTAAAGTTTCAGTGCAATAATCTGGATTTTAAGAGTACATTATTTAACGTGAAACCCCTCTATTCAATCTTTACCATGCATGAATGTGATAAAGGCGCAAAGAATCGCAACGAATTCCAGAGACTCCTTCAATTTAGTTGATGTCTTTGCGGTTCCCAAAGTAACACCGGACTGATACCTTCATTTTTGTTTCTCATACAATGTCCACTAAACTTAATCCTTCTTTCACGGATGGTATCACTTATTCTTGGTAAAAGTTCTTTGTTTGTCATGTGCTCTTTCCAGCGTACATTTTGTACAATTGTAAGTAAACGAGTATACATTCCATCTATTTTCCTTTCCATTTCTTTTGTCATTATCACGCTAGTAGAGCCATAAAGTACACTTTCTAAAGTTCCTTGAAAAGACGAATATTTAAGTTCCTTTCAAAGCTGGGACATATTCTTCAAATATATATGAGATCGTTTTCATAACACTTTGCTACCGTTGAAGTGATGAACATCTACGGACCGGTACTTGCAGACCTAACAAGCACCCTTACATACAGTTCTACTGCTATATATGGTTCTTACAGGACAGTCTATCCTTTATCGTACAGGCGCAGGTGTTCTTCTTACTATAGGACGTAATCTGACGTAAAAACGAGCTACACAAGCTTCGGAATTTGATAAGTGAATCTAATCGTTACTGTAGGTTACCGAATCCAAGATCTGCAGATTTTAAGTCTTGTTGGTTAACTTTTAAGCACGACATTAATAGCACATTGAACCCCGCAAAAACACCTGCCCCCGTTGGCATAGGGAAGTGATACACGTATGAAAAAGCCGGAATATGCTTATATGCTAGCATCACCCATTTCAGTGTTGCGAAAATCATCGTACAGTAAAATTGACCAGAAGTTACCACTGTTTGAAGTGTGTAAATGTAACTAGTGCCAATTCTGAAAGAGAACATATTACTGACCTAAACAAGCATTTTAAACCTTATTTCTCTTACTGCGTCTCTGCCTCGTATATTAGAGAGTATGAGCATAAGATAGTGCTGTAGGTTCAATAGCACTCAAGATGACAGGAGCGATACAACCGTAGTTCTCAACCAAGGGAGCTATAAATTTGACTATGAGTACGACTACGAGCAGGGTGCTGCAAACACAGCTGTAAACGACAGCTGCAAAACAGGGTGTTTTACAGCGCCCTGGTACAAGATTCATCATTTGCGCGTCACCAGTCACCACGTCACATTTTGATGGCGTCATTATTAGCAACCATATTACACACTTGGATGTACCTAGTTAAAATGAAGCTCAAAATCCAGCTAAAAATAAGAGTAACCTACAAAAGCGGCCCAAATGCCAAACAGATCGACTTGATTGTGGTTAGGAAATGAAACAGGGAAAATGTCGTGAACGCCAAGGTGATACCTGGTGAAGTAGCATGTGAACAACACTAGTTCTAGTCATGGACATTCGAAAGAAGGCAGTTGACGTCCACCACCAACCTCAGGAAGAATCCTCAAAAGATCCAACTATGGAAGCTGGAAGGAGTTAAGAAAATGGGAACCTCGAAGTACAGAACGGTAAACATGAATGGCAAAACCTGAAAAATACTATACTTAGAATACCTTAACTGAAAAGTAGAAACTTCAGAAAGAATAAAGATTAAGAAACCTGGGACCTATTGAAGCATACGACACTCCATACGTTATCGTGGAATAGAGCTATCTCGTTCTTCAAAAAACTCTTTTATTTTTGTTTGGGGATACACGAATTAAAGTTGTACTGAATAATCAAAATTGGATTTATTAAATAATGAAGTAGTTCAATACAGCGCTAACCAGCGCGGGGGTCACATACTTCAATTGATCCAAAACCTGGTGGTGGAGAGATGAAACCCAGCAAAAAGTCAGACTTTGAGAAGTACGACACAGAAACTGTATAAGAAGCAAAAAATGATGCTAAAATTATGCTTCTCATACCGGTTTTCAAGAACAGAGCTATCTTACAAGAAAACAGCTATAGGGGAATTAGAACACATGTTGAAGGTATTTGATATGGTACTTGATAAAGGCTGAGACAGATAGTTAAAATTGATGAGGTAGAGGAACATTGTACTGTGGCAGTTAAAAGAAAATAGCAAAATAATAGTGCTAATCTATGGAGCAAAAACATGGCCCTTGAGGCTGAGATGAAATAAAGAACTGTACTTGTTCAAGTCTTCAGGAGGAAAAAAAGAGAAAGAAAAAGTGAGAGAGAGGAGGTAAATGCCTATTTACATGTAAAGGACACATGTATAGAAGAGAGGAAAGTCATTCCCTGAAAAGAGCAGTGGATTTAATGATTCCAGGAAAAAGGCCACAAAAAATGGGAAAATAACATGAAGGAGGACATGAAACTAAGGAAAATGATATATAAGAATGTCAAGGAAAGAGATGTATGGCAATGGAAGCTTCTCTTCCAGTCAGCCATGTAAGGGAAACAGTTTTAAAGAAGAAACTCTACTTTGTATTAAAAACTTCAAACTCTATTCTATTTTTCTGCTTGGTCATTTTTTGCCAGAATAACAGCCTAAGCTGGCTGTTTGTTTTCAAATGAAAGCAATGATGGCAAAACAATGGGGCAATTTTATTCACCCACTGCTCTTTACTGACAATGGCAACCAAGTGCCATTCTTATAAAGATTTTCAAAGTGATAATTCTCCAAAAATCATAAAAGAAAACTGTAGAAATGAAATGCTAATGATTCAAACACCAAGTTCTTTAAATAGAAAGCTGCTCCACATTATCTGGGACTTTTCTTTTCTACACAAATGTTGGTACAAACTGGCCTCCCAGAGGAGCTACCCCAGCCACCACAGTTGCCTAAGAGGCAAAATCATCTGGACACCCTCACACATTGGCATCTCAAACATTGTCATCTTGTGGTGTTTCTATCCATATGTCAATAATTAACAGTTATTCAAAATTGTATTTCTAAATATTAATATATACCAAAAATATCGAAATTTATTTGGTATTTAAGGTATTCAGCATGAAGAATAGCTTCAAAGCATGCAGGGGTCAACACAAATCACAGCATCTGCATCACAGTTGCCACAGGATTGATTAAGGATGATGGAAGAATATATTAGATATATCGCAAAAGATTCATGGCATCAATGACCTTTCTAGTTTGGTGAAACAGCCCTTGTAATTCACCTATTTTTGCCTCAGCAAAATCAGCGATTTTTGTTCCTGAGGCAAGTCAGAATGCTCTAAAAATCCCCCAGGGCTTCTTGGGTCAGATGGCTCTTAAATAATTTACAATACCTGCCAACAATTCTCCATCAATAGGTTAAGTATTTAGTGACTTTTCAGAGTTGTGACTTTTCAGAGTTGAGAAATGTATCAAAATATCTATATTATCAGTATTTTTCTTTGATATTGGTATTGGCAACAGCCTTGGGTACATCATAATGAGAACACTGGAAAGGGAGAATGGGGATTGTGTCTACCAAACTATTTGGCAAAATTACCTGGGTGTCCATATAAATATTGGCCTAAATTACTGTTCCATATATACAGACCATATATATGTAAGTAAGTAAGTAAGCAGGGGTGCTTATTATCCTTACTTATGGGACAGCAGGCAGGCTTGGCTTTGACTTCAAATGAAAAAATAGATTCCATCCAGCAATCATGGACTTGTTCAGTTTGGTATCACAGTTATTTTGTAACCACAAATTCGTTCCACCCTTCCACCACAGAACCAGTCCACCGTCCACGATTACAGGACTTTAGAAATCTATCTGTTGATGGTCCCTTACTTGTTAAAAGTTTATATTGTAGGAAACCAATTGCTGGGTACCAATTAATGTGTAAATGGTGTTTGTCTGACACAATGACTTTCCCAATTCCTTCAATTTGCTAACATCATACCACATAAATTTCAATATATTTCAAGCAAATGCTCAGTATTCTAGTGGTCTAGGCATATGTCTACTGTGCACGGAGTTGTAGGATCGGACCCCAGAGAAACCTCTCCCATTAATGGGTAATTGTCTGATCGGGGGTTATGATGAGGGGTGCGGGTAAATGTGTAATATTGTGTTGGACAAATAGAGGTTTATACACATTGGTATACAGTGTCAGCATACATTGTAATATTGTTATGTTTGCTTATGAGATAACTAATACTAAATGTAAGCTATTTAGTAATATTTATAAGCAAACTTGATTTCACGTTCAACAAACATGTCATATGAGCTGAATGGAATACAAACAGATCTCTATAAATATAGCCACAACCTCACTGAGAGTACTGTGATATCAAAAAGTATCACCACTCAAAAACACTCAACTTGGATTTAAATAGACCCCAAAATGCCAATACTTAAATACGTCTATATCGAAAACCACAAATTTATGATTGTGTAGCGAAAAATATATAATTTGTGAAGTCATTGTCATACACGGGCCAAACCCAAGGCGCCCAATAGATAGGCACTTTTTTTTCTTTTCTTCAGCTGGGAAAGAAACCCAATCCGTCTTTGTAAAGTTAAGATAATTATCTCATACTTTACTTTATTATACAGACTAAAATAAAATAGATCTTACTAAAAGATATCACTAAACGAAGAGCAGTATATAAAATGTACTCTACAACTACCACTATATTTATAAAACTTGTTTCAACTTCGGTGAAATATTTTTTGTTTTATACACTTTAAAATTACCCTTGTAAGAGTGTATATAAAGCTAGCAAATATAGGTTAATGTATAGAAAATATAAATATACCTTTTTCAACAACAGGACAATCTTTTCTAAGTGAATTTCTGGCGTGATTTGAACACGATAATCTATAAAGCGAAGTTGTATTCTGTAGTTTCTCCGCGTGAGTGAAAGATACGTATTTCACCATATATTCTAATTTCCGGTACGTTAAAGACGTGATGAATTGCAAGTTGTGTACCCCCTGGAAATCATTGTAAACTTCTTATTTCCCGGGGGACTAGCCAGGAGCGAAAAAACGTCTTTCTCAATACAATATTCTATATAGCTCAGTGGATATATCCTCGTGATGAATTTAAAGATTTACCCCCTGAGAAACACAATAAACGTTAAATTTCCCGGGGGTAGCCGTAGAGAGATGTCTTCGCAATCAAAAACAAATTGTAAAACCATGGCGGATTCGCAGACAAAATTTGATGCTGCAGTTCATGTTATTCGATCATTGCCAAAATCAGGTTAGTTAATTTAAAACTATGAATAAATACTTTATTATTTATTTATTTACTATGAATTTTTTATAGATTTTATGCAATTGTTTTGTATTGTAGGTGCTTTCCAACCCTCTCATGAAATGATGTTAAAAGTAAGACGTTGTGTTTCACTGTTTTGTCTTCAACTAATGTCTTGTTTTAATAATGGTGACATTAGATTATGGATATCAAAATATTAAATACTACTACAATATATATTCCTTAATCAGTTAATCTGTCCTAAATGCAGTTCTAAAATGATATGCCAGTTTTGTAAAATGCTTTGCATCTAAAATTATCTACTCTGCTAAGTCTGCTGTATTT